>VZTE01002991.1:6544-19853 GCA_013397775.1 Eulacestoma nigropectus
AAAATTGTTACCTTTTGTGCGAGGTGGTAAAAGGAGGGGAGAGTGCTGGGGGGGGGGGGGGGAGTTTTTGCTTGGAGAGTGCTGGAGGGAAGAGGGTTTTGCTTTAACTTCTTTTTATTTATTGTTACTTTTAACTCTGTTAGCAATAAACTTCTTTACATTCTTTAAAGTTTTAGGCCTGCTTCGCATTTCTTCTGGTCCTTATCTCACAGAGTAAAATAGATATGATCAAACCACTACAATCCGTAAAAGCACTGAGACAGCAGGTCTTCCCCATCACAGGAAAATGAGTTGTGGTCCTACTCTTGGCCACCCCACCTCAGATTTTCCTCAGCCTGGGCTTCCAGCAGAAGCTCCAAGGACAATGTCTTCTGTTGCCTGTGACAGGGCAGTTTGCTAGTGAAGGCTTCCCATGTTTCCACCCATGAGAAGAAATGGGATATAGCCCTTGTTAGCTGTGTATGTAACAAGAATTCCTTGAAGTGTAAACATTCGCGTTACCAGCAGAGCCTTTAAAAACTAGCAGGTTCAACTATGGAAAACATTAATTGTAAAGCTAAATATTGACCAGCAATATTTCAGAGAGGACATGGATGTCAGTCAAGATTAGGATTTCCTAATTGGACCCTCCAGTACCTGAAGAGTAAGAAAAATGGAGAGAGACTTTTCACAAGAGCATGTAGTGATAGGACAAGGGGGAAAGGCTTCAAACTGAAAGAGGGCAGGTTTAGATTAGATATTAAGAAGAAATTCTTTACTGTGAGGGTGGTGAGGCAGTGGAGCAGGTTACCGAGAGACACTGTGCCATCCTTGGCAGTATTCAAGGCCAGGTTGGATTGGGATGTGAGAAACCTGGTCTAGTGAAGTTGTCCCAGCCCATATGAGGGGGTTGGAACTAGCTGATCTTTCAGGTCCCTTTCAACCTGAAGTGTTCTATGATTCTATGAAGAGCTGTATAAAGTAAACGAGAAAGCAGCAGTCCCCTGTACAAGCATAACAGCTCAATGCAGTACTTCATCACAGTCCATGAAGATATCTTAAAATAAACTCTATGGCCATGGCACTGAATTTTCTTAATGGTGAAATACCATTTCTGCATTCATGTTTTTCTTATTAATATTTGTTTAAAACTGTTTTGAGGTTTTCTCTTTACTTCCAGTTTGGCAGCTCCCAGATGACATCATAAATACGCATTTATCTTTAAAATTAACTTAAAAATTCAAACCATGCCATATATTGCTTTAAAGTATGTAATCTGATATGTGAGAATGTATTTTCTTCATTGGAAAAAATAAAATCCACAAAGACTTGTCCTGATGTAGAACATTTGACATCTTGTGTACGTAGTGAGCAGGTAAAGATAGTAAAAGACAACTTGGAAACTGGTATAAAAAGTGATACATATCTTCAATTTTTGTAATATTTATCACTTTAATTTTTGTAAAACCAAGTTGAATCTTCTCTTTTTTTTTTTTTTTTTTTTGTCCAAATGACCTTCAGACAATGTTTATTTTACTGTGTGAAAAAATGAATATTATATGAATGCATATGCTTTTCATAAAAAAATTAAGTAAAAAGCCAGCAAGGGCTTAGCCATTCATGTAGGGCAACCGAATAAAATATGCTTTTAATTGTGTGTAAAAAACCCATTGACAGTTAATTACTTCTTGGTTACCTAAATCATGGGAGGTAAGACTTAGAGAAATACCTATTACTCTTTGGGAAAATGATTAATATTTTTCCATTAAAAGCAATGTATTTTGACACTTGTCGGTAGGCTGCCATGATTTTCTAATGGTGAAAGTCAAGACTTTGTGCTGGCTTTTGTTCCAGTGACTGACAGATTGACAACTCCCTTGGATCATTGAAAGCAATAAACTGCACATAGAATTTTCAAGGAAATACTTAACAAAAATTGCACCCAAACTATGAAAATTTTCTCTAGAGTTCCCCAATACATGGTGCAATTTGAGAAAAAACACTTGCCAGAGAAGCTGCTTGTAGCTGCGATTTTTGATGACTACTGCTGTTCAAAATTTATCTAGCTGTTACTCTCTTGCTTAATCCATGATCTGTATCTCCTTTTAGGATTGGTGGAGCTATGCCAACAGTCTTCTCCTATTTTTCGGAAGTGCTTGCTCGGGAGAAACGAGGTGAACACCTGAGTTGGCTCTGTATGTTTTGGATGATTGGTGGCATCTACGCTTCTGCAATGGCTTGGGCCATAATTCCTCATTATGGTAAGAAAAGCCATAGAAGAAAGAAAAAGCTCCTTGTGATTTGGAATTCTTCTAGTATGAAAGTAAAGATCTTGAAGAAGGGTCTCCATGTCTGTTCTCAAACTACTGACCTAACTGTTAAAAAGAAATTGATTCCTTTTAGAGGATATAGTGGGAATAGGTTGTACATTAAATAAGAAATAATTTATTACAAGATGTAAAAGTTCACTAATATCCATATCTAGTCAGATTCTTTACATTACTGAAAACTAGGACATACAAAAATGTAATTGGTGTTATTGTTAAATCTGGAGAAAATAGATGATGTGGAGATTTGCATCAGAGGAATTTAAAATTGCTGGAATGTCAAATTAGTAGTCCTTTTGACACAGTGATAGAATGTGAATTAAACATCCTTGAGAAAAGGAGTAAGAACTTTCTTAATGTTTGCGGCACTGAAATCTGGAATTTGTCTGAAAATGAAGCTGTACTGAATGTTTCTTAGTAGATATTTTTAGTGGTGTAAAAACGGATACATGGAACAGAGTACATTTAAATGCTGTAGGGATGTAGGAGGGCAATGGCTGAAGTTATACACATGTGAAATATAAGCTATCTAGTGAAAGAGGTCTTTAATTACCCTGACATAGTTAAGCATAATGTGGAGGTACAGGTTCAATTCTTTGTCTCCCGGGCTTGCCTTTTAGAACAGTTAAGTGCTCACGGACCTCCAGGGTTGCTGAGACTTCTCAGGGGTTCTTAAAAATCAGCTTCTCAAGCACTTCTCCCTGGCAGGCCTCAAGCAAAGTGAAGCAGTGCTGTGAGTTAGCTGGCATCCAAAGCAGCTTTCAATAGCCAAGCAGCGAGGTTTATCGCAGCTATATTGTGAAAGAGGGGGCAACTTCATGAGGTTTGCCCAAAGTGACAGGAACATTTAGCAAGTGGTAAGGTCCAGAAATAAATTATAGTAATGCAGACTAATCAAATACCTAGACTGTTGCATTAAAATTAATTTTAGAGTTCAGTACACTCAACCTGAATCTATACCTTCAACCTTGCCTTTTGACTTTGAATTGCTGGAAACAAAGAGAGGAATTTGTGCTGACAAGGCACAATATGGATTTTTTTTCCTGATTAGTAAATTGCTCTGGATGTCAAGTACTTTTTTGCTTTCCGTTGGACTTCTATTTTCTTTATCTGTCAGTGGAAAATGCAGACATTATGACAGACTGATTTACATAAGTTGTCTAATTTCATTGTAGATTTTCTAAACAACTTTATATCCTTTACTGAGCTGCTTTTAAAACATCACATGGCAGTATATTTTAATGTAGAATAGTACACTTACACAAAAGCAGTGTCATTACAGGGAAAAAATTTTTTCTTTCTTTAACAGTGGAAGAATATCAGCAACAAAAAGGAGTGCTGCACTGGTTTTTGTTGTTGTTGTTGTTTTTGCTGTTGCTTTTTCCACCTGCAAAAATATTTGTTAAATAACGTAAGACAAAAGAAAGTAAAAAACAATTTCAAAATGTAGTATTCTTTAGTGCTAGATCTACAAATCACTATTTGCAGTTTATTAAGGTAAGTTATAATGATCAAAAGAAGGCCAAAAAAATCAAGCTGTAAGCAACAGAATCCTTTTTCACAGTAAAAGAAGTAAATTCATACGTCATTTTGGCAAACAGAACATATTTATGGGTTTTGATGAGCTCTTAAAATTGTCTTTACTTTTAAACCAGAATTTTTTGTTACGTTTGAAATTTAAAACCTAGTCTTAGTTCCTACTACAAATGTGAAATCACTCTAGCTCAGACAAACTATTTTGTCGTCATAGTGCTGTGCCAAGGTCCCAGGCATTGCCAAGGGCTCCCAGGGCAAACCCTGCTCCAGCATTTGAGGAGTGTGATCACACACTGCTGTCCCCACCTGGAAACATTCCAGGTCAGACAAACACCCATGCAGGTGTTTACACCATTTGTATCACATGTGTTTACGAGGAGGCCCTCACAGTATTTTCTCTTTTACAATTTCTACATGGTTTCCATAGATTTATTTTGCCAGAATTAAGCAGGGATAAAGATTTTCCTTCAAATCACTTCCTGTAGTCCTCATCATTCACATCTTCACTGACGAGGAAGAAAAATATAATTATAAACAACCCTTCCACTTTTAAACCACACCTATAATGGTGCATGGGTATTTCTGTGTTCTCTGCTTCTCACTAGAGGAGTTGACAGTGTTTGTTTTTCTCAGCTGGACTCAGAAGAAGTTACTCAATAACAGTGAATAAAACTCTGTCCATAAAAAAGCAATAAGTGATCATTGAGCATAGTGGAATTATATTAATAGAAAGATATCAGGTCAACATAGTAGAATAATTTTGAATATTCCTTTCTTCCCTCTTTTACCAATGTATTCCTTTCATTTGTACTCCTTCATATATAAGCCACTTTAAAAAAGTCTTAGATTCGTAAGTATACATTATCTAGCCCAAGGCAGACAGTGCAGTAAGTTTGCCAGTGGAACATTTAGCTATATCTTTCTGGGAGAAAAGAAAGATTATTCTCTATATGTAACAGTTTATCTCTGTTGTTGTTCAAGCAGCATAAGAGAGTCTGAAACAGGAGTAATGCTCTGAAACACAAAGTGTTGGTAACTGTTGTCTTGACATCAGCATGTTGTTAAGTGAGGGATTATTGTGATGCAGTGCTGCAGTGACCACATATGGAAAGGGCAATATCATCTGCAAGACAAGAATCTCTATAGCAGGGCTTTTTGATTTATATATCTGCTGGCCGTTGCTTAAAAACTGAAAGTTTATGTAGACTTGTTCAGAGTCTCCTAAACTTGAGCTCAGGCTGTGAAGAAGAAACATCTGCAGAGAAGTACTTTTAATAGCAACTGATTTTAAAAGTCCCAGATTGGACTGCTAAAAAGAAATTCCTCTCTACACTGCTTTTATCAGGCTGGATAGGGGGAATAACAGTCATTTTGTAAATACTTTTGCAAATGCAATTTTAATTTTAGCATCCTGTTTCAAGGTAGGGTGGTTCAAAGGCTGTCAAATGCATCAACTATGTATTACAATAGTCTTTACAAATGTTCATTTTTCAGATAATGAAGAATCCTAAGACTGAGAAATTTTAGTTTAAAATCCAGACATTGATATCTTACAATTTTTTTACACCAAGTTTATGTTTTGGTCTGAGAATAGGAGTTTAAAAGTTGTTTTATCAGTTATTAAAAAAATTAAAAAAATTCTGTGCCATGATTTTAAAAATCAATCTCAAGTTTTATTGTAACATAGCTCCGAACTAAACATCAAGGGAAGCTGGATAAGGACTTCAGTGTCCTTAGCCCATCAGTTTTGATAGTCTGTCTAATTTTATGTGTTTTTCCTATAAGAGTCGTACAAGCCTTTTCTGGCTTCATGGACTATAGAGAAATCTTTTGAAATTTGAAACATTCCCCAGAGTATTTTGCTTAGTGACAAACAAATATTGACCTCATCCATTCTTAAATCTTATTCCTGAACAAGAAGGGGAGTCCTTGACCAAAAAGAAATTAGATTGCAAGGTAGAGAATAGGATGGTGCAGGTGTCCAGGCTGTTAGAGCATAAGCTGCAAGTGGAACCTGAAGCTTTTCCCAGACTCTCACACCCAGCTTCTGGCATTTACGAGAGAAGAGAGGAGATAGCCATGTGAAATGACATTAGTGAACAAGTCTCCATTGTATGACCAGAGACAGAGACATTACCTCCATATATATGCAAAAAATTCCAGTTAAATTAGGCTGCATTATTCCCTAAAACACTTCAAATTTAATAATACATAATCAAGGAAATAGGAAAAATGCTTCTTTCTAACACACTCAATACAAAAATCAGATGTAAGTTTAGACATTTTTTCAGACCAGTGTAATCACATCACATGGCAGATCTTCACCTGAAGTATTCATTTTTCATCACTCTCTAGTGATGAAAAATGAATACTTTTTTTCCACTGAATTGAGGACCACTTGGCTGTGTTTATAAGAGAGGTATTTAGCACCATTCGTGAAGCAAACTTGGAGTAAAAAAATATGGAATAAGAAGTCTAAGGAAATGGCATTCCATTTCAGAAGTGAATAGTTCTTTCCTAGGTGTAATGTGTCTCTCTGGTTGTAAATGAGAATGTGTTAATATGTTGTCTATTCCAGCAGAGTTTTCTATTGCATCAGCAAACAACTGGTATTTTATTCTGTGACTAAAAGTCATAGTTACAAATTACAAACTAGTCACTATCGCAAATGATATTTCTACTTCAGTCATTTGAGTTTTACTAAAGAAAGCCATTTTTTCCTGAATATATTTTTTTTGAGAGAATAAATTCTTTACAGTAACATAGAGCTTTAAAATACAGACATAAAGTGTCCAAATAATGCACTCACTCTTGACTTGCAAAGTATTGTATTTAAAATATTAACAATAACATCTATTTTAAAAATGTTTAATTATGTCTCCTACTAGACATTTTTGTATTCATTTCCTGGTCTGTAAAATATATTAACTTTTATTCTCTCTGAAGTTTTTTTCCTATTACTTTTCTCCTGTGAGTATCATTAAATGAGTTTAAAGGGCAGAAACTGCGACCTAATTTAGACAATATAGAAGTTAAGTTTTAAATACAGAGGTTATATAGTATTAACATGAACTTCCAAATACATTTACAGAATCTTCATTCACTGGATTTTGTCAAGGGCATATGAAACTACAGCCTGTCCTTAATAGTTTAGAACCACGCTAAATTCACTAGACCTATCAATGGAGACCTGTTGACCGTTCTTAATTCCACTTTCCATAATTAGATAAGTATTTTCGTAGGCACCAGAGTCCATAAGGGCTTCTATTTCTATCTGAGTGCAAATGTGATGAGAATGGACCAATTTGTTTCTCTTTTGAGCAAGAAGTGGTTTGAAAATTGGCCTGAAAAATATTTCTCAGTTTGTAGCAGAAAATCGTTGCAGTAAAGCAGTTCAATTCATCTGAAGAAATTAAGACTAGTGGCAACAAAAATGATCCTTTTATCACCTTTTTGCGTGGTGGCTTGAGAATAGTTTTTGTTGTATTTCCCATGTCATGTTTGGTCTGTTTTTGTGTCAACCAACTGAAGACAAAAAAGATAAACCTATCTTCAAAACTGCAATGAAATCCCCTTCTGCATGAAACCATCATGAACTGTATTGTAGTAAAACAGTCAAGGAGGTAAGCAGAGCTGCATGCAGCAACTATGCAGATGAGGAGACAGAGAGGCTCGCTGTGCAACACACAGCATATACAGCATCAGGCAGTGTTAATGGAGGAATTAACCCCCCAGCCTGCTGCAGCTCTAACTGAGAACATGAGGGACTAAAATTGTGGAGTGGCAATGAAATGAGAGAACCTTTTAACTCTCTTACTCTATCTGGGTTTTTGGCAGGCTAAAGAGTTTCTCTGTGGCACATGGCGGCAGTGGTATTGGGTTTAAAATTCCTCTGCCAGTGCTGCATACTATCAGTGCTTAGGCACTACAGTCTTAAGGCACAGCGAGTACTAGTGCTTGATGAGCAATAAAAGCAGAAGGATTTTGAAGGTATCCATCTTCCAGCACTTCTGGTGAGCAGACCTGGATCCTCTTGAGTGGTAGGAGCTGTAAGTGTGGATTTACAGAGACGGAGCTGATACTTCTGTCAAGTGGAGGTAGTACAGATAATGAAAAAGATTTTATAGTAGTGTGTCAGTTAAGCATATGAATGAAACTGCCATGGAAGTATTGAAACCTCAGGCACCAAAATTCCTGTTGCAGGTGCTATTGTTGATTCTGTTTTGAAGCAAGTTGGTGCACCGGATGCCCCCTCAGAGTTTCCTCACTCCCATTCTATTAAACAGATACTGTTCCTTCACGGTGTGTTGGGGTAGGCCAGAAAACAGCAAATGAAGAAAAAAAAATTCAAATTTTAAAAAAGAATAGGAAAAGAAGCAGCATTGAATATTCCCAGCACATGTAGGAAAATGTCCGCCTTTTAAACTCCTCTGGCTGGTAGCTCCAAAAGGAAGACAGAAAGCTCCTTGGCCGAATAACCCTGCACTGGCAGAAACAGAAATTTATAAATTTATAAGAATTTTTTAAATTCTGGACTCTCAATTTAAAAAATACTTCAACCCCTAATACTGTTTTTCTTATTTTCCTCAAACATTTCTCTAAAAAGCTTCCTTTTCATGGTAGTTCTGAACAAATTCGTGCCATAGCAACAGATGTTTGCAAAAAAGCTGAACCCAAGGCTTCATTTCCTATACAGTAGCTTCTATTCTTTGCAGAAGATATCTGAATTTCATCAGTTGGCCAGTACAAAGAGAAATACTGAAGAAGATGGCCTGGGGAAGAGCACCATATTTTTTTTCTCAGCTGTAGAAAGCCCACAAATGCATCAAGAAACCTGCAGAATTTGAAATCAATATATTGTCCTTTCTTTCAGACTTGGAGGAAACATGTGAACCAAAATTTAAAACCAAGAAGAAATATTCAAATTTGCCTCATACAATTTCCTTTCTGATATACCTTCTGTCTTCAGAATCAACCTTAATGAATGAAAAGCACCATTTGAGATTTAAAGAAGTTGGAGCTTTGTTAAGGTTGAATCTGCATTTGCTATGAGACTGTGTAATGCTGTATAGATGGAATAAATCAGACATAAAGGCATCTACTACATAATGCAACATCTGTTGATCTGTTTTACATTCCTCTAAGAGACAAAGTGATCCCCAATGTGCTATGCTTCCCCTCTGCCAATGCTTAATGCACTTTCATTAATCTGATATTCTGCAGATGAAGCTATATCTATACTTTTTTAAATCTGAGTTAATTAAAGTGTGTACAAGGCAGTTTCAATGTTAACTTGAGTTATCAACTTCTACTTGTGAACTGTTCTTAATTTGAAATAATCTCATTAAATTAGATTACACTGAATGTGTAATTTTAAAAAAAGATCATCTTTAGGAACAACGATAATTACAGAACACAGCAGAATTTAGAAGAACTGCTTATGCAGCTTATCTAGGAGAGTAAAACAAACCACTTTATCAGGATTTTTATTTTCTGTGCTCTAATGCAGAGTTTGATATGATCATTTCAATGTTTATATTTGCAAGCCCTAGAAGTTTAAGTAGCTTTTAGCACATCTTCTTAATGAGCACTAAAGATACGCTTCAAATATAACCTTTTCCTTGGCACTTTAGGTTGAGGGTGAAAGAGAAAATTTGTTTATAGAGAGGTTCAGTAAAAATCTAGCAAATTGTTTTGTGAGAAAAGAAGATATGAGGCTCAGTTTCCTAGGGGTTTCTGTCAATCACCTTTTGATCCTGGCAAAATCCCTTCTGCCCTCTCTTCCCCTATGTTGCTTACAAGGCACCATGACAGTGCTTTTAGTTTGTCCTTGCTTTTTCTAGATCCCTTTCTGCAATGGTCTCTACAGTTCCCCTTTGTTTCCCCCAGAAGTGTGCTATAAGAAACATTCAGATGTCCACACTCACACCATGCTCCCTGGTGCAGCACAGCCCTGTTCTAGCCTAGCTGCTCTCAGGGAGAAGGCAACTCATTTCAACCGGGGTCAGACCAGTGCCAAAGCCAGTGGATGCAGTGGCTATGTTGCAGTCCCCATCCCCAGGCAGTCTCCAGCACTCCTGAGGGACCACTGGTATCTCCTGCCTTTTCCTTCCTCTTCTGAATGACTCTCTCTTCTCTGCCTGGGCAGCATATTTCACAAGGCTTTGGAGGACGTGACTATCTTTGAGACTATTGCTTCTGGTGATGTTTGATTGAAATAGCTTAATGGCTTTAAAGAATGCCAGTGGAGGAACTGATGGACAGGTGAACAGACCGTTGCCATAAACATCATTGTTCAATGCCATAAACATAATTTTCCACAGAAACCATAATAATAGTCAATCATTCTTATGACAATAAAAAATGACAACTTCTCAGCCTCACTCTTAATGGAAATTCAGTTTCACACCATGAATTGGCCTTGAGTATAATTCAAGGAAAATTACATCCAAGCTAATAAAGCTGCCTTAGAAATCTGTCCAGACTGACCAGCAGAAGTACTTGAAGTGTCAGGTATTAACCTTGTGTTTCACTTTTAGAAACAAATAAGATTCTAATCTGATAAGATTTCTTTGTTAATATTTTCAATGTTAAATCAC
The DNA here is from genome assembly GCA_013397775.1 of Eulacestoma nigropectus. Lineage (NCBI taxonomy): Eukaryota > Metazoa > Chordata > Aves > Passeriformes > Eulacestoma > Eulacestoma nigropectus. Next base: position 16,986 of record VZTE01002991.1, read on the forward strand.
AAAAAAACCACTTTGTATTTTGTGATTGGTCTACAACAGATGAAAAATTCATGTGATTATTTATATACAAAAATACATTAATTTCCTCTGGAACATAATATGACATTATACATTTGTCAACCATTCTTCCATATTATTTCTATGGCTTGTAAAGCTATCTGCTTTGAAGAACTTGGTGATTGTCTTTTTAGTAACAGTTTCTTTTCACTTTAATAATATCTTCTGTCTATGGATTGCATATACAACTGGAATACAATTTTTCAATTTGCAGTGCAGTTGCCTTTAAAATAAAATTAACAAAATCAATTGCGAATGACATCGGATTTTTTTTTTCAGGAAGTTTGTTCATACTTTTCCTCAAAGGAAAGTATTTTATGTTACTTTTGAAAATCATGCCTACTTTAATGAAAGTAATTCCACTGAGGTCTATTCAAATATCCATGCTTACCAGAGTATCTGAATACAGCATCTGACAATATTCTTTCTGCTCATACTTGTAGGAGAGGAACCTGTACCAAAATATGGGAAAATCTGATTTACCTCCCTTACAGTGTTTGTGTGCTTAGTATTTCCAAGACAGCTCTGTTTTTACACCTTACAAAGATGCCAGCAGAACACAGTATAAAATGAGCAATGATAAGCATTAAGATTTCATAGTGAGGGCTCAGGGCTGAGGTTTCCACTCCCAATTTCCTCAGCTTTGGTGCTGGGCAAGGTGAATAATTGCTACTTTCTTCCACTCTCTGTTCCTGCCTTGCTGTTTGAGTTGGTATTGTTTTCTTTTAGTATTGGGGCAATTTGTTTCCAGGCATTGGAAGTTTTGGCCCCCCTCTTAGCTGTTTCATGAAAGTGTCATTGCCGTATAATAAAAGAGTAAGGAATTGCAGCTAAAGAGATCAAGGTAAGGCTTTTAATTTTTTTATTTTCCCACAGAAACATTATTCAGTTCAATCTGATAAAAACATTTGATTCCTTTATGATTCTAGACTTTCAAGGAAGTCACAAAGCTGTAAAAAGAAAGAATTTAATATAATTCCCTGTTTTCTTAATATATTGTATTTTCATTGTTCCCTTTGATAATTGCATTTCAAATACTGTGACTGTCTGTTCATAGGCAAAATCCATCTCCTCACTGCCATTATGATAGACTGTTACTGAGAATCATTAGTAATTGATCTGAGAGTGCAAAAAAATATTTTGTTGGAAGTGTTTGACTGAGGCTTGAATTCAGGACTCCTGACCCATGGTTCACAGTATGTACAGAAAGGCCCCACAGTATGTGCAGGAAGGCCAGAAATGTGACCAGGTTTGTTTAATTGACTGCTGTTAGATTAGAAGATAATTCCTAGAACACAGATCAGCTCTAATCATTTGGTCACATAAAATACCAGCTTAGTCTATTTGCCTCTATCACAGTGATAGGATATTGCTGCTTTTTGTTTAAAATTAAAAAAAAAAAAAAAAGAGAAAACAAGAGGCAAATGAAACAGCAGAAAAAGGAAATAAGACAAATCACAGCACTGAAATGCTCATTGAAAATAAGATTTTTCTTGCAATATCTTTAAAACAAATAAATAAAATAGAGTTAAATTTTGAAAGAGTTCCTTGAATTGCAGAGATGTTCTGTTGTTACACTGCAGCAGCACACAAAAGATAAAATGTGTATCACTGGTAAAAGACATGTCCTCTTGGTATTTTTCAAATATTGCTCCAGCATTTCAATTAATGTTTTGTTTCTAAGTTGAGCTAGATAAGGAGGCCCCATTTTCTTTTCAGAAGCTGCAGTGTTTCATTGTGCCTTTTAGTGATTGTCCTCTTTGATTAATTGCTTCTCTTTCCTTCTTTTCCATGATCCCATCATTTAAATATCCTTAGTCCAGATGCACATAAATCACTGGGAGTCCTGGAGCAGGACAAGAACACTTTCATTTTCAATTAGTTTCCACATCTATCTGCTGCTTTTAGTAGTGTCTACAACAACTCGTCACATCAAATATAGCACCATTTGTGATCTCAGAGCTATGGATAGAGGGTGAAGGGCACCACACAAGAATAAACAGATATCATTGTATCTGTATTTTGTAAATGGGTAGGACAACAATAAGAAGAGATTTTGTTGCAGACAAGTGTTTCCTTATAGACTTTGATCGTAATGGCTACTACACAGGGCATTTGACGATTTTACATTGTCTTCTTACAGAAGTAGATTCTGTCTGATCTCAGTGATTTATTCTTCTTGTACTCTGCAGCACTGTCCAAACAGATGCCTCAAAATTAATACAAAGCCATTTTTCAATTCTTAAATAAAGTAGTGGGAAACTACTAAGCACATGTAGGAGAATGGAGGTAAAAAACTTAACATAAATTAAAAGTAACATACAAATGAAGTTCATATGAAGTTTGAAGCACATTTTAGCGACATTTGGTTGCACAGTCTTGGTGCCAACATTGGCCGTGATATTTTGAAGCCCTGACAGCAGTGTCTCTTAACATGCTGTCTCCCCCACTTCTGACGTTAATTGCACTTGTTTGAACTATCATGTCTGGAAAGCTTGACATAAGCTTTTCTTCCTAGACTGACAAGCCTCTAAATTGTGATGTTGTCAGTGTTGTGGCCGGTAGATTTTGCTCTTTGTTTCGCAGATCGTGAAATGCCTTCATTGAACAGCTGCACAGTCAGACCCAAGCCAGGACTTTACAGAAGTGCATGAGTACATAAATCTCTGGGGCCGCTGACTCAGTCAGCCAAACAGTCAGATCAATTATGTGCCACAGTCCTTGTAATGAGATTTTCAGCTACATATTAACCCTTGGTGGCCTGTTCTTTTTTTTTTTTTTTTTTTTTTTTTTTTGTGTCTTTAAACTATT
>VZTE01002991.1:19874-71101 GCA_013397775.1 Eulacestoma nigropectus
TTTTTTTTATATCTGAGTACTTAGAACTATCATCTTCACAGTTGTTAAGTCTCTATTGCAAACTTTATGTAGTTATTGATAGATCTTGTTCATATTGGAAAAATACATTTCAATTTTTATGCTCACTCTTTATCTGGTTGTCAAGCTAAGAAAACTCAGCTGCTGCTGTGGTTTTTGACAGCAGGGTTTTCATAAAATGCTTCAAGACCATATGGCCACAAAAAAAATTAAGACAAATAAATCTTCCTTCCATAGGCCTTAGTTAGCCACATAGTATTCTACAAATACATTTGAAAAATATCTAGTGGTCATTAAATTCAGGAAGGATATAAACCACTGATCCATTGCATCCTTGCACTATATTTCTTTTCCTAAGTCAATGGCATTACAAAGGCATTGGGAAGATTGGAAATGTATATATAAAAGAGCATCAGAGCAGTATCAAGAAGTATTGGCTTCCATAGGACTGAGAAGGGTTCCATATGATGTAGTTTTATATCAGATCTTTAACTACAAGGAGAAAATTTTCCAAATCCAATTTACGTGCAGAAATGTGACAAAAGCAAACATTTAAAGGAAAATGAAACATTTGATCTTTTGATTACATATCACAGCTCTTTTCATGTTTTGCATCTGAACCCTGAACAAAAGTTGACCTATATTTTTTCTACACTCATTTCTAGCAGTCTTGGGCGGTTTTCTCTGAGCAAGAGCCACAACTACACATAAGGGAAGTTCAGAATGTTCTAGCCTGTAATGTGCATGTTTACTTAATTTCAATAGCTACATGGTATTTCTCCTTTTAAATTTCAGGAGTATGCAATCAGCTTAAGTTTCAGGAGAGATTTTGCACTGATTTGTATTTTATAAACTATGGGGTAGAGAGGAAGAAAGTTATTTTGAGAATGCATGAAGTAGAATATTTTAGAAACACTGATTCGACATCTAAGCAGAAAATTACAGATATGACTTAGCAAGCTTTCAAAATCTGTGCTTGTTAACCAAGGACTGTAATGAGTGAGGATATACCCATTTCTGAAGGAATATAATGATATTTGCATTCAGAATAAAGCCACGTTGAAGTTACTCAGGCTTGGTTCCTGGTAATAGGTGTCTGAAGTCTGGTGAAATGACAGGACTGTGGCAAAACTCTTAATGGTGATCTAAGCCAAGCTGTTGCAATATTGTGTTGAAGTGCTTTTTTGACAGGTTTCCAGTCCTGTAGGATAGTTGCATTGCAATTGTGTTCAGAATTCCTAAGGAGCAAAATTGTATCCTGCGGGGTGGTGGAGACATTACACCAGCACAGTATCTTAGCAAAGTGCATTTCCATTATTTCTCCCTCGCTTGAGAATGGAAAATTCTCAGTGGCCAAAGGTAAACAAACAGAAGTAGAGCACTGCAGACCTGTCTCCACTCCTCATCAGTGGCATCCTTTGTTCCTTTCCCCTAAGTGGAATGCTTTACTCTTAACCCTTCTTTTCATGAAGAGTCATGTCAATGGATGCAGTGAACAGGTGAAGTTGGGATCAGTCTAGGAAAGGCTCACAAAGTTCTGTATGATAATCACACATCAGCCAAGCACATCTCCTGGCTCAAAAGGGTATTGGATAACAACCCTAAATCTCTTAGAATGAGGTGCAGGTATATCAAGAAACCATGTAGAAGGTTTTGTACAAAATTGATGTCTATCTTCCTCTGCGCCCCTTATGGGATAATGGCTTTGCATTGCATGTCAGTGGCTTTCTTCATGGATTTTAACAGTACAGTATCCTCCAAAACTATCTGTATTTTGGCTCTGATTAGTATCTTATTTTTACACCTCTTCAGTGTTACTGAGGTCTTACAGCACTGAGTTAAGACCTAATCTGTATTACTGTTCCTGTTTTGTAGATAGAGATGCATCATATAAATACACAGAAAACCACAATAAAACACTACAGATTGCCAAAAACTTGCCATATAATTGGATGATGTTATGGAAAGTGGTGGCTTGGAGACAAACTAAAGTGAATGAATAAACACGTATGCCTCTGTGCAAGGTAATTTAAGAGGCAGAGGAATCTTCATCTCCTGCCAACTGTTTTGATGTCAGCTAATTCTTACAGCTACCATTTAAGACAGAATGTTTCCTGCAAACTGTACTGAGACAAGACCTTTTTGTTTGTTTTTAACATGCTATTTATATATTGAGGTGATAATGTGTTTTAGCACTGCCTTACATTAGTTAAAATGGAATCTGTCCAGCTCTGTGAATTGTAGGTGAATGATATCTTTCTCAGTCATATAGTAAGGGCTGAAGAGTACAAAACAATCCTAAAAATGCCATAAGCTGCTTCTTGTGAATGCTCTTTACTCTTTTGCCACTGTTTGTTATAACTATTGGAACAGCTATAACTTCTGAATAGCTGAGACAGTCCCCTGAAGGAGAAAATATAGGGAGAATATGTAGAAAATTTATAATGGTCAATTTAGTTTGCAAGTCCTTGCTCTCTGGTTCTATATAGTTTCTCTTCTGCCCTGTTAGACTCCATAAAATATGAATGGATAATGAGTGATTTTGTCATATTTGTGTCTGTGTTTTATTTGTTTGGCCCAGCATCTTTCCCAGTAAAGAAAATTGAAGTGCAATTCAATTCAAAAGCTTCCTTTGTTCAACTCAAGATACAGGCATGCCGCTCCCATTAGGCCCAGTACTGGTAGCAACCTGCTTCAAGTCCCTACAGGTTTTAATACTTATCTATTAGGGAGGCAAGGGAGATTCTGATTTCATAATCACAGATAGACCAGTAATTAGACATCCTTTGCTACTTCTAGCATCTGCCAAGATTAGATAGATAACACAACCAGACTATTGGTATATATTGGTATATAGTTCTGCAGTTCTTTTTTCATTCATCCTGCTTTGATTCTCTTACATTATTAAGTCTGTTCATCTCTTCTTCATTTTAAATATTAATTTCTTTACTGCACTGGCTACTGTGCATCGCAGCATCTTAATACAGCCATACATCAGGGCCAAATGAAAGTCAGATTGCAGACAGACCATTTCAAACCATGCACACAATGACTTACAAATTTCCCTTACCTTCCCCCCATATCTACTTCCATGCCAGCATTTCTAAACATTCTGATTTGAAACTAATTTTTATGGGTTCTTTTTTTCCTTTCAGGCATCATACATTAGCATTTCCATGTCAAGGAAACAAACCTACAGCTCTGTTGGTATTCTGCAGAGCATACGTAAAATAAAGTGAAAGCCTGACTTGTCATTACTAAACCTCAAATTTTGGGCACATATCATACCATACCGTTGTCTGAAGTATGAGGATACATGAACTTCCTCCTTAATGAAAACTAAAATTACAGCAGGAACGTGTTTGATGGTATTTGAGAACTATTTTCTATGCAAGATCATTTCTTCTTGCAGCTGTCCTGGAGATTGTCTGAACAGCAGATGCTGTCGCTGGAGTGATTTGAGACCTGATTTTCTAAGGTCTTCAGATAAATATCAATGCCAGCACAGAGGAGTGACGTGTCTGTGCTTACAAACCCCCTCCACAGAGGAAATGCGTCTTTAGAAAATGCTTTGTTCCTTCTAATAAGTTTTAAATGCAGCAGACCAACTCTGAGTCTAATGTGTTCACAAAATACCTGTTGAACACTATTACTTTCTTCTCCCTTTGAACTGGTGATCCTCAAGGGCTAATTGCATTTAGCTAGAGACCCATGCACCTTTGTTAAGTTGCCTCCATCATGGCCTGCCACATTCCAGCTATTTCATTTCCAAATTCCTTCTTCAGAAATTACCAGCAGCTGACCTGCTGAGACGAGGTTTGTAGAGTATCTAACTATCTATACAGGCTAAAAATAACAGTGCTTCTCCCATGTGATATTAATAATTTAATCACAGAAAAGACAAGTGTTCTACTTTGTGCTACTGGAATTTCACAGTAATACAACACAGAAGAATTCTGAAAACATTATTTCTGCAACTGTTTAAAATCATGTTTTTCATCCAGTTTTGTACAAATGTCAAACAGACCTTCCTCAGCTATGTAATTTACCTGAACTTTGCTTTTTTTTCAGTTTCAGCAGTGTTTCACCATTGTTCTAATGAGTAGCACTACTATACATGAGCACAAATTCTAGATAACATTGACAGTTAAACTTAGTAATGCCAGGGCAGAAAACACGTAAGTGCAATTATAAGGTATTTAAATGATGCAAGCTTAAAACTATTTCCAGCACTCCTCATAATTTTGCTTTAGCTTAGACTTGGGAAATGCTCAACAAAACAGCATATGATAGTAAAAGTCTTCCTGCAATAGTTTTAAGCTTTATTTGTTTTGAGTACGGTAACAGTGCCACCAAGTGACAATTTAAAGCAATCATACTTGTTAGTTACTGTAAATATTTCAAACAAAAACACTGAGAATGAAGGTTAGAAAGCTGACTTCTGACCAAAGGTTGTGTGGTAAAGCAGAAATAAGAAAAGCTATAAAATAATATAAATTATTCTTCGGAAGAATCGATGAAGTCTATGAATTACTGTAAGTTCCTTGCTTCTCTTTCTCCCCTATCCTTAATTTAAAAGTATATTTCTGCATCTACTCCCTCCTTCAATCTACTAAGACAGAAATCTATGAAAATTTGGGTTTTGATAATTTATGACACTTTCATGAAACTATTTCCTCTTATTCATACTGAATGACTAAAAAAAATTGTCAAAATGCTCAATCTTTAGCCAACCATGCAGTAAAATCACAATATTTGATTGGATTTTCTTTGCCAACTTTAGTGTCTTAGAAAGGTGTCCACAAGTTTATTCCTCTGGTATATATAAACTGTCTCCTTGCCAGCCAGTATTTGCACAGAGCCCCTGGGCACCCGTGTTTTTCATCGCCCACGTTGTGCTTTAGTGTAAATTGTACGAATTTGTAGAGATCTATCATGTTCCTTGTAGCCCTTATTGTTGAAAATTAAGCAAATCATCCCCATAAATCTGCTCTCTAGTAGCATATCCACTGTAGAAGAGGATCCTTGTGCTTGAAGATACTTGCTGTTTATCAGATATTATACATTTATAAAATTCATCTTAATGTGGGCAGATTTCTCTCTATGTATATTTAGAAGGTCTGTGACAAATACTCTCCTTTGGAGCAAGAATTTCATAATATCCTTTTGATATATTAATATTATGTATTAATATTATGGAGCTGATGGTATGCTGTTTTGTGAGACAAGATTTTGTTGACATTGAGTTCAACTCATAAACTGGTGATTGGATATAGATTAGCATCTTGTACATTTTGATTTTGCTCTGCTGTGTGCTCCTGTGTTTCTGTAATCAGTAATTGCCACGTCTGTGATTCACTTGGCCTTTTCCAGCAGCCAGGGAAGCAGGAGGATGGTATTTAGCACAAAGGTTCCTGCAGCAGCTTCAGATTCAGCCATCACAGGTTTTGGGTTGCTCCACAGTACATTCTTTCCAAGATGCATTTGGGCCAAATATTTTGCAATTCGTAAAACATTGGAACTTGCCCCCGTTCTCAAGATTAATGACTCTCGAATACAGCATAGCCACGGAGCAAGGGTGAAGGTCGGCTCCAGGTTGCTGAGCAGTGCACCAAATGCAGCCATATAGAGCTGCTGTGCCTTTGCTATTGTGCCATAAATCAGGGGAGAAGGAGATTGAGTTACAGCCAAGAACACAATTTCATTTAGTTTCAAGACTTACGTACGAAAGGAATGAAAGCCACTTTGTGAGCTAAATTCAGCGCTGCTATAATGGCTCCATTTTCCAGATTAGCTCATGACCTGGGGAAAAGGGATATATTTAATATAAGAATAAATCCAAACTTGTTCTGCGTTTGAAACATTTGTTTGTTTTGCTGATCTAGCACTGGTGCTGGAATAGAAGGGAGGAACAACCTCCAGAAAGCTCTGTTGCAGCTCAGGGTTTTTTTCTACAAATTGCTTTTTATAACCCTGACATTCCCCTTTATCATTAATTCAGCAGATGCATTAAATTACAAAATAAATTGCAGCAGCTAATAGAGTACATAGAGAAAAAGATGGAATAAAACCAATAAAAACTGTAATGAACATTTCACTTGACATGTCCCTCAGGTATTTTGAGGAGTAAAAAAGATGTTTTGTAGGTTGTCACAACGACAGCAGAATGAACAGTGCATTTATTGCTTTTAATTTAGTGTAGTACGGTTCATTTATATTAATAAATGACAACTAAAAATAAATTACCAACAGCATTTTCCAGGACTAGCTACAGAGCACAAGATGTTGCTGTTGCTTTATAACAGGTATAAAGCCAGGTTGATTTCATTTACTGCAGAACTGCCCTTTGTACAGCTCAGTCCCATAAAACACAAACTAGAGCAATGAAAGGCAGATCGCCTAACTATACCAGTGGCTTTGTGTATTTCTGGAACAGTTTCTAATAACAACAAAAGCTGGTACCTTGACAGATACTGAACGTTCTGAAAGATGAAAACTCCCATCCTGTGCTGCCTTCCCTGCAGCACTAGCAGTTGCACAGCTGCCCGGAGAGTCAGATCAACTCACTGATCAGACCAAAATTTAACTTCACCAAAAAACATTATTTTGCAAATTCTGCATCAGTTGATTTTTTTCTATATTTTAAATTATGTAATGAAGAATATGATTCTAATGATTAGAATAAAATGTGTACACAATATCCAAAACACAGGTGTGGGTTCTAATTGCCTGATTAGCACACTATAAACATTTCTTTATTTATTTCCTTCCCTTCACAATTTAGATGTAAACTACACCCTTATTATTTGAGATTTGAAATTCCATAGAATCAAATGCTAACATTTTCCAAAAACCAATGAAGAGTGAATTCTAATACACTTTTGTGTCTTTGTTTTTGTGTTGTTTGCATCTTTATTTTTAAATTTAAATTTCAGATTTTATTTTGGAATAAAATTTAACATTAATTTTTAGACGTCCTTGTTGGAGGGACATTTGGAGCAGTAGAGCATGTCTATATGGAGCCTTACTTGAAAAAAATAATGAGGGATTCCAAGATCATTGTCAATACTCTTATTGATTTTATCCCTTTCTCCTTGGGGTAAAGGTGGCAGTGCTAAACAAGGCTGTAGAGCAAACTGATATAATTTCAGAAACATAGGAAGTTCATAGGAGACCAGAAATGAATATATTCCCGTGTCTGCTGATCAAGATGTTTCACCAAACCATTGATAAAGAATAAAAATAAATGATGGGTTGACAGTATTTCTCCTGTGGTAGTATGTAAGTACCTCAATGTGAGAAAGAAATTTTTTTCCCATAAACGTGTTTATGATCCACAGCATAGAATCTTTAAATTCGAAAACACGCTTTACATTTCTCAGATAAATACTTCCTTTGGAGAACTATTTAATAGGCCATTTAGTACTATGTTTTTCTAGTTGCCTACTGACATTCAGACAGATTTAATTAACTATGTCTTTTGCCTAGAAAAATCAGGTAGCAAATAACATATCAGATTAATCCAGTACATCAGTTCTTTCATTACCTAAGATTTCATTTTCTTCCAGTAACGTCTTCTGTCCTCTAACATTATTCTTATCTTCCACTAATCTTTTAATAAGTTGTCATTGAAAATTTTACTTGAAAATTTCTACTGTACTGAAGCCAGAATAAAAGGCCAGGTAGTAACCCAAATAATACTTTTCTCTTTCTTAAGATAAATTCTTAGTTTTCTTACAATTATAACATTTCAATAGTTCAGTCATAATACACGAACCAAGCAGATATTTTTTTTAAAAAGCTGAACTACTGGCCCTCCAGTTTCACATAGGTGATTCTTATTAAGAATATTGAAATCAGCTTTGTAGAAGAAGTTAATATCCAGGAAAGTTAAAATCAAGGAAAGTTATGCAATCCATAAAATATATAATTTGAGTGTAGATTTTTAAGTCTCTCCACTTCCATTGTTCATAAATAAGTATTTCTTTATATATGCATTCTTATGTATAGTGATGATATCCTTGTTTGGTTCACATAACTACCTTAATACAGATTTTGCTAAGAGAATTGAAAGCAACTTCTCCATCCCTGCATAAGAAAGTCTTTATAATATAGCCATTTTCCAGCATGACTAGTCACATGCAAGAGGCTAAAAGTCATAGTGTAACATTATTTCTTAGATGATCGATATTTGTGGAAATATATCTGTCAGGCTTCATTTAAATATAGGTGTCGTTTTGCATCTCCAAGAAGCAGCATATATAGGATAACACATATAATACTCCTTATTTATCTACGTTTTGTGAATTTCTGCTTCCACAGGATGGAGTTTCAGCATGGGGTCTGCCTACCAGTTCCATAGCTGGCGAGTATTTGTGATTGTCTGTGCGCTGCCCTGTGTCTCTTCTGTGGTTGCCCTCACCTTTATGCCGGAAAGCCCACGGTTCCTGCTGGAGGTATAACTTTCCAAACGGTTTCTAGATTCCAGTCAAAATTATTTCTATTTTATATCATGACCTCTACCAAAGAGGCATTTAGATCATTCAGGGACCATAGTGAGTAATTTAATTTATATGTATGTTTTGCTTAAATGCTTTGTTCTAACATTTAGGTTGGAAAACATGATGAAGCTTGGATGATACTCAAGCAAATTCATGACACAAACATGCGTGCTCGTGGTCATCCCGAGAAAGTCTTCACTGTGAGTATTGCTCTTAAAGCTGATCACCTATCACATCAGCAAGCCTGCTGACTAGTGAGGTCTGGAGGGCTTAAGCAATCAATATTAATACTCTAAATGACTAAGCCAATTTTTAGCACTCTAAATGCCTAAACATAAAGTATTGTGAATTCCTACTGAAATTGTTATATACATAACGTCTATTAAGATATCAGCCTTTGGCCAGGATATTCACGGGTGTATGAACCCACAGCATGATAATTTTATCTGTTGTACCAAGATACTTAATAGATTCCATCTGTGTTTTATTTATTAAGTTTTCACCCTTAGTAATAACAATAGGCACATAGAAGTCCAAATTAGTTAGCTGTTGTCTTTTTAGGATTTGGAATTATTTTCCATTTTCATCAGGTAAAAGAATGATTTTAAAAACTACATCTTCACTACTACAAAAGAGTAATTTCAAACATTTAATATTCTCAAAATGTTTTGGAAGCTCAAATTCATTTTGTTGAGGCCTAATTATAAAGTCCTATTTAAAGTATTGATGGGTTGTTTCTATTGGAGGAGAAATTGACAATTCAAAATGGAATTTTTTTTTGGCATCTTCCTTATTTATGAAGACTATACACTGCAATCTTGTCTTCCTGGGCACAGTGGAATCAAACAGCACTTTCTTGTTTTGGAATCCAGTTGGCCTCTCCAGCTTGTGTAGTTCTGTGGCAGTATGTGCACTCTGCTCCCTCAGAGCCATGTGTGGGATGTTTTTCCTTTTCCAGAAGCTTTCTTCTTACTGTAATGCATGTATAACTCAATTAATAAATCCTCTTAAAGGTTCTCCATTTGCAGGCAGTCTTGAGGAATGACCATCTGACCATATAACTTTATTCCATTGAGACTTGCAGTTTGTTGCCTCAGATGTAGTTTCCATCTTTCCACAAAGAAGCTCAAGAATTCCTACATTTATCTTGAAAGAAGGCTGGTTAGCACACTTACCATGTTAAATCCACATTTATTGGTACACTGGTGACCTACCCCTAATCCCACCTAATCTAATATTTTATTTTCTGATTTTTTTAATGAGTGAAGGGATTTGCCTAACGCCATACAGCTATGGTGTAATTTCACAACTGGCTCTTGCTGATCCGAGCTGCTTTCAGACAGAATATGCCTGCTCCTGCTAACTCCGGGGCGGGGGGTGTTTCTGCCACTATTGATATTCATTGACTGATTTCACAGTCAGCCACAGCACTGACCCTGTCTCTCTTTAGTATTGGTTTGGGCACAAGGAAGAAGACAGAAATGTGCTGGGAGAAAATGTGGGGGGAAGGATAAGCCTCTCACGTCACTTTGACGTAATTGTAATCACGTCCTAAAGCAGCTGGGGAGAAGAAAACAAAGCACATTCTTGTTGTTTCCAGCTCTTGTGATCTAACAACTCTTTGTCTCGATGGTTGTTAAAATGTGACACTCAACCACTTTATCTACAGTTATTTTTGTAAATTGATCAGCCATTAATTTTGCCAGTTTCTGCCTTGAGCATTAGGGAAACTCAACTCCATATATCAAGTTGAGAGTAGAAATACTGTGCTGTGTGTCAAGGTTAGACATATATAGAAGTCCCTATTTTTAGCTTTCATTAATATGATTAGAAAATGCATCATTCTCTTCTTACTGTAAAACATCAGCATTTCATCTCATAAAACCCAGAAAGCAAAGAATTTACGCATAATTTTTTTGACATATCCTTTTAGTTTCTTTTTTTTTTTCTAAATTAGTCCTTGATATTGTGACATTTTGTCTCAGTAATTTATTCACATACTTCTCCTAAGCTTTCTATACTTCTCCTTTATTTATCCAACGCCATTCCATTACTTATGCTTTACTTTATTTTCCTCCACTTCATGTTGTTAATTACATTAGACACACTTTGATAGTATGTTTTCTGACTCTAAGGATGACTCCATTACTACTGTAGTTTTTGTGTGATTTTTTTTTATGCATTTTCCTGTATTTAATTGATTTAATATTTTTCTAGAAGCTTTTTTTCACAAGTTATGTTTATTCTTTTTACTCATATTATTGAGGGGATTATCTTCAAGTCTTTAGAAAGAGATGGCACCAACTGACAAGCAGTTGGGTTTAGAGTTAATCCAAAATGGAGTATTCTGTTTCCTGAATTAATTGAGTGGATGGCTCTTCGTACTTTGGAGAATTGCTCCTGAAAGCAGTGACACTAACAGAGGTGGTAATAAACCAATCGTATCTTCAATCGTGGAACTACGCAAGTTAAATGTTTATGTACACACTTCATTATCTTCCTGGGTTTTTAAAATACGTATTCATTAGATCTCTTGGTTTAAATATGTAAGTAAAAAAAAAGCTTTGCTTCCTTAAAACCAAAATTTTCTCTACTCCTCCATTGCCATGTATTTATTCTTCTTCCTGAAAATATTTTTCTTTGCAACAAGTCTTGATTTTTTAAAATTTAAAACATTAAATATTTCTAACCATTGCTTTTCAACAGAAGATCAATTTAATTAAAATAGGCTTTTTTTCCTGGTTTTTTTTTTTTTTTTCATTCATCATATACCTACATGCTGAATTTGCATGGTCCAGATGGACTATTATCCTGACTCAATAGGACTTTTCATATGTTAAAGAACCACCGAGGCCAGGGAACTTTTGTCCCCAGTCACATACAGTGGTCCTAGGATACAGACATTTCCCCCAATCTCAACAGCTCAGAGTCAGGTGCCCACTAGGGTGAAAATGCTGTCCCTGAGCCCAGAAGAGTGGGATTCAAAAGGCATCTCCTTTCTGCCCAGAGGAGTGGTATGTAAGGATTTCTCTATGTAGGAGATAGCAGATAATTTTTGAGGAGTTGACTCAGTCTTTTGGATAACACATATCGTAAAAAGCAGTTTAAGAAAAGCTTGAGATAAATGGAATGATGCAGACAGGATTATTGGACGAGGCATGACAAGAAGGCTAAAGGCTTTTGATAAAGTCATAATCTGGCAAAACAATGAGCTGTAGTACTTCAGAAATGAGGGCAGTTATACCTCGAACTGCTCAGTGGGCTTTTCTATGTTCTTGTGCATGGGATGAGGCTGCTGTTGCGTCACAAACAGTACGTCTGTAAAAGTAGTGGGCTCAAAACTAGAGCTTTATCATCAATATTGCTATTCCCTGATGTCCTGTAAGCCAGTGTGATATACTGGAGGTAGGGGCAGGGGGGTGTCCTCATTCTGTTACGAGGAAACACAAGCTATGCCTAACTTCAGAAACTGCAGCCAAACACCAAACACTCAGTCTCTTGCTCTCTCCTTCTGTGTCAGTCCCTTTCCTCATTTTTTAAATTTTCTTTCTGTTCTCTGCTTGTCTTCTTTTAAAATAAACTGTGGGTGAATACATTGCCTTTTTTGATATCACTATGAAGCTGGGATCAGAGCAGAAACTAAAACCAAAGCAGTAGTATAAGTTTGTCAGGTCCTGTGTCTGGAAAGACCACATAACACATCCTTGTTCTGCTACACAAGAGAGTAAAAGTAAAAATCAGTGTTGTAGGACCCATTACATCACTGGTAATTCTGTATTTTTCTGTGATGTCTGTTTATCTCATTTCACTTTAGATAAGTAGATGATTGTTCATAACACAATAAAATGCGTAGTTCCAGATAATTTCACCTCATTTCTTTTCTCTTCATTAGGTTCTCTGTTTAACACTAAAGAAAATAACAAAATAATAACAAGATTGTCCAACTACTAATTCATAACATTTTGAATACTTCTCTTTTCATTGCTGTATCTTTAATCAAAAGACTTCCAGCAACGTTGTGATAGCAAGTCAGAAACAATTTGAAGGCAAATTCTGGATATGGTTAACCGGTGGTTTAAATTAATGTTCTGTCCTTTGTAGCATTGGAGGTATATAGAACAACACTCTAGAAGAATATGACAGCAGCAGCTTATTGTAGCCAGATGAAATGTATTTCCCGCATATCTTGAACATAGAGCTTTTCTGAAACAGTTGCATCTCTAAAGACTTTGGCATTACAATCTGCTACTATTGCTTTATAAATCTAAAGCATTTCTAATGTAGACAAAGGTTGAGTATCTGCTCATTTTCAGTAGATGAGGTGTAATAAACCCCACCAATACTCCTCCGTAGGCAGTTCATGATTCCAGAAAATACAAATATTTTTGTTCTGTTTTTATTTCTAGGTTACCAGAATCAAAACACCGAAGCAGATAGATGAGCTAATAGAAATAGAGAGCGATACTGGAACTTGGTACAGGAGGTGTTTTGTAAGAATCCGCACAGAGCTGTATGGTGTACGTAACAACTTCTCTGTTCATTCTGTAATTACCTCCCTCCTTTTTAATTAACTTTCAGAAATGAGATGGATTTGCTAACTTCTGCTGTTGATAGCTGCAATGCTACGTTTTCCATGCAACTGAGGAAATCAGGAACCAGTGTAAGGTTTTGGTTTCCTGACCCAGAAAAAATGCAGGTGAATCATTGAATTTTATCCCAGCTTCAGAGGAGGAAAAAGCTGCATTGATCGTCACAGAAGTGATAGCTAATAATTACATAGCGATATACATAAAAAACACAAAATAACTATGTATTGAGAATGTGGATCAATATTCCACATGAATAAATTAATGAATAAATTGTGTAAATTAATGCCTTTTTTAAGGCATTGTATCTGCATGTATTTTTAGGTGTGTCAAATGTTTTACTAGAAAAATATTTTAGAACTATTTCAGGTTTTAATACAAGCTTGCTAGGTCTGTGCTTCTTATCCTTTTGTTACTTTTTTTGTAAGACCAAAATTGCATAGTATGTTTGAGCCTTGCAATGAAAATTGAAAAAAGCCTCATTAATTTTTTAGAAGTTCAAAACTGTCTTCACAGTTATTAAAAATTTGTCATTTTAAGCTCTCTAGAACTATGATGAGATGTTGCAAACCAACGTTTGTCACAAAATTACTTCGTTAGGAAAAGTCACATTTCCCCCATGGAAAAGAAAAAATTCCAGAAACTGTCTACTTTTACAGTTACTGACCAAAAATGGAGCACTTGAAGATTGAAATAGTATGATTCAGCATCTTACTAAACCATCTTTTAAGGAGTTGCAACTTGGTTGGCTCACATCCTTCTTATCTCACTAGACTAGACCCTGGGTCAGAGCACTTTCACTTTGCGTGATGGGTGTTGGGACCTCCTAGAACAGACTGCCTCTTCTTTCTTTTCTTTTCTTTTCTTTTCTTTTCTTTTCTTTTCTTTTCTTTTCTTTTCTTTTCTTTTCTTTTCTTTTCTTTTCTTTTCTTTTCTTTTCTTTTCTTTTCTTTTCTTTTCTTTTCTTTTCTTTTCTTTTCTTTTTTTTTTTTTTTCTTTTNTTTCTTTTCTTTTCTTTTCTTTTCTTTTCTTTTCTTTTCTTTTCTTTTCTTTTCTTTTCTTTTCTTTTCTTTTTTTTCTTTTTTCTTTTCTTTTTTCTCTTCTCTTCTCTTCTCTTCTCTTCTCTTCTCTTCTCTTCTCTTCTCTTCTCTTCTTGAAAGGAGAGAGGGAGAGAGATGAGAACACCATTCTCAGGCCCCTCTGCTATACTGTCTCTGACCTTTGGATAGTCCCACATTATCCTCATATAACTGGAATCAATTTCTAGCCACGGTAGGTTACGATAGATCAGACTCTGATTGTATCCCTGTTTAGTTATAGAATATAGTTTGTCTAATATTGGGAAGTGAGAAAAAAACATTTCTGAGAAAATCCCTAGTTTATTTGAGAAAGTAAAATGAAGCTGTCTAGAGATTAGGAAAGTTTGAGGTGATTAGAGTAAGGCTGAATTAATGTACACAGTCCACACTGGTTACAAAAAATTGACATGAGCCTACAACATGCTCCTGCAGCTGAGAAAGCAAATCACATCCTGGGCTGCATCAAAAGAGCTGTGGCCAGAGAGTTCATCTGCTGTGTCTCATGCCCTGAAGAAGCAAGCAAATAAGAATCAAAAATTTTCTAGCCTTTCAGAAAGTTGTTCAAAATAAGATGTAAATAAATGTGTTTTGTAATGATTTACAGATTTGGTTGACGTTTATGAGATGCTTCAACTACCCAGTGAAGGATAATACAATCAAACTTACAGCTGTATGGTTCACCCTATCTTTTGGGTAAGAGTGGTTGAGATTAAACCATTTTTTATAGTCTTGACAGACATAAATATCATCTGCATCTAAATTTCTGACACTATGATCATCTGTTTTATTTAAGATCTTTCCACAAAATGTTGTATCTGTCAGTTAGTCTGTTCTTGGTTGAAACTTGACTGATCAGGAATACCGTCTTTGAAAAACTGACATCTTCTGGTGTCAGCATCTTTCAATAATTTTATTTTATGGAGCATTTTATTCTGATGGAGCAACAGCTCCATCACATAAGTGGCCAGGAGAGCTGCTCGTTCACACCTCACACATTTCTGAATGAGTGAGATTCGTGCCTGAAGTTTTTCTGTTTTCTCACAGATACTACGGCTTATCTGTCTGGTTTCCTGATGTCATTAAACATCTGCAGTCAGACGAGTATGCATCCCGAGTGAAACATTTCCGCAATGAGGAGGTCTCACATTTTGTCTTCAACTTCACACTGGAGAATCAGATTCACAGCAATGGAGAATACATCAATGACAGGTTTAGAGATTTCCTACTATCTTGGCTTAGTTGGGAAAAGCAGATGTGTGTTTTAAAGCTCATCCTAATAACCCATTTTTTCCATGCAGTAATGATAGATGGTTTTGTTACGTTTTAGTGAATATTTGTTTCTGGTCTTAATTTCTTATGACTCATGAGCATGAGGAGAAACGTACATGCCCTGGTGTGAGGATCCACCATGCAAACCCAGCTTTCTTGTCATCCTGAAAAACAGACCAAAAAGCCTAAGTCAATTTTACTTCCTTTCACAGTGAGATTCAAAGATTTTCAGATCCAACATATGCAGTATATTGTAGAGGACTGGGCAAAGATATACGTTCATCTCTGTTGCTGGTTGTTTTTTTATTGATGAAAGACGCTTCTGTGAAAATGCTGAACATTGAGAGGTTAGGATCTTATTACAGAAAAACGGAAGCTAAACATTGCCAAACAAATAAAAAGCATGAACAGCTCTGAAATGGAAAACAACACTCTAGCAATGCCTTTTGTGATTTTTTTAGCTGAAGGCAAATGTATTAAGGCTCTATCTGGACTTTACAAATAACTAGGTAACTTAAGGGAAAATTAAACACAGCTGGTTTAGGTATCTGGTTTCTATTAAGAAAAGTACAAAACAACCATGTGAATGGTCTACTGGAAGTCATGATAATAAGTAATTACTATTTCCATAGGAAAATCTGTATGTAAGTGAATAAAATTGATGATTTTGTGATGATGATGTAGCACTAGTAGTAGTAGGAGTAGTAGTAGGAGTAGGAGTAGGAGTAGTAGTTGAGTTTTGACATAGTTAAAGGTTTATGTATTGAAGAAAAAATCAGCAGTTATTTAATTTTTAACCCAGCCATAGCTTCCAAGTTCGATTCTTTTCCAGAATGTATATGTTCTCTTAAAATCAAAGAACTGTCAGTAACTGACAGTAACTGATGGCACACTCTTGACTGAGGTTGTATCAATTTAAACAGAATATTCTTGTAAAACACTATATCTAACATTAATTTGTGCTAAATCAGTAATTTACTCTTTCAAATGTGCAAATTTAATATGCCTCTGACGGTTATTTGAGATTCACAAAATATTTTCCAAGAGATGTGAACCCATTTGATATCCTTCCTTCATAAATGTTACTCTACTTAGTCTCAGTGTTTCATTCATGTTCTTTCTTAATGAGAAGATCCATCAATACTTGACTTTTTAATACATTGCTTTCCTGTTGAGTTTTAATTCAAATCATTGTGACACTAGTTTTAATGTAGTCATGCTTCCTATCCAAAGGTGAAAAGTGCATCAGAAGAATGTAGAACATGTAGTCTTTCACTTCTGTTTCAACTGACTAATCTAATTTTCTAAATTTTCTTTGTTCTCCTCTGGAACTAGTCTACATTTTAGAATGGAAAGTACTGTATGAAAAATGATAATGAGTTGACACTGAACTCCAGCCTGATTTTAATCAGACTGTCACAAATGAGAAATGATATAGTAACTAAAACTAATGGACTGAAAACACTATTCTTCTGACCAATACAAAAAGAGAATTCATTAGTTAGTAAGTCACTTACTGTGATAAATACTACTAGCTTTTCCTCTCCTTTCTCATAAAGATGTGGTTCTAACAAATTTATTCGTGAGAGAGTGTAATTCCTGCTCCTTTGTAGATAGCATATTTTTTGTGTTCCTATTCCTGCTATTACTCTTTTTATAAGAAAAATACTTAGCTAGTGACCCCAGGTTTAATTAGAATAAAGCCAGGTCTGTGTTTGGAAGCTTTTGCCATTTTAACAGATCTTATTGACATATAACAATTAAAGCACTGCTTTTCAAACTGTTGCCACTTACAAACTACTGCCAGAAAAACTGCTCTTTTTTTCCATGCCTTCATGTGAAATAAATGACATCACAAAAATAATGATGTATTTCCATATCTTTGTTGTGGTTGCTGTTGTTAGCGTAATCATGCTATTTGGTAGAATTTTACTAAAAAAGTCTTACAGCATTGTTTTAGTCTAGTGACATTGAGGTAGAATGTTACTCTACATAACATTTTGTCACTGACTTTTACTGTTAATATTTTGATAAAACACCTAGGTGTTAAATGAGAGTCAGTAGGAAGGAGGATGTTCAGAAATAAAAAAAGATACCAGCAAATTGTTTATGCCAGTTTTATTTACATAGTAATTATAATTTCAATTGCATCCATAGGCACAGGAGTAATGAGGACACACAATTAGATGTCTAGGTGTATAACTGGCAATGAAATTTTTATTCCTGTTATAGCCATTTTGTGAAAACAATTTTTAAACTTGGAGCAGTATGAGCTGCACTTCAGCCTAACTGAGTAACCAGTGTATTCATCTGACAAATCAAGATTCTTTAAAAAATTTCTTTCTTCTCAGCTTCTTTATATTAGCAAATGCTGGTTTATTCCCAGGGACTGAATTTCTGAAGCATGATCTCCCTGTTTCCAGGTGTAACGTCAAATGACTAGCAATTGTGATTTTACAAGGCTGTTTCATGAATATCATGACATTGGTTTTGGTAGATGATTAAGGATAAGTAACAACAGAAATATTATCAAATAAATTATATTACCAGTTAGGGCCAGTAACTATGTGAAGCTATTTGTCTTACTAATTCTTCTTCTGCATAATAGTATTCTAGAATGAGTTAATCATTAATCATATCTGCGAAATGCATCAAAGGAATCATTGTTACTGGGGTTGAGATTTTTTAGATCTAAATAGCTGTATCAGCTTGATCTGTTGCTATTTCTAAACTAGGAAGGTAGACTGACAGGAATTCTTTGTGTTGGCCAGGTTTATTATGATGAAGTTTAAATCAGTAACCTTTGAAGATTCACTCTTTAAGAACTGTGTGTTTGAGGACATTACTTCACTGAACACATACTTCAGGAACTGTACTTTCGTGAATACCACCTTCTACAACACAGGTATGAGAAAAAGCCTCAAATGCCCATTGGTCAGCTGCATGTTCTCATCTTACATTTATAATTTCTGGTTTTCTAATAAGACATAGGAAATCCTCTTGTAAGGAATAATAATATATAAAAAGCAACTGGCTTGTTACAACAGAGAAGTGAAAGGATCTCACTGCACAAGAGATACTGCAGGCCTAATACTGACTCAGATAATAAATTATTTATTTTATTCACATAATAAGTGGTTAATTTTTTTTGTCTTTGATTTCAACCATATCTAAAGACATTCACTCTGGAGAGAAGAAAATAAGTTTACTGTTTTACTGGTAGCTTTAATTACTGTATTTTTATTTAGTCCAAAAGGGACTGGTGAAATACTTTGTTCACTGTGCTTGCTGTGGCAGGGGAGTCTGAGTTTAGGATTCAAACTACCTAATCTATAATCATTCCCAACCTCCTAAGTATTTTGACAAAAATATGAATCCATATTTTCACATGCTTAAACAGAAGACTTCTTTTTTCCCAGTTTAATAAAACATAACTGAAAGCGGAACATGGCCAACTAAGCTTGTTGGAAAGATGGGGCACTTCTTCCCACTTTCGTGTAACTACAGTAGTCATAATAGTAATAGACCTAGGTTTCAGAGCAAGCAATGACCTTTATGTGGAAGGAAGGTATTCTTGGTTCAGGTTTATAAGGCTGACAAGAGGAACGGAGAAAAAGTACTACTGTAGGGGTAGTTCTCCAGAATGGTATTGGCAGAAGAATTAACTACACAGAGTAATTCATCCATGGACAAGCTGAAGACTATGAGGCCTTCTCAGAAACAAAAATCAGTTTAAACTGAATTCCACAGGAACGTTTCACTTAAAGGAAGTCAAACCAAACTGAGCATGAGTGACAGTCTCATCAGGAAATAGAAGGCCTGATACTGAGAAAGACTGAGTCATAGAAACTTGCAGATACCCAGTGCTTTTTATAGAAGACCAGCTGGTGCTGAAAGGCCTTAACCAAATACAGTCCAAGCAGGATAAAATACAGTAATATAACTTCCTAATTCCAGGATTTAGTTGGTCCTTTTCAAAAGCTTTGCAAATTTTTCTAGTAAGATAAAAAACCATCAAAATTAAGAGCAATAACTAGTCCCCTTTTTGCAAAGCTGTGAAAGCTCCAAGTTGCCACTAAAGTTGCTTGAACTTGAAATGTTTTTAATCAAAAGTTGCACATGGAGTTGGCTGTTAGCTGAAATGTTTCTTTTTCTTCTTTCCACAGATCTCGAGCAGTATAAATTTGTTGACAGTGAATTGATAAATTGCACATTTTTTCACATCAGGACAGGATGCCAGATTTCTTTTGATGATGACTACAGTGCCTACTGGATCTACTTTGTTAATTTCCTGGGAACTTTGGCAGTGTTACCAGGAAATATTGTGTCCGCTCTCCTGATGGATAGAATAGGACGGTTAACAATGCTAGGTAGGGGCTTCACTTTGCTACAGGGAACAACAAGTCAAAAGTAACATTTTCAAGGAATTTGGCTCAGAGAGAGGAAAAACATTCTTTCTGCAGATACATCATTTATGTGACATCATAAGTATGGTTTTTAAAAGCCTGCAGTTTAGAAACTCTAGGAAAAAAGGGGTCTGTAGCCACCTCTGCTATGCCACATTATTAGTCCTTGCTCTTCCATGCAGATATTACAAGATCATTACCTAGATATTTAGAATGAGATTTTGGAGACTGATGACCGTTGGTTTATCTCTGCTCTAGCTGAAAGGAAAGCAAGGTGTGCACAGGTGACCCTCAGCTAGTGGAGCAGCTCCTGGAAGATATCAGCTGTTCTTTGTCTGTTACCTATTTTGCAGAGGAGTACAGTTGAAAGATATCTCCTGTGGATTGTCTACAACGAGAAATCTGTTTTCAATTTACTTAAATAACTGTGTGGTAGTTCATTGTCTTAATTTTCTAGGAGAATATATAAATACAATAAAATAAATACAGTGTTTTTATTATAATATATGAACAGGTTTCACATAATTGCAAAAGATGATGAACAAAGAATAATGGGGTTAGTTTTCCTCAGGCATCTTCCTTTGGGAATTCAAAAAGGCTTCCAGCTTAATTCTTCATGATACATGATATATATTCGAGGATTCATATTATTTCCTACGTGCTCCTTCCTTCAGCATTTGTCTTTCTGACTGGCCTTAGCAGTAGCAGAAGTCTCTTTGGTTTTTAGCTCAAATATTTGGGTCACTTATTTAGCTACACTCTGTGCATAGAAATACTAGACAAAACAAAGATTATTCTTTAAATACAACTCCACTACATGTTTGTTTCGCTTGCATCATACCTAGGTGGTTCCATGGTTCTTTCTGGCATCAGCTGTTTCTTCCTATGGTTTGGGACCAGTGAATCCATGATGATAGGTATGCTGTGCCTCTACAATGGCCTCACCATCTCAGCATGGAACTCTCTAGATGTTATTACTGTGGAGCTGTATCCTACAGACAGAAGGTATGTGCAGATACACCTCCCCTAACCTCACATACTGCATACCAGCAGAAATGGCAAATAGAAATTATTACTTATGAGCCTTACAGAGGCAGTGATGTTTTGAGAGGACCAAATGAATAAGTTGTCTTATGAAAAGCAAAGGGAAACAATGAGAGATTTGGAGCTATTTAGTATATATTTTGCATCAAATATCACCTAATCAGGAAAATACCACAAATGTAGTTTCATATGAAAACAGAAGATCTAACTGCTACTCTAATTTAAAACAGCTAATGAGTAGTATTTCTAAAAACAACAATGGACTATCTCTGACTTTCCCCTAGTTCAACAGTCTATAAGGCAGTACTTTGTCCAAACCAGCAATACAACTGCGTTTGTCTCTTGACTGTGAAATGGTGGGAATCAAGATAAATATCGCTCTCTGAACCACCTTGAGCTGCTAATCAGTCTGCTATGAATTTGTATGCAGGGCCACTAGGAGTGTATATTTAGTGGGTAAAAATTACCTCAGGCATTGCTCTTGACTCTTCAGGCATCTTGCAGGAAATCTCAGGACAATTTTCAAGTCCTGCATTGCCACTAGATGACATGGGTTGGGTTTTTTTCAGATACAGGGTGCCTTTTAATCCTGACCTTATGTTGCTTAATGGACTGAAGGAAGAACTGTTGAGTCCTATTCTGTTGTATGGGGAGTGCAAAAATGTAAAAGCTGCACTATCTTGAATAGCCTGGGATACTTCTCCCCTCTCAACTCCCCAAAAAAAATTTGTGTGAAATTGCCCAGATTCCTAACAAAGGACACTGTGTCCTTTCTCCTGTTGCAATGTTAATTATTATGCCATCCACTGGAAGTTTGAATGCAGTGAAAAATATTTCCAGTTTATAAATGCATGATGCCTTGCTGGCAAGTGTAATTTTTTGGAAAAGGGTTCCACTGTCTTTAGTGTTGTCCATGAAGAGATATGTAAAAGTGTAGACTGGCTTCTCTGTTTTCCTTTCATTGCTATTTTAGAATTATATGCTTCTTCAGACAAGAAATTGTTGTCCACAGCTGTAATTATATTGAATAGTGATCCCAGGCTATTTATGAATCCCAAGCACTAAGCTTTAATATTAAGTGCTAGTATTTTTATTACACCTTAGGAAATTGCTCTTCTGGCAAGAATTATTCCACCATCCAAAACACTATGGTATAATTCCAATAAATATCCTGTAGAAAAGACCATCTTTTGGGTATTCCTGAACGTAGCAGCCACATATGTTTTCTTAAAATGAAATAAAGAAAAATAATTGGAAAAGTCATTAGTGTTAATGGGAAAAAAAATCATTACTAGGAATGATAAAAAGAATGTAACTGTTATCTATCTATATATATCTATACAGACTTTAAGGCATCTTTAGTTGTAGCTAATGGTTGTTTTTAATAGTTTCTGCTAGCTTCGGGATTATAGCAATTTCTTACTCATCTTTTCTCTATTTAAAAATCTTTTTTATGCTGGAATAACTCTCTGGAAAGAGAAACTTACTTGAAACGGAGTTTTGGGGGTCTTTTTTACAACAAATCAGAGAAAAAACTCATCTCTTTGTATTATAAATATAGAAAGGCTGATAGGTGAATCTACCTGTGCCTGGAAAGACACTGGTGACATATGCTGTAGATGAGATTTTTTTCCAGAAGTCCTGATAGTGATGGAACCAAGACTGCTAGTTTTTGCCGGCTTGGTTATAAGTAAACAAGCAATTCTAGATTTTTTTTTTTTTTTTCAGACTGGAGCAAAGCTACTTCATGCTTTGTAGAACTTTTTGAAAATTAATACCTTCACGGACTCAAATAACTTGCTTACTAGAATTTTCTGATCATTTCCTCTGATAATTTTTTTTATCCAGACTAGCTGCAGTTTAACAACCAGCATTGCCCACCTCTGATAGTCCTGTCTTTCCTTCTCAGATTCCTCTGATCTCCTTAGCCAGGCACAGCTTGCCACAGTTTGCTGGGAATTTCCAACTTCTGCAAGTAACTGTAGGGCTGAACAGCCTTTCTCAGCATATACAGAACACAAAGCTTCCTGATCTGTTTTTGAAATCCTTTGTACTTAAGATGATGCTCTCTTTTGCTACAAACCTGCATCCAGAGTGAATCTGGTCCTGAAACTGGCTTCCAGTTTCTCCTGTAAAGGGAATCTAAGTACAAACTCTTTGCTCACTCTGTCAGTGTTTAATACTATTTCTTACTCCCTATTAGTGAAATGATCACAAATGTGCAGCAAAGAGTAGCTGGAGGTTGGGCTCAAAGAAAAGTGGATGGAAGGAGGCCAGCTCATGCTACCATGCACAAGAGCCTGGACTGGGCAGCCCCTCCTTTTCCTCCTCTTGGAGACCAGCCAGTTGCTGAACTGCAGGGGCTTTGGTGGTGTTGTGCAATATGATACAAAAGGTGTTTCATAAATAGTACTCCAGGTATTTAGGGATCATACTGGCTTTTTGCCAGGTAGGAGTGTAGTGAACAGTTTGGCAATGTGCAATCTGTGTGATACAGGGCACACTTTTCAGTTTCTGCTTTATCACTTATGGTTGCTCCAAAATCTTGACGGATTTGGATTCTGTATGAGTTCACACTCACCTACATATTTACATTTCAGTTTACTGATCTCTGGATTCGAGGTAACTACATAGTTTGTCCTACTTTCTTGATGAGTACTTTCAAATTTTATGCTATTTTAGGTTAGCTTTTGCTTTCATGTTCTTCGTAAAACCTCAGTTGGTTTGTACAATTGCTATAAGAAGAGATGTTAGAGGATGTATTTCAAATGGTTCTCAGGTAGATGATTAAGTAGTGTTTAAATGGAAAATGATGTTACTAATGCTGGTCATGAGTGGGTTTCTGTCTTCTAGATGACACATATGAAGTAATAAATAGTATTTTGATAATATAAGATCATTTTTTAAACTTGTCAATACACAAATTTTAAAAGACACTCATGATGGCCAGATATAAACTAGTGGGTTTCCAATAAGGAAGTAAATTTATACAACTCCAGAATGTAAAGAACTTGTTTTTTCTCTTGTCTTTTCTCTTATCTTTTACCTTACCTTCTTAATGGACTCTGCTGCCCATCAGGAGAGGACATCTGTAGGCTGAAATGTGTAATACCAACCATTCCAGCCACTGAGCATTTTAGAAGGAGGAATGGGCTAAAAGTGTAACTTTAATACAGCTATATGTGCCCAGCGCTCCAGCAACACAAACCTGAAGGTGCTAAGCTGAGCACCTAGAAAATACAAAATGCATGCTTAAAGACCATTTAGCTACCTTTGTGTGACTTGCTCACATCATACACAAATTCTGTGACAGCAGTAGGGTTTTTATCCTTTCTTCTGACAGCACACCACTATCTTAACCCTGAAACCGTTTTCTCATGTTGCAGTCCCCAGTCGTATTCACAGTGCACCTTCCCAACTTCTGCAGCAGATTAGGGAAACTAACTTTTCTTCACTACATTTATATTTTACCCTCAAGGCCTCTTTGTTCTCTGCATTGGCAGACTGATGGGGAAAAAAAATATTGTGTGATGAGGTAATTACGGCTTGCGTTGTAATGTGTGTGTACAAGGGGCCTACAATAACACTGCACAGTTTCTCAGCTCTGCCTGTAATATAAATATGGACGGAAGAGAGTTAAAGTTCTCTGAAGAAGGAACATTAGGAAATTTTTATTACTTTAAAATGCAATTTCTACTTTCACATAAATGGTAAGTATCTTCTTGTGAACTTGGGAAGCACCAGCTTTATAAGCCAAGATTCTCATCAGGGAGATGATACAACAAATGACCAAAACCTAAACAGAAAGTGGAATAGAAACAGATCATCTCCCACACAGCGAATAAATCAGATTGCATCAGATAACCAACAATTCATCACTTTACTATGGCTGCCAGACATCTGGGTTTGAATACTTGGAATTCAAGGTGAGGTATAAAATAAGCTCATCCTGTTTTGCCTTCTTTTAATGCCTCTGAAATAAGTTTGTAAGGGTTTGGCCATAATTAAAAAATAAGTCTCCTATCTTCACTTCATGATATTTAATTTTTTCACTTCTTCTTGAACACTGAGAATCTATGCCCAGAGCAATAAATATTATTCACACAGTATCTTATGTCCAAGTGTGTATTGGTGTGGCTGTCAGAAGAGAAGCTTTCTGTTCTTTGGAGTCATAATAGCAGTAACTGACTTACAGTAGATTTCCTCAGAGCTGTTTTCTACTGCCATCCTGTGGATACGGTTCAACTGCCTTTTGCTGAAATTTCATGTTAAAATTTTTAAGGCATGACATGCTAAACCTATGCCTTGGGCAGTAGTCCAAGGAAGGAAGGCAAATTCCAGAGTTTTACTTGCACACTAAGCACTATAATTGATCTGGCCATATTTTTGTACTAATTTTTTAAGAGAATATAAAACATCTGGACATTAGAAAATTGTCCATAGAGCATTTGGAAACTCTGCTTTAATAATTATATATATTACATATAATTAATGTGTGTGTGTATATATATATATGTATATAAAAATATATGTGTATGTGTATATATATTAATTATATTATACACATATATGTATAATATAATTGTTTACATATAATTAATTATATTATACATATAATTAATTCTAACAAAAACGTTATTCAAAGTGTTTGTTGTAACTTGCTGGTTTTTGTAAATAGCTCTGGCAAGAAAGATAACAAATATTTGTGCTACACATTTAGTAGCACTCTGCTGCAGGACAATGAAGTTTTTAGATACTCTATCAGCAGTGGAAAAGTAGATGTGAAGTATTTTATGTAGGAATATAAGCACCTGGTCTAAGAAGGAACATATGTGGCAATCAGGAAACAAGCTCTTTTAATCTAAAGGCTTGGATAATCTCTCTATTTTTAACTATTTGGACTCTTGCCATTTTTATGTGGACCTTGGATGAAAGAAAGCTAAGCATTTTTCTTTGTCACAGCTTTCTCAGCAGCAGAAGTAAAATACATTGCGGAAAATTCCTTTTTGGTAACATCCAGCTTTGTCTTCATCCTGACATTTTCATAAAAGACTTCCATATTTTTCTCCTATCAATACTAAAATCTGTATCTGGGATTTTTTTAAAGACAATCACAAATTGATTAACCAGCATTTTCTTACTGATGTGCCTGAAGGACTTAAGTGAACTCTCTAGCTGAACAAAGGATTCTTGCCACTTACTACTGGTCTCCCTTGACTGGTAATGAGGATTACTCATGAAGTCAAAATGACATTTTTATGCAAATGTTTGTCCAATAACTGATCAACATAAAGAAAATTGGTATATATATAAATGGCCCTATTCCCTTGGAATTTTTCACTAAATCTGTTCATGATGCTAAGATGGTACATCATGTAGCTTTGATCATTTGCAGGCACTCTTGCACTTTCTTCAAACGCTGTAGCAGAGACTGTACTAATGCTGCAAAAGACTATAGTCATATAAGTGTGTGATTTGCAGCATATTTATTTCCTGGCTAATTTTATTCCCCTGGATTCTGGAGAATTAATTATAAAAGCGTGAATTAATACAGATTTTAAAGGATTTGAATCACAAACACTGTTCTAAGAAGGATGCTTAAAAAAAAAAGCAGTCTGAATTTGCTAACCCTAGAGCTCAATAACAGTTTGAACACCTTGTTCTGACTATAAGTACAAACACATTCTAACACAGTATTAAAACTGAAGGGTGAGAAGGCATAAGATTAAACAGTGACAATGCTTTTCGGGTACAGGTCGTAATAACAATTTACTTAAGCTTGTAAAAATCTTATTGTTTATGCCAATTATGTGCTTATTTTAGGCAAAAGGATATGCCTGAAATCTGCTTAAAGATTAAAAGATTGAACTTCTTCTGGGTTGTTAATTTTTTAATCATCAGGACAGCTAAGGGCAATAAAATGAGCTTATTTTTTCTTACTTTTAGTTGTTTATATTTTGATAACACTGATGGGATTAGACTAATAATAACCCCTTACAATCAGCAAAATTCTACAAGTCAATTTACAAACAGAACTGGTTTTTCAGTGCAAAAAAATTACCTTAATTTTGTTCAGACAGAAGAGAGATTGTACGTATTACAAAATTACTTTAAAACTCAATAAGGTAATGTTGGGTATATAACCTATAATAGATCTAAAGCACAGTGGCATCTGTAGAGACCAGAATATGAAAAGAAATGGTTCAAATTGCTCAGAAAATTATATTCAGACCACTGTCATAACTAGTTGATATAAGCAACTGACATCTGTGAAACAGCTTAGCTTTATAAGGTAGTATAAAACAACATTAAACATAAGTAAAACATCCCCATATGTTTTGTGCTATTGCTTTTCCAAAGATTTCCTGCCTTTCTATTCAAACTTGTTTTAGCTGGATCTATGTGCTCTTTGGGGAGTTCCAGTATCTCTGAATATACCGAGGCTATTGATGACTAGGTGTCTAATTTTTCTATGGTTTTTTTCTGTTACTGTTATTTGGAGTTAAATTTGATTTTACATCAGCATTGGCAACCGAGAAAATCGTATTTATGTGTGCAGACACTGATCACAGCCAGTGACCACCATAACGTTAGAAATACTCTCTGTGCATAAATGAGGGTGACATCAGAACCATTCTGACTCTTTTCCTTTCCTTCTTCCCTTGAGTTCTTCAGAATAGCTGCAATCTCTTGTTATCCTATCACGTAAACTCAGTTTTCCAGTCCAGTTGTGTTGTCTTTAACCTCTTTCTACCTGCTTGCGATACAGTCTGTTTTAACAAAACCCTTTCCTTTTCATGAGCCTCCCTCCCACCTGCATGCTTTGTGCAGCCCTTCAGAAGGACCTTGACAGGCTGGAGAGATGGGCAGAGAAGAACCATCCGAAATTCAGCAAAGGCAAACGCAGGGTCCTGCACATGGGGAGGAACAACCAGTACAGGCTGGGGGCAGACCTGCTGGACTAAGATGACCCTGTTTGAGCTGTGAGCAGGTGACTCACTGTGGCCCCTTTCAACCTTACCCATT
Organism: Eulacestoma nigropectus; assembly: GCA_013397775.1. Taxonomy (NCBI): domain Eukaryota; kingdom Metazoa; phylum Chordata; class Aves; order Passeriformes; genus Eulacestoma; species Eulacestoma nigropectus. The sequence continues at coordinate 47,804 of VZTE01002991.1, forward strand.
ATATGATTTTGTGAGCACTACAAGATTTGTCAGTCTGGAGTTCCTTCCCTCTCAGTAGCTACTGCCCATCCTGGGTCATCTTCCTCCAGATTTTCTGGGCTTTATCTCTCCCTGCAGCACAAATGTTTCCCTACTAGAGATTTGCTTTCTCATAGGCTTTGGAAGTTCACTCCAGCAGGATGGCTCTTCTATGCTTCCTTCAGTGTATCTCATGCTTCTCCTTCAGACGCATTCCTCCAAAAGTTATGCTTAGAATGGGCAAGTTTTAACTTGCTCATTTCTCCTCTGAGGAAGATATTTTCAAGGAGTTACTGCAAATGTTTCTCTGTCAAAAATCTTCACAGGTAATGCTTCCCAAAATTTCCTCATCTGTTGCTCTCAGCAGTGAGCTCCCTGGCAGCCCTCAGGGGTCTGGACTGCCGGAGGGCAGAACATGTCATTTTCAAAATTGTTATCTCCAGGATGTGCACGTTTAAGTTTCCTTAGAACTACGTATTTTGTAAAAGTACTGCAGGTTCTATTAAATATAGATAACAAGTGAATAAGGACTTTGAACATGTAAGAGACATATCTAGGTCTCTTCTGCTTATTTTTTTCCACCGATTTTTTGAGTAGTTTCTACTCTGCCATAGAAATTACCTTTCTCTTTAAGTATTGAAAATACTTAGTGTCATGCTATATCTGGATGGATGCCATGTTTTACACAAAGAGGGATCTTGCTTACTTCAGAAAAAACAGTAATTTCTTTGCTAAATATCAGATATTTCAACGAAATTAAAATACTGCTGGGGATTGCAAGAGACATATTGCCAAACTAATAATAAATAAATATATTATGATCATAATCACCCAGTTAAAAAAAAGTAATCTTTCTTTTGTCCTGGATTCAGAAAAGACACATAATACACAAAGCTGACACGAGAACACTATCAAATCTTCTGATTTTCCTTTTATAATGTTTTTGGTAAGAGAACTGACATTAGTCTGCAACAATGGAAAAATAAATACTTAACATAACGGAAAAAAAACTATTTGAAGGTGTATTAATTAGTCTGTTTCATGTCTTGATTCTGTTCTGCAGACATTTTAACTGATTTAAGAACTTGACGGGAAAGCACCATTATTTCAAAATGGCACATTCTGAATCTTGTTCAGATTGTGGAGTTGACTTTGCGAGTAAACTAGAGTTATGCTTCTTAGAGCAAATCACAGTAATTTAGAAATATACGAGAAGGATCTAGACCTACCTTCATCATTCTTTTGATGAAGGGTCCTCAAATATACCAGGACTGGTATTATTCTGAAGCACAGTATCCCAGCCAGGGCAAGGACAGTGCTGAAAGCCCCCTATGTCTTGATCAACTGTACTAGACTGAAGCTTTTACCTCTCCCTTAGCATACAGCTTGGAAGCAGGACACCAAAAGGCCTAACTGATCTACACTATTGAGATACAGATTTGCCAAAGAGCAGAGGAGATGAACTCTGACACTCTGGGCTGTGGCCATGTCTATCAGGTGCTTCAGATAGAGGATCTCATGCCTTGATATCATTGTTTGCTCTTTGCAAAATCAAAAATCTGTTCTGTTAAGAGCATTGAGACACTATATCCTTGCTCTCAGCTGGGGTCAAGTCTTCTTACTTCAAGTTGATTCCCTGGGCTCCTCCAGTAGAAGCTTTTCAAACTTCCTAGGAGCTCAGTCTGCATCTGAGCATAGGACTTCTTCCTTTCCCTCAGAGGTACTTCAGTAGAATAAGTAGAGCTCTTTTTAAGTGACTTAGATCACTAGCATTTCTCTTAATTACTGTTGTTTAGACTAGGGCTTGTAATTGCAGTGCAAGCAAGACACATTTTGTTCTGAAAATCAGAACAACTATCTTCTTGATTTTTTTTTTAAATTTTATCCCAGCAAACACAGTGTGAGCTCCTCATAGATCTTCTCTCTTTAGTTTCTGAGAGAGTTGAGAAGGGCTACAGATTCTACCATTATACAGATGTCTTTGTTAAGAAACTTCTGGTAGGGCAAGTTTATTCCTATGTCTATGAATCATACGGTCATGTCAAAACACAATGTGAACTATAGCAGTTTGCATAATACATCTATGCAAGGGTTACAAAATAATTAAAATACTTCAGTCTACTAAAATCACATCACTGCAATGCAAGACTCCACTTGAATTACCTATGTCATGCCTTCTGTTGGCAATCTATTTCCTTTTCCTTTTGTCCAAAGTTTCTCAGATGTCTCCTTCACCCAACATGTTTCTATATACCCTATCTTCTTTACCTCTAAGAGATGAACATTCATTAATATTGGAGGTCTCATTAGCCTTCTGAAAAAGCACTGGTTCAACATGTGTACCACCTGTAAGAAATCTGTTTTTATTCAATACCCTAAGATGATTGTCTTTTGGTTCTTATGACTTCTTTCACAGAGGACGAAGCAGTTCTCTTTCGAGAGCTGCTTGCTATGTCCACTCTCCTAATGTAGCAATTTAAGTCTTACTCAATTTCCATTCACAAGTTCCATGTTCAACTCTAGAGGTGCAAACTCACTTGCTCAGTCATTCATTCCACATTTTGGACCCTGAGGCAGAAGAATGAATTGCCTCAATGACATACTGTAGTGGCTGAGCTTTAAGTTCTCATTATAAATAAGAGCACAGAATATAAGCATAGAATCCTTCTTGGCATAAATTTTGTTTAAGATATTGGGGCTCTACTGATTTATTCCCATTGAGGATGTGTCTCAAAGGCTTTACTCTTTCACTTGTATTTTAAATTTCTTCTGTTTTCTCTTCTAGGGCAACAGGCTTTGGCTTTTTGAATGCACTATGCAAAGCTGCAGCTGTACTTGGAAACCTAATATTCGGTTCACTTGTTGGTATCACCAAAGCAATCCCTATTCTCCTTGCTTCTACTGTTCTAGTATGTGGAGGTCTGGTAGGACTTCGGCTTCCTGATACAAGAACCCAGGTGTTGATGTAACTGGAAGAAACATTTACTATTTATTTCCTTCTTTGTACAAATGTCAACTCTCCTGACTGATGGTGCAAAGGCTTCAGATTCTAAACATACAGTAGAGTGCTCAAATGTCAGAAATCAAACTCAAAAGATACTTTGGAGTAGCAGAGATTTAACAATCTCTGTATGAAAGTTTTAAATTTCACTTTTGTTCGCTTGCATACCTTGCTATTCAAACCCATTTCACTTCAAAGTGCAAAGCTACCTCTTAAAACAGTTTTGGTGACAGATCCAAGAAGGTAAAAACCATACTGATTATTAGATAATTAAAATGCAAGAAGTCAGATTATTTCAAAAACACATGCTAGATTTGGCCATGGCATTGTGAGCTTTTGAAGCAGTACTGACATGCAAGTCAATTACTTAGCATAATTGGTGCAGGGAATGTTAATGTATCAATGCATGCAGCATTTACCAGGAAACTCTACTGATTGCATCAGTACCGGAAACAGTGACTTTCTGCATCTGTGCTTAGGTGGTAAAAACTAGTGGCAATGACTCTTTCTTGGGAAACATTTTTAGGCAGATTCAATCTGAGTAAAGATTACCAACCACACCCCATACTGGCTGAGGAGAAGGCAACAGCTACTGCAGGGAATTTAAAAGTCCATATGGGTATGCAGCAGAGAGAATAACAAAATTAACATTTTCACTTTTTGCTCCTGATCCTCCAGAAAGATTTTGTTTTATTCTCACTTCTGGCATCTGGAATATTTTTTCCATTTAAAACAGTGAATTTGTCTCATTCCGGGAGTGAATGAATACAAATTGTTTTGCTGTTGTAAGTAGGAAGAATCAGGCCATGAAACTATATGATAACTAAGATACTTTCAGAGGTTTATTTGGATTTACATATGTAAACACTTTAATTTTTTTCATAGTTTCTACAGTTCTTAATATAACCATTTTCTCAGCTAATTTTTAATAGTTACAGAGATGTCTGACCTCTTAATATTTTCAAATGTCTCTTTGAAAGGCCATTGAGAAATAAGCCATAGCAAGGCTGCAGGGAATGGTAATGTTTTTATTAGACCAAGTGCATAGATGGAGAGCAAATGGTAGTAAATACATTCCTTCTATGCTGTGGACAGATCTGATTACTGTAAAGTTCTCCATGACTCCTAATGCTATGCAAAAGGTTATGGGATCAGCATTAAAAAATTAATACATATACAGTTATAAAATCATTTATAAGAAAAGAGGCAGATCCTCTGATGACAGAAACTGGCATTGCTTTCAGTGGAGCTGAGACAACTTGTATCAGCTGATGAACTACCTACAGTTTCAAGTGTCAAATAACAAATTTGCTATAAAACATATGGAAAAGTTTATTCAGTATTTTTTTCTAATTATGTCTGACAGCATTTAGTAGATAGGTGAATCATTGCCAAAGAACCAAGCTTTCAGATAAGGTCATAGTTTAGTAAGCTAGGGTTTTTTCATTAATTCTTCTCTTGCTCTTAGATGTGAACTTAGATTTAGGTAGTAATATCTGGCACTACATTCTTTATCAGTCATCATCTTCATCATTTTAAAAGCGTCAGTAAAAGTCTACATAAGATCATTCAACACATTTATAGTTTACTGTTTAATCTACTGATTCTTGAAGTGACATTTTCAGTTACTAACAAATGCCTCTGCTACACATTGTAGCACAAAAAAATGTTAGCCCAAGATGTCATTTTCTGCTATGAAATGGGAAAAGTGGCAGAATTAAAAGAGCATGACTATGGAAAACCAGGGGGCATTATTTTGATGTTGATATTTAAATATGCTTTAGCAAGGAAGAAAAAGTTTAGGAAGTGTGTTTATTTTGGAATGTTGAGATCAAGATATGTGAGATGAAATATTTTATGTTTAAATCTGACTAGACATGTCTCTTAAATTTCTCAACTATGCTAATAAATGAGAAAGAATTATTTTTCACTAAGTTCTAGGTTAAGAATAAAATTCTGGCCTTAGTTTTGTGTCTGTGGATTTGTCCACTAGTCATACCCTTATTATTATTTTAAGGCTGTTTTCTACAATTAGTATTGTATTTGAGCCCTATTTCTCTGTGCCATTCATTAGTAGCACATGTTTAATTCCTTGCACGTACTGCACGAGTTATTTTGAAATCTGAAGCCTCTGTACATATTTGGAGTAAACATCAACAACAATGGTAAAATATTGCTTTGTGTTGCTATGCACTGTCCTCTTGCAGTAGTATAGTCTGTCCATCTCTGTGTGTAATTCCCACATTCAGATACAACACTTCATAGCATCTGACCAGCTTGAAGGAAATGGGTCACAGAAAAACAAGATTCAGCTTTTGAGGGCTATGATTCAAGTTTAACACTCTAAAATCTCATGACTTGTAAAACTATGTTGATTTCCATGTTGGTCTTACTGTAAATCCTGACTATGTCATAAGTCTGTGATTAAGTCTGGATGAAATGGAATATAGCAACAACAGGAATTAACAGAGATTTTTAAAAATGGGACTACTGGGACATTGCATGGTCCAGAATTAAAATCTTCTAAGGTAGAAAAAAGAAAAGAGAATAGTGGATAGGAATTGGAAGAACAAGTAAATGAAAGAGATGAACAAAGAAAAACCCCGAGAACAATTCCAACATATGAAACAAAACCTAATATTAGAATTTCCCTAGATGGTAAGCTAGTTGGCTCAACAGATTTGAGCTAGTGTGCAAGCCAGCATCAAAGCTGTTTGCATAATCAATAGTTTTTACTTGAGCATAGTAAAGATTTATCTCATAAAGACAAAAAAGTGAATGCAATTTCTTGCTAGAAATAACTTGGTGAGATAGGTGAAATCCACAGACTGGAACAGAAATCTGTAGAGATCTAGACACAAATGTTACTCCCATTATAAACAAAAGTAATTTGGTCTTCAGCAAATCTGTCTTTTCTTGCAGCCTCCAAAGCAATCACAGGTAATAAATATTGGATGGAAGGGCCTGCACTTCCTTTCTATGTCTATTCACTCATATGTCACAAAAAGAATCACTTAATGGCCTGATTAGATTCCTAATATGGGAGAGAGAAGCAAACTTGATAGCATTTGTGTATTACAGTTATAAAACATATGTTATCAAAAGTGCTTATTTGTCTGTTTTGGTCACAGAACTGACTGACTGCTAACTAGAAATTCCAGTCAGTCTAAACTGAAGTAAGATATAATGTCTAGGAATTTTCTATGCAGCTGAAAAGCTCATCTCAACAGCAGCAATGACAAAATTACAATGGCCCCTGAAAACACAAGAGGCTCACATTTAGAATGCTGTTAACCATGATGGTCAACTATTTTGAAATTTGGAAACTGTCCACAAAAAAGATCACATTTTTTCATTTTTGGCAAGGAAATTTTATTCAAATTAGTTTTACTCCTTACAGGTTGTCTAATAGTGGAACTTGACTTAGCAGACTCTAATTTCTTGAAAGCATCTTATTCATCACATTAGTACGTTTTAGCCAGATTGGTTATATCCGTGCTAGCACCCTGTTGCTTGGAAGTATGTGCTACAAACTTTGGCAACCATTGTACTGGTTGTTGAGTACAGGCTCCTAGAAAGGGAACTAGGAATACGTGTTCACAGTGGAGTGCTGAACAGGATTGATAATGAATGACGTACTGGGAAATCTTCTTCCTCTATGCTTGATTTTAACCAGTTCCCTTACAGAGTTGTGTACTACAGAAGTTGGGCACTGCTGAAAATAGTTAGCCCTCCTTCCTGATGGCTCCAATAGTCTCCTCCTTTATCATCTTGGGAATATGGGTCAAAGTTAAGGTTGCTAACTCAAGCTCTGCTTGCTTTCTCTTCCTGCCATTCCATTCATTCCATCCCAAATTACTTTTCTTACAAGGAGCAAACCTAAAAGGAAGTCAAAACTCCAAAACTCTCTCACCTCCTTCTGACTTCTCAGCAACATTCAATAAGAAGTTTTGTTACATATCTTTTGCAATTCAGTTATAACTTTTTAAAACAATATGGAAAGCAACCTTAGAAGTCTTTCTGTGAATCTCACCTTTTGAGACAGCCAGACTCCACATTTCCCTATATATCAAGAAGGCTGACGTACTACAAGGAGAGGTCTCCTCTCAGAATGGCCCCTGTTGGCCTCCTGATGAAAGTACAGATTTGAAGGAATCTTCTTTTCTGTGCACCTAGCTCAGCTCCATTTGGAGGAAATGATATTCTGTATTGTTTTTTTCTTTTTTCTACCACTGTGGAGCCTTATCATTGTGTAACTGCTCTTGAGGCACAAGTGTGGATACCAATTCTCAGCAAAGTAATATAGTCCTCATCCCTGATACGGACAGCCTCTGTGTGCTAGGCTTTAACTCTCTGCCCCATTTCGAGTTTTAAATTAATCTTCATTAGTCAGAGAAAGACGTTTACATTCAATCACACCTCTTTACCTAAAGGTGATATCACGCTAATACAACCTACAAGTCGTGTTTCCTCTTCAATAACCTGGAAATGCAATTGAAATTTCAATCACAATGTTAAAAAATGTATCCTTGCACTCAGGGGGTCAAAGACACAAGAAGTGAAAACAGAAATGCTCCACTTCCTCTGGTGTTTTGAAAGAAAACACATGTTCGTATTCCAGCAGAAAACACATCTGAGAGACTGCTTTTCTGTATTTCCTGCCTCCTTGTTCACTAAACTTACTGTAAAATATTAGGTATTTTCCTGCATTAGTACTTTCAAATGCTGCTAATTGAGGAAACACAGCATGAAAATACAGACTTTTGCTTGTACTTTCAGGGTAAGACAGGGATCAGGCAATGATGTGGAATTAGAAGAGACATGTTAGCCAGAAAATCTGGAACTTAGTTCAAAACCCGAATTAAATGGAAAGCATCCATTTATAATGCTACTTGCCGATCTCCCTTACCTTCTTTTAACCTTACATAGCCTACAACCATTTCATGTGCTGCTATTAGCCTCATTTGCTTTCTTCTAATAATTTCAATGTGTTGCAAAATATATTTGGATTCACTATCATTATCGGCATTTTTATTTTTTGTAGAGGTAGATTTCCTATTTCTTCCTGCAAAGGAAGGATCCTTCAATGTTTAGTGCCACTCTAGATGTATAAGATTGTTACATAGAACTTCATCGACATTCAGGGCCTGTTTTTTAACGCAGTGACTTAGCATGTCAAAAGCAGAAAAAAGATAAATTGGGCCTGATTGATTTACTTTTCTTATTAAATATTTTGTTGAATTATCTACAAAGACACTGGCCTGTAATATGGAGTTCTGGGCTTTTGAATACATCCTGTGCGACTTAAAATGAACAAAGCAGTAATTTTCAGTAGTCTCTTCCCACAACATACACGCGACTTACATTTAATAGGACCAAAACACTTAGGGAAAAGTACAGTGCTTTCTAGGGTAAACAATCTATTCTCTTTGATAAAGGTCTAGAACATTGCTTGCTTCAGACACAGTCCGATAACCAAAGATTGGAGATTACTTAACAACAAAATTATTTGGGTGAGGATGACCTGACACAAAAGTATTGTTCTTTCCACCCGGGGTATTCATGAATATAGGCTTTAATTCCACATAACCAAGATGATTTGTAGAGACCTTGCCCCTTCTCTGGCCATCAACACATCTGAGTTGTAGCCAGACACATGAGTCCACAACTGAGACAGAAAGTGAGAGAGAAAAAGAGCCGGCAGGCACTTTCAGCACTCTCTGCACAGCTAGCCACCTAAGCTCATTTCATTTGGATCCTAAGGATCTGGTTTTTTGCTTAACTTTCTACTTTCTAATTTTGGACATCTACCACTTGCCATTCAGTTTCCACCAGCAGTCATGACCAAGCAAGCTGAAACTGCTTAATGCTAAAGGACAGCGCTCACAGCTCACTGCAAGCACAGTACTCTGCAAGAGTCCAATGTCATATGTGTTGCTCCAGTTTCATCTGTTGTCAAGAGCTAGAGTTATCAGCTAGCATTTCTCTTGTACAATTCTGCATGTATTCTTATCTATAAGACATGCCCTCTATCTAATGTCTGCCTTGTATGGCCATATGTATGCCCACCCACCCATTAATTTTATGTGATAATAATAATTTGTGAATCGTACATAGCTCTGTCTTACCCAGTTAAAAGATGTTCCTTCATAAGAAGAAGTTTGGAAAAAATAATGAAGTAGAATGAAATTAAATGAAAACGATGAAGAGGAATAACTCAAGATGTAGGCTTCAATTATTTTTATTTTTTCAGATGTTTTCTTCAAATCCTAGCCTGAAGCTATATAATATTGTATATTGTAAAGAAATATTACACATTTAGAAGTGAACACATATGCAGACATATGTGGGTAAGTATACACACATACGTACACACGTCTCTATAACACAGGTGGATGTTAAATTTACAAACCATGTTCTCATCTCTTTCTCTGTGACAGTGTTGCTTTCTTCATTGTGCATTATGCTTTGAACACGAATAACATCCTGCTCCATTCCTTGTGCAGAAACCCTTACTTATTCATGAGCAAAATTGTTGGGATGCCAAGACTCATCTCAGCTGGCCATTAGCTTCCAGTCGTTGGAAGGGGATTCCTAAAATGGTCTGAAAAATGAGCTTTGACTTAGCTGTTGCCTTTGTGCAAAGCAGCACACCATGCAAAGGCACTGGTGTTCCAGTGACTAGGAGACACAGCACTCTCGGATACATAAACTCCTAAAAGCTATGAATTATGTCTTATTCAACCAAAAGGCCTTCAAAATGGTCCATGGGGATATCAACATGCTAACTTCTGTGTAATGTATGAGAAAATGTCTGTGATTTTCTGTATTGTATGTTTTTCATTGTTTCTACATATATGGCTGCTGTTGTTCTAGTGATGTAGTTAAAGAATTATTTGCTACTGTTCTTATCAGCTATTTTTGACCAGCCTGAAACAGAACCATTGCCAGGGTGTTTTTCAATTAATGATTAACACCTATGAAGATCTTTTACTGTAATTAGTGCCATATAAAGTCACGGATACTATAAATCAAGCGAATCCGGGGTGAAAATATCAGCACATACCCACAGACCAGTGACAGTGGAAAGAGCTCTTCCAAAAGCTGGCATTTGCTGCATTTCTTCTTTGCTCTTTGCAGGATGTTCGCTCTTTGCAGTGTTCTTCCTCTGGTAGGGGACATGCATTCATGCTACAGAAGTAAGAAAGCAGAAGAAAGGGCTTATTCCTTCTACAGGAAGGAATGTATATTTGCTATAGAAAAGCCAGCTCTATAATAAGATTAAAACAAACTGACCAACCCAAGCAGCTTGCTATTGTTTTTTATCCTCATGTCTTCTATGAGTTGATAAACTAAATACCAATGCATATCAAACCTTTGAGAGGAGACTAAGAAAGGGTAGCAAGGCTTACATGATAGTTCTTTTGGAAACGAGGAGATCTTTCCAAGGGGAAAACATACTCAGTGAGTGAAACCATAGCATATTGTTTCTAATTGTGATCATGAGCAGGCAGTTTTAAGTAGAAAATTGTCATTCAGATCTATAGTAGCTGTAGATAATACTACCTTTTATATGGAAATGTGTAAAAATGGATTAATAACTTGGCAGAAAAAGGAGAAAATTTGAAGAGCTACTTAAAAAACACAACCTCCCATCATCTTTTTTGGACAAACCTTTTAGTGCTTTCCTGTTTTTTCCTGCTACCAATCCATCCTGATATGGTGACTGATTCCTTTAGTGCCTCACTAGCAAAATGAAAGGTTTTAGTGACATTTGCGACAACAATTGAGAGCAGGCATGAAATTAGCACTGTAGGAAAGCTAGCTCATATATAAGAATTTAAAAAATGCCCCAAGCTGCTAGTGTCTGCCTGCATTTATTGTCCTCCAAGTGGTTTAGGATCCTACAAAGTGTTACATGAAAGAAACTTTGTGTGTGTAAACTGATCCTCGTTTAAATCAGTGAAGTAATTTTTTAGGATGAGGATCCCAGCTTTGTCTTTCAAAAATATGAAGTCTGTGACTGTGTATACTGCCATGTTGGAATTGCTATTGTGGGGGAAATGTGTTCTTTCAACCCTTTTTTAAACATGAATAATTTTAGCCTGGTTTTTCCTATGAATGTAATGTTTCACAAACATTAAAAGGATTTTAATAGCAGGGCTGCAAGCCAACTGAATCAACTGGCAGCTTATTTAACCATTTTCTATAGAGTATTGTATTAAAAACCCCAATTAAAACTTTTGGAAAAATGTTGTGCTACATTCAGCTGCACAACACTGTGACAACCAAATTGTATCTCATACTTGGCATCAAACACATGTAGGAATATACTGTATAAAATTAGATGGCTGTATAAGTGGGCAGTTTCCATTACAGTGTAATGACATATGTGCAGAAGTCATGTATCAAGGATGAGGTACAGAAAGTAGAGCTCTTGGCCTTCACTGCAACTTATTGGTATTGTAAGGTTACTAATTTTCTTAAAAACTTGTTAGGTTTTTGCTTTCACTGCAATTTATTGGCGTTGTCAGGTTACTGATCTTCTTAAAAATCTGATAACATTTTTTAATGCTAAGCAACAGAAGGGAAACACGTATTCTTTCCTAGTCTTTTGTGGTTATTTTCTGTTCCCAGTTTCTATTTCTAAACTTCCACTCAAATTTCCAACTGCTCTGGGCCAACTGAGCATACAAGTTTTCAAATAGTCTTCAGTGTACAAACACACAGGTATGTTAGTGGGCATGTGTTGTCAAGAAAATCATAACCATTTCTGACAATCTCCATTTCTCAATGCAAGGTAACATGTACATATTGTATATACGGGTAACAAGCTACTTTAAAGTTGAATTGCCATTTGAACATGGGAATTTGACTTCAGATCTGCTAATCTGCATCAAGATCTTGGCAATGGTCCTGACCTCTCTGTTTCTTTCTTTCTTTGCTTCCTTTACTGCTGTGTGCGCCTGGAAAGCAGGTTACAGTCATCACTATTGTATATATGTGTTTGCATGTGTGTGCCTTGATAAATTCTCTCTTTTCCAGTTCTGAATTTTTCATTTCAAGTCCAGCTGGTACAACTGTGAACTCGTTTTTCCAGTATCTTTCTCTGTGTCAAATTGCCAGCTTCCAAAATGTTTGACCAAGTGTTTTGATTAAGTCCTCTGAGGAAAGCTGTCTGTATATTTGTGAAAGGGCATGCTCTGTGTGGGATGACTGTGTACAGTATAAATCTATAAAATGTGGAAGTGTTTATAAATTTATCTGCAAAATATTTATCATCTGTGTAACAAATGCAAAGTTACTTAGTGTACATCAGATTAATAAATGGGGATGATTTTTTGCTCTGCTATATTAAAATAAAGGTATGTTCTCTGCAATGAATACATACCAGGTGTGATGATAGCCAGAATATTATTCTCTATTCACAAGATACTGCACTACCCACTATACAAAAAACAGTTGTTTTGCCTTAGTTAGTTATTTTACAAAGGTTCTCTATGTATTTCATCTTTAGTGCCTGTAATAGAAGTTAAATATGTAGTAAAAGTAAACATGGAACAAGTTAATAAAGTCAAGTAAGTTTAAATTACAGTAAAAAAAGATAGAGTAAAAGTTACTATGTTTGTAAGAGGCAAAGTTCTTTAGTTAACCATCTGGGATTCGTATTTTTATGGTACTTAACTACACAAAATAGACACCTGGCCTTTCAGTACATAACTGCATTGCAGGAGTACATTATCAACCAAAGGGTCTAGTATAGCTGTATGTGAAAAGCATACTGCTGCAAAGTAAGTATAATGATCCATGAATCCAAAAGGCCAGTGGAAATTTATACAATAAACTATGGTTCCATGAGAACTTAGTATTCACAGGAAAAAACCCACCACCACCACCACCACCAAAACCAAACACATACTAACAAAAAAATTTCCCAAACCACCACACACACAACCAAAACCAACCCAGAAACCCCAAAACCTGAAGCAGAACTGCAACAATGTGAAGTTCATTGCATTTGTGCTTTTGGTACATCCAAAAAGCATCAACAGATCAAATGTGGTAGCTTTAAAATAACAAAAAAATGCAGAGTTATTTATATTCTGACATTTCCATGGCTAAATCGGAAACAGATTTCCAAATATAGGTTATTTTAAACAGATGATGGACTAAACAAAACACATGAGTTTCTTCAGCTGTGTCATCAACAGGGAAAAGTTAAGCTACATGTGAATTGAAGCATTCTTCAGCTCATGCAAGAGTACTGCCTGCAAAACCCAGTTACAAAGGACATGTATGATTTTGTGACTGTCCTGTAGCAACTGGGTCTTTTTGTGGTACAGTATGGAAAACAAATTTCTGTATTTATTAAGTACAACCATCTAAGTACTAATTTGTATTTTAAGTCTCCTTAGATGTACATCCTCATCTACCTGCATTTGAAGGGTACACTGCTCTCATTCTCTAGTGGAGACTTTTCTTCTAGTCTCATTTTGGGAAGAAATACTGCTCTCACTTCTGCAGTTTTATGCAGAAGATAAGACAACAATCCAAGAAGGGACTGTGGGTCAAGATTAGAAGATATGCTTCACAGCTAGCTTTCAGAAACATCACCTGCTTTCTAGAAAGCCTTCAGTAGCAGGGAATCTTGTGTAGGAGGACGTCACCCTGCAAAGACAGAAGGATACTTCACTTGCAGGACAGTATTCCTCCAAATGAATTTTGGAAGCATATATATTTATATACTCCTGGCTGACAAAGCTATCCTATCAAAATGGTGACACTTAATTCAGAGCACTCTGTTTGTGTGTGTCCATTCACATATTGTGTGAGATGAGAGCATAGAGACCAAGGATGCAAATGTAAGAGGGGGAGGCATTTTGTGGTATCTAGCATGGTATGTCCCTGACCACGAATGTTAAAATAGATAATGTGAATCCTCCATATGTCTTGCTTTCCACTAGGATGCCAGCTAGGCTATGAGTTGTATTTCATCCATAGCAATTGTAAAGTTACACAGGTTATATATTATATGAGATCAGTATCTAACCCAAACTGCTCCCTGTCCTATTTTGTCATCTCTGGAACTTTTTAATAGCACTTTACCCTGGCAACAGAGATAAGAAATATTGGCTGAAAGTTCTTCATAGACTTTCCTAAAAATATTAAACTGAACTGAAAGTCATACCATTCTGTACATTTTCTGGTGCCACCCTATGTAAACTTTCCCAGTATGCAAGTTAATGCATTCTTTCTGCAGATGCATTTCACACCATGTTACTTGTGGCTCTCAGAGTGAACTTCACCGATCTGATTAGGTCTTCAGTAACGATTTTGCATTACTATAGTAGACTAAAGTTGTATCTACTTAATAGGCTAGGAAGAAAAAAATGCCTGACTGAACTACTTTTGGAAAAGCCTACACTACTCAACCCAAGCAATGTTTCCAGCTGTGAAAATAGAAAGACAAACCAGTGTCAGCCTTATCAGTTCTTGAGTAAATTCCACTATCCTTCAGAAAAGCCAGACTGTGGCACTTCTAGTCACAGAATGATAAATTGTCAAAGTATTCCTCAAACACACTGTTATGGGCTGAAAAAGTAGGTACTTAAGACTCCTTAGCTGCAAGAATGAAGTGTGAAATGCCCGCTGTAAAACCTTAGTTGCTTGGATATCCAGATAATTTAGCTGAATTCTGACCAAATACAGTCTAGGCTACAGATCTGATCTTTATTCTCCCCCAGGCAATTAGTACTTTAATTTAAAAGGTTTAATGATAATGGGGAGTTCAATTATTGCAGAACAACAGTTTTTTGCCAATAATTACAATATACCTGAATTGTGAATTCCACAACAGCTTCTTTATAATGCATTTAATTGTGTTCTATGCCCACACAGACTGCAGACCACTTAACCCCAGGACTTCCAGGGTGTTCCTGACTATCAGTAAAAACACCCTTTGCTTTGCCGTTAGACTGGACTTTTCAGAGAGTAGGAATGAGAAATTAGATAAAACTAAGAGTAATCCACCTTCTCAAGAGTTCTGGAAGTGAAGCCACTAGTGGACTCTTGTATTTGTTGCATCATTTATCTTTGGCTAGCTGTCCTTGTACACACTCCCGAAGGAATCCCTTGCAAACTCCAAGTTCTGTCAACCAAGAGCATTGCAGCATTGGTGTTAGAACCAGACTATCTGGAAGGCATTCCACCTGGTATGTAGGATTACATACCAGTTAGGGTCTTTTTTCCCAGGTTTATTTCTCATCCAACAGGTCTGGACCCTTTATGAACTGTTGTCTATGAATATGTTTCCCCATCCCTCCTACTTGGTTACAGCTACAGAAATAACTGTTTTGATAGTGTTCAGTATAATTATATGAAAAGTAAGTTCAGGCTGCTTGAGAGTAATTGCCCATCAGCCCAACGCTCAGTATGCAGAAGTTTGACTTTGTCCCTTTAGTCTTTAGCTAAAATCAGAGGGTTTAAAATTTAAATTTAAAAAAAATGCAGTCACAGCTGTTAGTAAAGATGTTGACACACAACAAAGGAACACTAAGATGTTGACGTGCTATTGAGTTAGAGTAATATTGGTATTACACTGTTAATGTGAACTCTAACTCTGTATCTTTGGTAGGGCTGCCATACTGTGTTTTGTGATATACAGAATATGTAACTATTGAAGACAGGGATACAGGGTCAAATGGAGCACAGTTCCCAGGGTAAAACTCTGGACTTTGCATGCCAAAAGCATATCAGAGCTGTTGACTGATCATAAACCAAAAGAAAAAACAGATGGGTGAGAGCACACATCTGTTTAAGAAGTCATCTGCAATTAAACATGTTATTTTGCATTGTTATTGTTACATGAATGTGGAAACCAAGGAAAACTACCTGTTCATGGTGACACAGGATCTTTCCTCTGTGGAAGCATTAACACTGACCGTGTCTGGGGAGCACATTTTACTGTCAGTAATCTGGTTGTGGAAAAGAAACTGGTCCACATGGAAACAGTGCAATTGCCAAAATGACCTACAGGTGGAGCAGAAAAAATAACTAATGAAAAGAACAGGAAAAACCTTATTAGTAAAGCTCCCAGAGTTCCAGCAGTCGCTGCTCAGCAGCAGACAGATCCTTCCTTTGCCCAGGCACCACGCACCTTGTGATATGGGTGAGCAGTGTCCTTACCCAGGGATTAGCTCATCTCTGACGTGTTTTGGTGGAACAAGACTTGAGTGGAGGCAGCTTCGGAGCTCTCTGCAATTAGTGCTGCCAATAACCCAAGGAGCCAGTGCTCCCCGACCCACACAAGCTGCTAATTAATTTTTCACTGCTTATTTTTCACATGCTTATTTTAATGCTACAGACACAACTGATTTGGGATCTGGTTATCGGAGGAATACTTTTTTCCCCTTCGGAAAACAACAAAGATGTTTCCAGGAGTGTAATTCAAACTGAAGCCATTTTGATTTAAATAAGAAGAGGCTGCTGACACTGTGTTCCCTGTGAAGGGTCCTGGGTGCTGGGATTAGCTCTCCTGGCTGAGCCTCCTGGAGCCTGAATTAGTCAGTCTTTTAGACGTGTTCTTCATTTTTTTACACTAATGTGAATAATGAGGAGCTTTTCAAAAGGTTGGAGCTGTGCCAGTGGAAAAGTGATGGAAATAAGAAGACCAGAATTAGTCTAGTGGAAATCCATGGGAGTTCAGCCTGTGCTTTATCTGTGGGGCAACTGTTGGCAGGCAAGAAATAGTTGTAGGGTTGCCTTAGCTGTCACTCAGTATGCTGTAAATGCAAAGCTCCTAAGGCTGTGCCTCGAGAGTAATAAATAAATAAAACATTAATGAGTGAATAATGCATAGACTTTTAGTGGAGTGGAAACATTGCTAAGCACATGCAATCACAAAGAAGCACAGAGATGCTGTGTTACAAAACTGAAAAAGTGCCACTCCAAAACCCATAAAAATTCCCCGCCCCCCAAAAGAAACACTGCCACAGGCAGACCACTTACAGCTTGTGGATAACATGTGAGGAAACAATCAAGATTTTACTTTTGCTACATCCAGCTCAATAAAGAATGCTTTTTTCCTGAATCTGTGTGCTGCAGCCGGCCACAGATGTTCCCTGCTTTCAAACAGTTCTGAATTCATTTTTATGGTTATTCATTATGTCTAGACAAGGAGGGTCACTCCACTCCGAAGTACTCTGTTAAATGAATAAATATTTATTCCAACAGGCAAATGGAGAAAGCTCTTTTCTGGCAGGGTGCTGGCAGAATGATTTCCACCTCTGTCTTGCTAAACTCATGCCACTTTTGCAGGAACCAGGGCATTTGTCCAAGACATTTTGAACAAATAGTCTTTTTTTAAAAAAACCTGTTCAAGCAGAGAAACTGGTTTCTTAGGTACCTTGACAGACAAGATTTAACAAGGTCTTGCCCAGATGGGGAAAGCAGAGGGAGCCTCACCTGATAGGAAAAGGCATATAAAAGTACACCTTCAAAATGCACCTTAAGTAATGTTAGATGCATGACATTTAAGCAATTACAAGTAGACGCAACAAGCTATGGTATAACCTGGTATTTCCACTCCACTACTACTTCTCACTTTCAGCACAGGACACATCACTCCAGCCTCTTTTACACTTCAGCAGCTTTTTGGGAGCTGAGCTGGCTTCTGAAAAACAAAACCACAGCTTTTGGGCAGCAACGAAGAGCATTAAGTCAGCTTAGTCCCATGACTGAGATAATGGTGTGACCCTACAGACAGACCTGTGAGCACAACCGTGTCAGCATGAGCGTTCGTAACGTGCAATCTGGGGCCTGGGAACAGTCACTGAAGAATCACAGTATTGCTTCCTCCAGTACATCAGTGCTTGAAATAAAAATCCTTGGATTTACTACTAAATTGGAAATCACAAGGTTTTTCTGACAAAAATGCTGGAGGATATACAGCTATTCATATTTCCAGGACTGTGTTTACTAGTTTTCCCTCAAAACACAAGGTCTAAAACGGCTGTTTTCCTCAGAGCAACTGAAGTGTGAGCGCTTAAGCACCTTCTTACTTTGGCAGCTGGAGCTTTAAGGCAAACAACATGAGATTTGCAAGTGGCAGAAAGAAGAGAGATTTCTGACACTGAAGTAATTTCTCTAACCAGTTTCTTTTTCAGGTGTCAGTGCTATACAAATACACCCTTTTACACACATTTAATATAACACTTTACCCTTTAACATGCATTTTAATACACATCTTCTAGTTTCTTTCTCTACAAGTTTGGTCAAAGTTACTCACGTATTTGTTTCTCCTCCATCCCACAAACTGTTTATTTTGCTTTTAAAACTGAATTTTCCATTTCATTAAATTACAATGTAATTTGGTTTCTTTTATTTATATTGATGCCCAGTGGAGCTCAGGCATATTTCCAACTACCTTGTCTCACCCTAGCAATCATTACAAAATCTGAGGAATGTATTCCTCTAAATATTGAGGTTTGGTGTTTAGTGTTGCCTCCAACCATATGCCAGGACAGTTCAGAATTTAAAATCACTTCTTCAATGGGAAGGAACCATTGCTGCTGAGAGAGAAAGGCACTTCAGCTCTTTTGTTACAGGTCTCCATTTAACCTGCCATTCAGCTTGCCATGATATTTTGAATTTGTAGAATCTCTCATTTCTTTAGGATCCTTTGACTGACACAGCTCCAGTCTAACTTGAGCTTAATATACCTTCTTAACTAAGGTTTCTGCTGACCACAGGCCTTCCCTTATTGGAAAGGAAGAGCTGAGAAGAGAGCGAGGGCTGAGTTGCACCATTGCCTTTCCCCTCTAGGCACACAAGAAAAGGAACAGAGGCAAGTGATACCTCTCGCTTGCTTTTTCTGACCAGGGCGCTTACAGTCTCCCCACTGACACAGCCTGTATTTTCTCCAGATTCCTTGTGGCCAGTTATGTGATGACTTGATTGTTTACTTACCTCATGATAATAAATAATGCATAAGATGAATACTGTACTGAGGGGGAGGCAGTAACCCAGCACAGTTCCCGGAGCTGATCCCTTTCCCTGTAGAGGCAGCTGCTTGCCAGACCCACAGCAGACCGTAGAGGCAGCTGTGCTGGGGACGCTTTCTGATTTTGTGCTCCCTAACATAGCCCTGAGTGCCTCTTGACCTTTGGGCTGAATTCATAAACACAGGAGTTATGGCCTTTTCTCTGCAATTTATGCAAAATTATTAGTCTAGGTTCACCTGGAGTTCCCACTTGTATCATTGTCAGCACGCGGGGACACCAGCTCTTCCACCATGCCCCTGTGAGTCACCATCCCTTTGGCCACCTCTGGTAACCAACAGGGCTGAGCGAGCCCTCCCAGCATCCTGAGCCACTGAGAGTCCATTCCACTAGTCAGGGTAAGACCGTCTGGGAGCACTGGGAGCGCAAAAGACAGCAAGACATTTTTGGTTACAACACGCGGCTGTTGGGTCTGCACAAGCACCCATGTGGCACGTCCAGCTTAAGCTTGTCAGCCTTTAATTAGCTGTAAGAAGGAAACAATTGAAAAGGTCCTTGCGGTAGCTGGGAGCCTGCCTGGAGCTAATCTTCTTCCGTATTGTGCAGCAGAGATTGAGGCTGACCCGCCCAAGGAGCAGCTCTCCACTCCCACTTACCAGGGCGATCTTGCCCAGGCTTTCTCTCTTGCAAAATTAAAAAGGATATGGACTTTCCTTGCAATAGCTAATAGGGAAAAACAAAAACCAAACCTACCAAATCAAAACTAAAGCCACCAAACAAAACCTCTTTTAAATTAACAAATGCAGTTTTCCTTTCTGTAGGATAAATGCAGCCAGCCAAGGCATATGATTCAAAAACAAATTCAGGTATTGTCGCAGAAAAAGTGTCATTAAAGCCTCTAATTCCAACAAAAAGCCTAGTGTCTCTAATTACCTGCATGTACTTGCGTCACTGCTACATAAGCCATCCAAGAATTTCAAATATCAATATCCTTCACCATATAAAATCCCTCTGTACACAACAGGACTGTCAGGAAACTTGAAGTAGCAGAGGCCTCTGCAGTTTTTTGATCTCAGTACAGGCAATGATATGTAGGAAGGGTACTTTTTCATCCCTCCTTTCTTTCAGCTGATTTCCCTCTTAGGTCTGGAGCAGTCCAGATCTGCCTCTGAACACACGGTTGTTGTATTTATGTATGGATTATTTGTCCCCTGGTGGCTCTCACAGAATTTCCCTTCTGGGGCACAGTGTCCCTCACAGGCAGGTGTGGAAGTTAAAGCTGGTTTGGCAGTATGAATGCAGTGGGAAACATGTTATCCACAGTACAGTGTCCTTGATAATAAGGCGAGGACATTGATCTTAAGCTCCATTAAAGGACCCAGAGTATGAACAGGAAATGTTCACATTCAAACATTTACTCTAGATAGCTGACTACACTGATTTCTTTAGTGCATGCTTCTTTGTAACATATAGAAGTGGAGTGTTTGCGTATGCTAGTAAAAAAGAATATAGTGTCCATAGTGTTAGCTCTGGTGTAGGCTGCCTAAAATCTTGGATAACTTTATGTCTTTTACTGCACTCGGGTTCCCATAAGAAAGTGGGAGAATGCACAGCCTTTCTTGCAGGGAACCTTTCCAGCCAGTCACAGCTGCAGTAGGACTTTGGAAGGGGAAAGAGAGGGGGGAGGTGTAGAGGGGCTGCTCCCCCACCCGACACAGAGCCCCCACCAGTTTACAGGGGCAGGCTGCAACTTCTCTGCCTGGTTTCTGCTAGAGGTGTTTAAATCTTCATACCACGAACAGCTGATGGAATTTGCCTTTAAATTCGGAAAAGCAGGGATTAACAAACCTAATGCAGAATGTCATGAGCAGACCTGCGTGGCTGCTGCTTGTTACTCCAATATTCTTTTACCTGTCTCAGTTCCCACTGAGACCAGTTGGTTTCTGTCACGCCTGTTGTTCTGCAAGCATTACAGAGGTTACTGCTGCCAAAAAAACCATTCTCACTTCTCTCTATCCTGGCCTTTCATTTCTTACCCTGGTCTGCCCCCTGCTCTAAGCTGGCACTTGCATTTGAGAGGCAGCTACGTGAAAGCAACAAACCGACTGCTGCCCTAAGAAATAACCCTACTAAGAGAAAAAAGTTATTTTTCAATCTGGGACAACTAGCTGAGTCCCCATGCAGTGACAAAAATGCTCATGCCACCCTAGAGCAAGGTGACCTATGAGGAGGAGGAGGGAGGGGACATATTGCAGGCACAGAGGCTGAGAGGCAGGGATGAGCATTTTCTCAGCAGAGGTGTCGATGTACTTGTGTGTGACACCATGTCTGCACACACCCTTGTCTTTCCAGCAGGTAAGGGAATAAGAAAACTCACCAGAGACTGGCAATATCACATAGAGACCCTCTGGGGCTTTGGCAGATTGTGCCTTCAGGAGAGAGACTCCTCTGTCACTGCGTCACATCACATCTACACAACCTGCAGAGCACGCCAAGCACATCTCAGAGAGAAGTGTTGTCAGTTGAAACATGATACAGTTGCATCAAAAAGAAACTTTTCAAGGGGAAAAGGTCTCTTGATTTTAATCGGAAAATATATTTTTAAGAAAACTTTGAAGTATCTTACTTTGACTAAAGAATAAAAGAGATGGATAAAGTGTTCTAAGGTACATTCTTGACTTAGGCTGTGTAACAGTGTAAAAGGTTGTAGAAATGGTCATTTAAAGCAAATACAACATTTTCAATAAACTCTTTAAATTGTGGAAGCCAGTTTATTCTTTTCCATGTTTGGTTTGATCACCCACTTTCTTTTATAAGAGAAGAAGCAAGTAAATGGGTGTTCGTTTAAAACTCAGGAAAGCATTCAGAAAGCCAAGTGCAGACTGCAGCTTTACTGGTGCTTGCATTACCCACCTCTGCTGTAAGTCATCCTCCCTGATCTCTAGGGATGGAGGAAAAGAGAACAGAGGAAATCAAAAGGACCGCAACAAAAATAACAGAGTTTGCTCTTGGGTGTCGTTTTTCTCCTGTACCCTGTCAGTCTTTTCTTCCTGAAAAATCCATGTCTTAAGTACTATCAGGAGTGTCTTTCCCCACCGCAGTGAGCTGTGCCCAGAACAGCCAGAGATGAGCAAAAACGGAATAAGCAAAACAAAGTCCTCACAAACAAAATAAGACATCCTCAAACCTGTGGAAAATCACAGAGGAGACTCCGTAGATCCCGTACTGTTTTATTTTGAAATACAAATTACTGTAATCTTCCAGACAACCTGCAAATACACATTAAGAGTCACCTGCTACCTGTCATTAAAATACAAGCATGCTCAGGTGCGTTGTGTCCCACGGGCAGGCTGTGGCTGTGCACAGAGACTACTTCATCCTGTCTTCCAGAAAACTTCATGTTAGGGGCTTAGAGACTGTCAAGAGTGTATGGTCCTACCCTATAATACACCTCCATTTGAGAAACCTCTGCCTCTGACCATCTTCAGGTGCATTTCATAGTGACCTGGGAGTCCGTGGACACAAAACATGAATAATTGATTAATGATTTGCTGCTCAGCTGTCCAAAATCAAGCCCTCTCTGACAGGGACACCCTGCAGAAAAGTCTCAAATGGAGGAGCGTGCCTAGCTCCCTCACAAAACCCATTAGAAAGGGGTACCAACATGGGACAGGTCCACACAAGTACGCCCAACTCCAAAGGTGCCTTGCAGATCGTGGTGATGGCTTTGTGGCCTGGCAAAAACACTGCTTGTGGGGAGTGAGAATTTTTCAAAAGAGCAAAACTACAGGAGGGAGTCTTGGGCTTGATTCTTCACCTCTCTTCGCAGTACGTTCTGCCAAAACAACATAGGGGAGGTTCTTTGGCCTTCTACACTGCGGAATTTGGTTTATTTAAATTGTTTGGTGGTTTGGGGTGGTGTTTTTTGGTTTATTTCTCTTCTCTTGAGAGGGTTTGCATTGATTGCTGGTTTGGGATTTTTTTTTTTCTGCATTTCGGAGTGAAGGGTTTCTTTTTGATTTTTGGGTTTAGGACTTTTTTTGTACTCTCCTTTTCCTTTTTTTAGAGGGGGGGTTGTTTTGCTTTTGTTGTTTGTTTTGCTTGCTTTTTGGTTTTTTTTTTTTTTTTGTGCTAGGTTTTGGGGGGGTTGGATTTTGTTTCTTTGCGCTTTATTTTTTGGTTTTCTGGTGGGTTTTTTTCCGATTTTGGGGGGGTCTTTTGTTTGATTTTGTTGTTGTTGTTTGGTTTGGTTTGGTTTTTTTCTTTGCTTTGGGGCTTGGG
>VZTE01002991.1:71293-92507 GCA_013397775.1 Eulacestoma nigropectus
GCGGGGCCCGGGCCGCGCATAAGAAGGGCGGGCGGGGGCCGGCGCCGTCCCTCCCGGCGGCGGCAGGATGCACCATGAGGAGCTGGCGTCCCTGCAGCGGCCCCGCTACGGCTGTGAGTGGGGTCCTGGGGGGCGTTTCGGGACCTTTTCTTGGTGATTTCTTTTTTGTTTGTCTCCTCCCTTGCCTGCTTTCTCGGTTTAGTACTGAAAGACCGAGTTGAAGGCAAAATAAAGCCGCCCAGCCGACTCAGCGGCAGCCCGCAGCGCTCCGGCTCCTTTTAGGTTAGCTCGCAGCCAGCTCCGGCTGAGTTTTGAACAGGTTTTCACGGGGCTACATTTTGTTCTGTGACTTTCTGAGTGGATTAGAGCTGTAATTCCGCATTGCAGCTCGGGAGTTTTAGATTAGAGCTTCGGGTTTTATCGTTATAACTTGGTGTTACAGGTATGGGTTTGGGTTGTAACTTCGTAACTTGAGCTACGACTGTAGTTTCAGGTTGTAACTTTGTAACCTTTGGATTATCACTTCGGAATTCTGATCATAAAATTAAACCTTTGCTTTCTAGTTTTATAGTTTTGTCTTAGAACTTTGCAGCTCTTAAGTAATTGGGATGAAGGGAGACACTGTGCAGGTACCAGGTATCTCTTTTCAGAGGAGCTGTATTTGCTTCCCAAACGTATATTTAAGAAAAACCCCTGAAGCACCTTACCTCCTACTGCTGCAGGGCTCTCCCGCCCGTGCTGTGGTCCTGCACCCGCCTCTGCTTTTCCAGGATCCTGTGGGGCAGAGCAGCGCAAGCCCATGGCTGTGCCGTTCCTACAAGAAATGCCTCTGATACTTCAGGCACTGCAAAATGGGAACACGCAAATGATTTGCAAAGTTCACAACAACCCTGCATCCTGTGGTCTAATGAGCAACTTCCCAGTTCTTATCGTAGTAGATTTGTTTAAAACCGGTTCTGAAACCTCTTTTTAGAAAGAAACACAAAACTGCTTAACAATGTTAGGGGCCACCTTGATTCCACCTAGGGCAGGTAGAAAAAATGGTGTTTGGCAGTAAGACCTTTAGCTTGGAGAATGCCATGCTCTTCTGAGCATTTCCCCTTATTGGTGACTGATTTGCACTATTGCTGCTCTCTCTTGGGAGAGTTTGTGGAACCTGCCTGTAGGTTTCATTTTTCATTTTACCCAAGTAGGTGGATGAGATCCTTGTGGAGGTGTGTGTTCACTGGTTATTACAGGCATAGTCTGAGTGCCCATGCTATTGTGTTAGCAAAGGTGAATATTTTGCTTGTGAAGCCAGTCCTCCCAGCAGCTTGTGCCATTGCACATGTAGTTTGGCAGTGTCCAGGTGTGCTGCATCGTGCTCCAGCCTCAGTTTGGACAGTGTCCACTTGCATGAGATGCAGAAATGTTTGTTGTATACCTGTCAAGACTCCAGCAACAGGGACTTTCATGTGCAGATCTGGCCTGGCTCGTCTCAGAATATGTGGGTCTGGACAGGTAGAAGTCAGTCTGTCATGACTTCTGATATAGCCAAAGATGAGGCTTTGACTTAAAGGAAAGGGCTTATCCTTTGGGCCTTGTTCCTGCCTGGGTCCTGAGGATGATTTACCTTCTTGCCAGAGCTACTCTGAGTATTTTAAGGATCATAGGCCTCAATTATTATGGGAAAGAATGACCATGTTAAAGATGCTAAATATAGTTTTGAAGAGATGGTCTATTCTCTCAGTGCTTATGCTTTGGGATGGTAGTTGAGAGCATTTTGTTCTGGTTACTATGGAGAAGATCATGCTCTGAGTTGTAGCCACTCCTGGTGTTCGGTCTCCCTGCCCCAGGTACAGGAGTGGATGACAGTACACTTGTCCTTCAACTGGCACCTCTCCTCTGACCAATAATCTCTGCTTGCTCAGGATCCAGTAGCTATTCTGTCCTTCCTTGGGTGAGAGGCTGTGGCTGCTGTACCACGCTTCATCCACTTCTTTTTAGGGTGCAATTTTTTGCTGCAGGAACCTTTAAAATTACATTCCTTTCAAGGGATTAGACAAAGGCTTCTTAAATATGCCAGGCTGATGGCAATATAAAAAAAAAAACACCAAAAACCTCCATACTTTAAAGAACAAGCCATAGCCTTGTCTGTAGTGACAAGTAGAGGTGCATGTTTGGGTTTTTTTAGCCTGTGTCTAGAAAAATATGTGTGCTTTTATCTGTACTGCATTTGGCTGCCATTTTAAGAAGTGGACAGACCCAACACCTGAAAAAAACAAAAAAAGAAAATGCTCCCTAGCTAGAAAGCCTACACTAGTGTTATCTGAGCTATTATGAAAGCCCATCATAAGTTGTAGGTTCTCTACATAACTAAAACTGCACTTTGGATTACTGGCAAACAGTTCCCTTTGTTGAGAACACATCTATGCTGGATTTCCTAAAGAGTTAATAAGTTGTCCAAGTTTAGGCTATCAAATTTCTAAGACTCCTTGCTTAAGGGACCTAGAACTGTTTTAAACATTTAACTTGACTTGGACTTTTGACTTTGGCTTCAAGCTCCTAGCAGAGTTTGTGTATTGCTCTGAAGAATGCTAGCATTTTACTACCATAATTTTCTGCAACATACTATATAAACCAGTGCATGACTATCAGTAGCATTTCATTTTGATAACTAGAGAAGATGTATGCAAATTTTGGCTGTGTTTTGTGGAGACACCTGGGGAAAAAAACTCTCCCTGAGCATAAAACCTTGTAGCACAAAGTGAGTAACTTGGAAGACATATCCTTAACTTAAAAGCAGTTGTACATTACAAGCTTTGCTGATACAGTAACAAAAAGAATATCTAGAAAAAAAAAATCTTAGAGTTGATAATTTCCATATTTAAAGTCAGGAAATAGATGAATAAAATCAAACAAGGCAGTCTCTTTCTAGGTGGATGCCAGTTCAGGATGAGCATGGTTCATGGGAGAATCAGAGCTCAGAGCAAAATCCTAGAGCCTTCTCTTAGTCTATTAGGGCCAAAGTTTTGTGGCTTCTTGGACCACTTGTTCAGAGGTGCCTCCAACTCTGCCTGCTGTTGATAGCTTAAAAGAGATGCAGAAGAGATTTCTGTTGATGCTCCACTGAACACTTCAGACAGATACTTATCTCCAGTACCAACTCAAGTGAGAACATAAACTTACAAGGAAGCAGCTTATACAGCCGAAACCATGTTAACAGGCACACTGCAACTCAATTTACATGGTGGTTTCCCGTCTGGCTACAGCTGTTGCCTGGTTTATTTCTCAATCCCAGCACAATCAGAAGCAGAGGTTCACAGAACTGCAGAGAATTGGAACTTATAGTACAACTAGAGGTATGAGCCATTTTTACAACAAAAATGCTTGGTGCTGTGGAAGATTAGGAAGACAAAAAAAGTATAAATCTCAGATGTGCCTCGTGGATTAAACATGAAGTTCTGAACATGGGAAGACAGCAAATCAGACAATGGTGTATCTTTGAGAATGCTCGTTTCCTGACAGTCAGCTCCTTTATAGGTAGTTTTCCCTGAAAACTGTGGGCAGAAACAAATGTTTAAGTTTTTGTTAACTGTCTGACTGGCTTCACTGCACTTCCAGGAATGTAATGAAGCTACAGAGAGTGAGGCCATGAGTGTCTGGATTTGAAAAGGATTTTAGGCATTTCCACGCTTAGAGTAGCTGAATTAATAAATGCCCTGAGTCCCTGTCTACTGACTAGAAGGAACACTAGGTGCTCCAACATCAGCAGATGCTTCTGTTGGAGACAGAAATGAGTCTTCACCTCTGCTGCTGAGGCCAGAAAGCTTGTTTTGGTGGGCATGGATGATGGGTTAATGCAGAGGAAAACTGACTTTGATATCCAGCGATGAGGGTGTTGCTTGTACTTCTGGTGCTGGCTCCCAGAATTGCTACTGTTTGGCACTAGGAATTTGGAGATGAGACACATGAGCTGCATGAAGCTTCATGAGGGAGTGCTGCTCTGCCTGTAGAGACAGGCAGGGCAAACCTGAAGTGAAACAGCCTACGCCTCTCTATGAAACTACACCTAGCTTCTTTGCTCAGCAGGATGTGAAAGTTTCCAAACCAGTGGCTTTTCAAAAAGCTTTTAACATAAAAAAACTATAAATTTGTCTGCATATCTAGTAAGCGCAGAGAAACAAAAGGCTGCTTTTCAATCTAAAAAGGGGGAACAGTCTTTTGGTAAAAGTTCTGTAGGATTTTCCTAAGTGAAAACAGATGGGATTTTGGTTTTTTTTAAAGTATTTTTAAACTTAAAAAAAAAACAGCTTTGCTGTGTCCTATGCATGTATGTTCTTTTGGGTGTATGCTTTCTTGTAGTGCTTGTGACTTATGAGAACACTTCTCTTTTTTTTTATTGATGGGTGTTTTTTGGCAACCAAATACACTGTTTATCTCTTCCACTCTTTTGTAGGTTGCTAATAATTAAACTGCTGAATGAGAACTCAATAAGTTTAACTGCTTTGTTTAACCAAGTGCACATAATTCACTTGGTAGGAGTGGTTCTCCGTGTGCTTTCTGTACAAAGCAGGTTCATCTCCCATGAGGTCTGCTGGTAAAGAAAGGACAAAGCTATGTTACAGCATGCTTAAAGCTACTTGAATGCTGTTGAAACAGGAAATATTAATACTGTGCTGGAAACAGTATTTATAGTGCATGTGAGTGTGCTGCATCAAGTCTGAGGCAGGGAATAGGAAGCATGCAGATTTTTAGCTCTCCTCTTCTGTTAAGTGAGGTTTCAGTTACATAATTTTTCTAGCTCGAAGTTTGCTCGATACTGTTGCTGATTCAAGCTGATCATGTTTTACTAGGAATAACTCTACATGTAAGGCAGGAAAAAAAAAAAACCTGTCAGTGACAGGCAGGACTGGTGGGTCATGTTTCAGTGCGATGATAAGCAAGTGTGCTCTCCTGTGCTTGCTCCTTGCAGGAAATGATTAACCTGCTGTGTTTGCTTCATTTGTTCAGGCTGTTTCATTGCTTTTTTGAAACAGGTATCCTTGAACTACTGCATGTTGTGGAATGAAAGTGCAGGCACTGGACAGGGGAGGAGTTGTGCCCACCCTGGCCTGGGGACCATGGGGGGGGGGGCAGGGGCCAGGTGCCCCCCATCCTGAGGAGGGTTGCCTGCTGTAAGTGCTTCATTTGCTGATCCTTGGTAAGACTGGGACAAGAGCTGTGTCCTGCACAGCTCATTCATGGGTCAGCACTTCCTGCACCTTGGCACTTGTCTTCACCTTCAGAGAACAGCAATGTCCCCTTCAGACAGGTGCCAGTTGGGCTTTGAAGAGTTTTGCTGAACACATACTGCTTTGTTTTCACTGCTGGGAGGAGAAAGCGGCTGCTGAGTATCTGACACAGGGGTAGGGTTGTGCTGCAGACCAACATATTGCCCTGGCACTATTCCAGTTGAGTTTTGCCAGTTGCTGTGGCACAGGACAAGGGTGCTGTGGCCCATGGTGGTGAAGGGCTGGTGGGACAGGCAGTGCCTGTGGTGTGTTTTCTGGTGGCCAATGGCCTTGGTAAGTTGGCGAGAAAGGGAGGGAATGGGATACCGAACCAGATGGTGTTCCTATAGACTCTGCACAGTGAAACGTTTAGCTTCTAAATACCTTTTGAAATGTGTAAGCAAATAAACAGCCATTAAGAACCTGTGCTGGTGGCTGATTTCAGTGTTAAATTACTGTTTCAGTCAAATGAATAGGCACTAGCAAGAAATACTTAACCAGAATAATTATGTCAGTTCTTCATTATCACTTAGTGCCCAAGTTGAGGTAGTCCAGCTATAAATTCTTCAGGAATCAGATTCAAGGAGCACTTCAGAGCTCTGAGTCACAGCTGCTGGCAAACTGCTGCCAGCCCATAAAGACTTTCTGCCTCCAGGTGTGGTCCTGCCCTGTCTGCCAGCCAGGCTCCAAAGTTGTTAGAAACTACTGTCCTCATCTCAGGTGCTTATCTTGGCCTTGGTGTATCAGACTAAGCAGTTCGTGGCTTCTGCTAAAGTGAGTGATGAAGGATGTCATCTCTGCCAGTCCTCTCTTGTGGACTCTGACCTGCTTCTTTGAAAGTGCAGTAAAAATCTTTTGTGGCATCTAGCAAGGTGTTCAAACCAACTCTTACCATGCTTTAAAGTGTGAAGGGGAATATGTAGTCATGCAGGCTATCAATCCTCTACTGTCTCTTCCTCCTGAAATGAAGAATAGCTTCCTGAATTTGTGCTTGATTTATAAAACTGCTCTGTAAACTGGTTATATTTATGGGCGTGGAGCCTCCTCTTCTGGGACGAGAGCAGATTAGTCCAGGGGCAGCTGGAAGGGAAATGACCAAACTCTGTAAGAAGTGTGCTTCATTGAGGCAACTGCTTTTCCATAGGGTCGAACTATAGGCCAGTAAATGTTTCACTTATGTTTTGAGGGGGTTGTTTCAAAGATGTTTTGAGGAATCACAGATGAGTACTGGGGCTACTTGTGCCAAATAAGCTGGTTGAAGTGATTAGAAACAAGGCAAAAAAACCTTGAAGGAGTCAAGGACACAGATTTGTTGAGAACATGATCCTGTGTGTAGGATCAACTAATGGTAAGATGTTGTTTTTAACTGGTGTTATTTTGCATTGGGATCCCATCTCCTGCTTTGCTGCAGCTGGTGAGGTTTCAGCAGCCTGAACTTGTCTTCAGCTGCTCTGTTACACTGCTGAAGACAACTTCACCTCTTGCCAGCATGGATACCCAATCTGTCAGGAAGCTAATCTCTCTTAGCAGAGCTAATTTGCATTGCTGGATTTGCAGTCACCTCTGGTCTCTGCAGAGGATGACTGCAGGTCTCACAGCTTCACCTTCTGGCCAAGGCAGGGGAACTTTCTGGCCAGGTGGGACTGTGGCAGCCAGAATTTAGAGGTGCTAGAATTGTTCTGTGACCACACCCCGAAACTGTGGGTTTGAGTGAGCTTTCAGCCAACTCTGCTGATGGAAGAAGTGACCTTGACTCCTCTTATGGAATTATTTTTGGCTGGATTAGGTCTCTGGTCTGGTTTGCAGCATGAGCCTGCAGGCAGGTCTGCCAGCATGATGTAGTAGCTGGAGTAGGGATGAGCACAAGCACCTGGAAGAATGGCAGGTCAAGTTAAAGTTGTGCTACTTCTGCACATAGAGATCTGGAAAGTGTGCATGCAGTGGGGCAGGAAAACGTGCAGGCAGAACTCAAGGGTGGACTGGGGCACGCAGGAAGAAGCATCATGTGCATTGCCCTGGTGTCCCCAGCTGCCTCTGCTGTGGTGCTGCTGACACCCTTGTGCCCTGTCTGCCTGACAGGGCTAGGGTTGCTCTCAGCTCTCTGTTGCCCAGGGAGTTTTGAAGTGCAGAAATATTCTTGAAGTAATCTTGTCTTTACTGCTGTAATTTCACAAATCCCTGACAGTAAAGGCATGGCAGTGCTTGCCAGGCAATGCTACAGTGGTAAGAAAATTTGAATTCTAGACTTCTCAAACAAGAAAGTAAAGTAAATGCTTTTTTTGCACAAAGTGAGATTCAAGATGCCTTTTCAACCTTTTTTTGTAGATGATAAAATTGCTCTTGGCTTGCAGGGCCTCAGAACTGTGGGGATGAGATGTAACTTGCGGTATGTGCTGCTTATTTCTGGGATTTTTAGTTTTTTCAAGACCAACTGATTTACCCAAGCTATAACTGACTGGATGGTCTCTATTCAGTGGTAAACAGTTCTAAAATTCCGTATGTTCTCAATACAGTATAGCAGAATAAATAATCATTGAAATATCAGCATGAATATCTTGTGGTGTAACTGAAAAGGAACACGAAGGAGTCCTGGGTAGATCAGGGATTATGTGTAGAGAAATCTGGGACAGAGCTTTCACCAAGGAAAAATGGTCAGCTGTTTTAAAACCAGGCACATAGTAAATGTGATTTCACTACATCTGAGCTGAGAAGTTGTTTTGAATACTGCTTTTCAGGCCACAGCAGAGCACAGATTTCTTCACTGTGATTTAGTGAAGGCTGGGAGATGAACCAGCCTTGGCTTGGCATTTGAGGCTGCATGGCAGCTGATTACTGAAGGTGGATAGACAGCCTACCTTCAAGGACTGGATGTGGCTGCCTGCTAATTTATATCACCTGTGATTATGGTAGTGATGTTTAATGAATGGGTTAGAATAATCCAGAAAATACACAGCTTTTCACTACTTGTAAAGCCAGCCCCTTGTGCTCCAACTTATATCTACATACAGAAAATGAGAAGTAAGGCCACATGGTTTTGCTGAAGATGACACAGATATGAGCTGTCCTAGAAAAAAATGAATCAAATTTCTTAGTACTGTGGTTAGTAACAGGCAAAACAAGGGCTGGTGTTTCCTATAACACTGAACCATGGCAATAACACTCAGTAGTTTCCTCTTTTTTTCGGGGTGGGGAGGAGGATTTGGTTTGGTTTCTTGTTGCCACACTTAAACAAAATTAAGTAGCTTCATAAATGTTTGCAGAAGTTTCTGATAAAAACAGAGGTGGATTTCTGTAATATTCATCTGTATTCTTTTTCCTGAAACTCTGTCAGGAAGGTGCTGACTGGTAGGCTGCTTCTGTCCAGGCTGCAAATGCTGCCCATTGACAGGCCTATCTGGACTCCCCAAAAGGACGAAGAAATGAGCAGTTAAGAATTTTGGATTCCTATAGCAGTAGCAGAAGTTGTCTCCACTAGCTTCTTGGGCACATTTCAGATGAAAATTTACACGTGATTAAGTTTTTTTAATATAATTTCCTCAAGTTATGAAGTATAGACTTCCTTGAAAGTTGACCATTTGCATGAAAACTGTTACAAATTAGCTAGAGGGTATTTCACATGTGCTCACACTTGACAGCTTTTAGTGTGGAGGCCAGGAAGAGGAGGAATACTTCCGATGAACAAGGCTTGTTGTGACAGTGGGTCTCCACAGAAACAGTTACCATGCAGACTAGGAATAGTAGGAACTCACCTGGGCAACATACTGCTGATGGAGTAGCTATATTTTTACACTGCTCCACTCCCTCTTGCAGCTGTAAATACCTCATTATAAGGAAGCTGACCATAGAGTGTGAGTTGGAAACCAGGGCAAAACTTGGAGGAAGAACTGCTACAAGCTGAGCAAAAGTCTTGATTCTTATGAAGTAGTGTTTCAAGAAAGAAAACAAAATGCAGCCATACAAAAGTTTATAAAATTTTGTGCCCAGCCCTTATGCATGCAAATTTCTGTTTTGGAGAGAGACTTCAAAAACTGTGAACACATAACTTAATTTGGTGTTAAGTTTATGTATATCGTTTGTACTGTTGTTGTCATAACAGTGATTGAATGCTGGTTATGCTTCCTTTATTTTGGTGGTCTTAATATTGCCATTTCAAGCAAAATACTTGTTTTGGGGTGTTTACATAATGTTTCTCATATGCTCCTGATATTTTATACACAATTGATATTTAGCATTGTCACTGTGATACTCTCATTAGAGAAAACGTGCTCAAGGTAACAAGGAGGCTGTCCTGAGGTCAGTACTTGCTCCATTAACCCAGAAATTACTTTGAGTTATAGGGTAGACATAAGCAAATAACCTGAAAAATTAAGTTATTCAGGATGCTATTGACAAAGTTTCTCTCAGGTTAGAGGAAATTTAGTAGAACAAATACTTATACTTAGAAACCTTTGAGTGTATGGTTTGGGTAAAAATGTATCTTTTGAGTGCAGCTGTCAAAGACTTATCCTGGAAATGAAAGTACTTGGTTTGCTGATAAGTTAAGAGCAACATCTAGCTCACTCTTATCTGTTGATTTTGCAGTGATCTATGCAATGGTAGATGTGTCATTGTCACTCAGAGCAGTTTTGAGTTTCAGTAAATATGTACTGGATGTACTGACTTAAAAGGTCAGGATTTGTCTGCTCTTTTCAAACCTTCCTCTTAAGTCTGTTATTCAAGGCTCAAACATTTTGTGATTTTGTTCTCTCCTACGGTTCTAACTCCTGATGATGAAGGAAAAATTAATTCATATTACTGCATATGTATGCGAATGAGAATTAAGGGTCAGAGTTGTCCAGAAGCCTTGTGGGCGAGTGCCGTGCAAGCAATGCCTGCCTGCCTGTGCAGTGTGCTCCTGAAGTGACCTACCAGGGAGTACTGGGAGGAGGTTACCCTGGAGCCAGCAGTATCAGCTCCACTACTTCTGCAAACACTTGCTTATTGCGTAGTGAAGGCAGCCAAGCAGGCCTCAAGTGGTAACTGAGGTCATTGCTGGCCTGGCACTGCCTCTGAACAGGTACACTGTGTTTGCCTTCTTCCTGCAAGAATTTACTGTCTCACCCATGAAGCAGGAACAGAGAAGGTGCATCTCCATCCACTGTACCTTTCTGCCTCTGTGTGGACCAGCACAGTCAAAAAAGCCAAAAGGTTTTGGAGTGAGATTCTAGCTTGTGAGCCTGATGTTGTGCCTCCACCCTTTATTTTGTGGTTCCTGCCTGTGCTGGGCCATATCAGCCGTAGAAACAGCTACTGAATGCACAGCAGTTTTGGGACTTGTTCAACAAGCAGCTCAGCTGCCTTCCCAGGCGAGCCAGGAATGCTGGAGAGAGGACAGGAACTGCCATGGCTCTGTTCTGTCTCTGCCTCTGAGTGCCCTGCTCATCACCTAAATTTACCATATCTTTGCAACATACAGCATTTCTTTATGTTCTTGTGAATTTGAAGCAATTTTTGTATTAAAACTGTTCAATCTCATTCTCTGGGTCTGTAGGTGCAAACTAAGTTTTCAGTTCTGTTATCCCCAATGCTTAAGGTTTTCCCCCCCCACTAAGATTTAAAAAAAAAAAAAGCCATTGTGCCCATAAATCAAATAATTTTAATTAAAAACTTTGGAGATACTGTGACTGTAATAATTATTGAGGAAAGAAAACACAGGCAGGCAGAGGCAGATGTGTTCCTGCAGTCTAAAGCTGCACACTTTATGGCATATTCACATGCTTATATTTGTATCTTGAAGGAAAAATGGGCTGCAACATTTCAGGTGTTTACTGGAGCTCCTTTCAGAATGTGGAAAAAGTGAAGCAGATGGTTTATTCAGACCTTGGTAGAAGGACTCTGCAACAGACTGGCTGTGAAAGAAGCAGAAGATGATGAATTGCCAAAGGAAGACTAAAGACCAGATGTCAAGGCTGAGGGTTTCCACACTGCAGTCTTTCTCATGGTGATTTCCAATTTACTCAGTGGTTAAGTGGTGCTCTTGCTTATGGCTTTTCCTAGACAGGTGTTTCAGTCCTCTGGTGTCTCATGGTTCAGACCAAGACTCCTACAGCTCTACAGTCGGAGTTACTTAGTGACCCAGACACAGCTTTCTCCTCAGATTGTCTTTTACTCCAGAATTCCTGCTTGTCATCCTTCTTTCCTGTTCTTTAAGCTACACTGTACCACATTTCTTTCAGTTGGTTACTGGACTGAGAGTTTGGTGATAGGAAGCTTTTTGGTTTCAGCTCCAATGATCTAAATATTGAATCCATTTAGTAACTCTTTCCTCCCAAACTTCTTTCAGGAGGTCTGAGTTGCTCATCTCTTCCTCTCTCTTTCACTTCCCCTGTCCCTGTTCTTGTCTTCCTCTTTTATTGCATTCAAATGTAGCCCTTCCCTAACCAGCCCCTGAGTAGTAGAGGTTTGCTACAAATGTACTTGTGAATTACTGTTCTAGCCTCAAGTTGTAAGGCAGATCAGTTTTCTGGCATTTTCAGGACTGAAACAGAAATTGACTAAGGTCCTGACTTAGCCAAAAATCCTGTACAGCATTTGGAAGGCATTATCTTAATTAGCTACTGTTTAAATGGCTATCAGTCTTTCGAATTTCTACCAAGGAGTAACAAGAGAAGCAGAAAACCTTTGTGTTATGCTCTTCATTGTGAACTTCAAGTAGTTTGCCTCTGGTGAAGCATCAGTAGTTCTTGTCAAATATGTCTACCTTCCTCAGTCCCTGGGGTCCCTCTTTGCCACAGTAAGCCTTGTGCTTTATTCTGGTCCTGTGTGTTGGCTGAGATGTCTTAAACAACACAATTAGGGCAATCTTACTGTTGACAGGTCAGAGGGTTTGCTATGCAGATAGCTAAGAGGAGTGGGTAACAGCGTGTGTGAACACACGATGGGCAGGAAAGCCTGAATCTGGATTTTACACTGCCACTGTAGTGAGTTCTGTCTGTGCCCTGCCCTACTGTTGCTGTCCGTACTGAGAGCGACGAAGAAGGACACGATCAAAATTTAGGAAAAAGTGGAATCTTTAATTAATTATAAATTGGTTTATATAACTTGGTTTGCAAGAGTAGCATAGTACTATTGGTCCCTTGGTCAACCACCTCCTAGAATGATTGGTGGAGGCTATACAACACCCATTTCAAAATATTTTCCTCAATGTACCATAACAACACTTCACAACAAACTCCAGGTGCAAAAATAAAGAATTAATTTACAAAACCGTCTTCACTGTTTTTGGCTAGTCTGCGTGAGAAAGCAGTGCTCTCACAGAACACTGAGAAAAGGCTGAAGAGTTTCTCTGCTTCTAACTTTTCAGCATCCATACCCTACATACTGATGGTCTCCAGCCCCACTTTCCTGTTCTTCCACTCCACTTCTGCAGTGGCTTTCTGCCATGCCACCATTGTTGATGGGTGGGGTTGTGGCAGTGGTGTGGTGTGATTACACAGAATGAAAGTTGCCTTTGGGGTTCTGCAGAAGGCTGCAGGCACAGTCACCTTTCCTGTTAACTTGTGGCTCTTGATTCTAACTGCTTGCATAGGGATGAATGCCTTTTGCATTAGGTTTGGTTTGGGGTTTTTTTTGGTGTTTTTTTGGTGGTTCTTTTTTTTTGCATGATCATCACAGTATTTTACTGCCCACAAGCTACTTGTCCTTTTATGTAGGTGCATATATACATTTGACTTATTGATATACTTGCAATTCTCTTAAAAGAAAAATTAAATATGAACTGCCTAATGCTAGAAATATATTTGATGGCATTTGTAGGCAAAAGACTTGCATTTGTCTTCTGACTAAATCTAATTACAGGGTTGATACCAAGGCACTCTATAGACACTAGCATTTTTCTGTCTTTCATAGTTGCATAGTGTATTTTACTAGCCTGGCAAGATTAAGCTCTCCTTCTCATTATTTCATTTACAGTCTGCTTGTGTTAAGTTGAATTGAGGTCACAGTAGGTAAAATGTAAGGAAATGGAATCTATGTGGTAAAATTTTGGCTCTTTCATTTAGGATTGTTAAAGTATATTACTAATAAAAAGCAAACAGGTTGAAGTAATTCCAGTGACATGAACAGAGCAAAACGTAAGTGTGTCAAAATGCATAGAATTCAAATTATAAGTTCTTTATTTAGGAAAATAGTGAATGGATAAAGGTGGCAAAGGAATCCTTGACACTTTACAGTTTGCTTTCTCGTGAACTAATCTCTGGAGAAGGAAAGCTTATTCGAATGTGCAATATTATTTTGAATGCCTCAAGCCTTCAAAAAATTGCGTGTTTTTTTTTTTTTTTTTTTTTTAAGCTCACATGACGAATGTAATTCTTGCTGTAAACCTATGGAAACTAAACAAACCTTCCAGCCAGAGGAGATACCAGTGTAACCTTCTGAAAGCTGCCTTGAAGTTTGGCCATGCTAATGTGTTTGGACTAAGTATGTGGAGATAGTAAGATACATAGATGGCCTGTAAGTGAAAGAAATAGCTTGTAATTGGTGTTCACTGCCTCTTCAGGGTCCATTAGTCTGAGTGCTTCCTTAGACTTGTGACTTTTTTGGGAACCTAGACTGAGGTTTTGTTGGTAAATAGTGAGTATGAGTAAAGAGTGTTTAAAAAAAAAAGTGAGTGAAGAGCGTTAAGGTCAATTGTTTAAGTTGACCTAAAAGTTTAAAGTCATAGAAAGGAGCTAGAGTTTTAACAGTGTTTTTAGAGCACCGGAATCTTGGGAAAACCTGTTGTGCCTTGAACTGACCGGTTAGCAAAGTATGCAAAGATAAACAGTTACAATTTTATTAAGCAATTACACCACGTATTGCTGGAGACAGTGAGACCAGCAGTTAAATGTTGGTGGAAGTGGTTGAACAATAAGCTGATACATTGCATTCCATGCATGTAATCAAAGATGGCAACACTTGCAGCTAACAGAAAATGGCTGGGCTTTCACCTGCTTCAACTCCATTACTTTGTCTCCTTTTTCTTCCAAACATGCTGAACAATTACAATGAAGTTAAGATAAAATGAAACGTTGTTTTTCTGCACAGGGTTGGGACCCTACTAGCAAAAAAGAGTCCATGCTCTAGTATCATCATAGAATAAGGTAATGTCAGAACTACTTAGGGTCTTTTAATGTTTACCTCTGCTGAAGTCTCACTTGATGGTACCGTAGAAAGCTTCAGGTTTAAAAGCAGAGTGCAGGATGTGTATACCTATAAGCAGAAAATTGAATATTAAACTTTCTGGCAGCACATGCAGTCACTTGCTCAATGCCACTTGTGTCTGTGGTTAAATGAGACCTTTTCTAAACTTTGTGGGGATTGAAGTACCTTGAGACATGTCTGAGGAGCCCTACAGTGTCTGGCTGAAATGAAGTGGTTTTGACACTTGGCTCCAGGAGCATGGAATGTGGTTGCTGTTGCATCACTGTCCCCTTGTATGATAGTCCCAAGGTCCATGTATTCCAAGAGTGCTCAGTATCTGTCAATGGATGTGGCTGGCCTTGTGGTAGCAGACACAGAAGACTGAAATAAGACCTTTATCAAGGAAATGGGAGGAGGAGGAGGAGGAGTCGGGAAAGTAATGCACAGGAATGAGGCTCTATGAGAAAGCTCAGGGGAAAGACTGGTTTAGCAAGCATTTTTCATTTTACATCACAATGTTTTTTACTGGATGTCTGTTGTCAACACTCCCATGTTGTGTGTTTGCTTTCCCTGTTTGCGCAGTGTCTGGCAGTGAGACCTAGTCCACTAGGGCTCCAGTGGCCCCGGAGATCCTGTGTGTCACACAATTTGTGAGAGCGGATAATATCTGTCTGCTGGCCAGAAGATGCATTTGTATTTTTTGTTTGAAAATATGAGCCTGCATGCTTTGACAATGAAATAACTAGATTAGGAGAGAGATAGCCACTTTTTAAGGGAGGGAGAAAGTAGTTCAATGTTGGAAACATTTGAAAAATGGCATATTGAAGACCCTCATACTTTAATTAAGTGTATTTGTCTACTGTCTCATGTGAATCTGCCCTCCAAGTTCACAGCTGTGGTAAGTTTTTTTTGTGCTTGCGGTGTCTGCTTTGTCTAGAGCCCTTTCTTGGAGCAAATGTTCAGGGAATGGACTGAATGCCCTTAACTGGAGACACAGAAAAAGGTTCAGGCCATCTGGTTTCATTACTGTGAGACACATGCTAGTTGCTTGCAATTGTACTTTTTGACAGAAGAAGTCTATAGAAAGCTGTTTTCATCAGAGCCTTAAATTTTTCATCCAAAGATAAACAACTTCCAGCATAACGATAGACCTGTAGGTACAAAATACCTTAACAGAACACCTGTAATTGGTGTTCGGTGCTGTAAAGCCATTTCTTCATAGCCTATTGAATTATCTCTGTTCACATAGTTATAGTTTACATACTTTCTTCTGCATATTTAATAAACTGTTACATTAGATACCTGCAAGTTGATATTGGGAGTGGAGGCTCGGGGCAGGGGGGGGGAACTCCATCTGCTTGTAGATTTGAGAAGTGTTTTTCTGATATCTGTACATGTATCTTTTCCCTGTATTTTGCAGCTTCCTGCCAGTGCTCTGAGCTCCTGTCCTGTTGCAGTGAGGACAGCTCAGGGAGCAGCAAGCCTGCCTCGGAGCATTGCCAGCTCAACCTGCTCCAGGTACAGGGCTTGGCTGGTGATGTACTGGTGCAGTGAACTGCCAAACTAGGAGCAACCATGGAGTTGAACTGCCCAAGGCAGGTACTCCTGGGGTGCTGGGTACCTGAGAGTGTGAGTTCTTCTAGGAATAAAAAGATGGCACAAAAGATGAATTTACTGGCCTCCTTCAAACTAGGACAAAATAGTTATATGTTCTCAAATAACATAAGGTTTTAAGTCACTGTGACCATCCAAAATGCAACTAGCTTCTTCTTGAAACTACAGCACTTAATTGTGATGACAAATGCTTAAGGTCCTCACAGTACAGGGAGACATAAATGGGATGCTGCCTAGAGCCTGTTGTACTGGGCTCGGCTATCACTGGGACTGGCTGTGGCCAGCAAACTATCAGTCAGAAGTTTTTGTGCCGGAAAGGGTCCCTGGCTTTTGTTTTTGTTATAGCATAGCTCGGTTAAGTTCTTTTGAGTGAACTAATACTGGGTAGGGAATATGAGCTTAGGAGGAGGAGGCAGGAATGTGTGAGGGGGACATATACAGAATATGCAGAACTTCTTGCCACTGGACTGAAACACTGCCTTGCCTTGCTTACTCTGTGGCTCAGACAGCGGAGACTGCCAAATGTTGTTTAGGTAATGTTTAATTCAAACACTCTAGTGAAAAACTTTTATCCCAGCATTTTACAATATTTTCTCCTGTATCTCTTTCTTCACCCCACCCTGCCTCCCCAGCCCTGACTTTACAAATTCTATTCTATCATCGTAAGAGGATTTTGCTCTCTCCATCATCTGTTATGTCTTGTTCATTGAGCTTCCCTTTTGTGGTGCCAAAAGAGCTCTCCTCCTTATTGCTCACATCTCTTTCCATGGGAAAAAGCTCTGGTGGCAGGAAATTGAGGGGGATTGGCCCTGGGAAATAAAAGCCTCTGTTCCTTTCTTTGCCTTCTTCAGTATAAGAAGTCCTTTGGTATGTCTGCGGCAAATGCCTTATTAAAGGGTCTGCCTGCTAGAAGCAGCCATGTGCTGTTCTTGAGCTACTGCAGATAGTCATATGTCTGAGAGAAAATTAATGACCAGGAAACCTTAAGTGCTGTTGTAGGTTTTGCAGGGGTTCTTTTCCAGCCTCAGTTTTTCAAGATAACAAAAACTCTTTGGTAAATGGTTGTACCTGAATAATTTATGGACTATGCCTCATAAAGTATTCCGTAAGTTTGTATTTAGAAATTGTAACAAATGTTACTTTCCCTTGCTCTTTTGTTGCATATTACAGAAATTTTAAGTTTGGCATAATTTAAAAGTACAATCCATGGATCCACGGACTAATTTGCAAAATATTGCAAATTAGAGCTGTGAAACTCCTCTTAGTTAATGTAAACTCAAACATAAACTACTGTGACCAGCAGGTCAAGGGACATGATTATACCTACTCTACTCCTGTCACATAGCAGCCCATCTGGAGTGCTGCATCCAGCTCTGGGGTCCCAAGCGTAAGAAGGATGCAGATCTGTGAAAACGGGTCCAGAGGAGGAGGACATAAAAATGATCAGAAGGGTGAAACATCTGTCCTGTGAAGAAAGGCTGAGAAAATTGGGGTTGTTCTGCCTGGAGAAGAGAAGGCTCCAGGAGACAGACCTTATTGTGGTCTATAAGAAAGATGGAGAGGCGCTTTTTGTAAGGGTATGTAGGACAAGGGAGAATGGCTTCAAACTGAAAGAGGATAGATTTAGATTAGACATTAGAAAGAAATCCTTTACTCTAAGGGTGGTGAGGCACGGAAACATAGTAGATTTCTAGTAAACTCAGTGTCAATGTAAATTATCCCTGTGACCTTGGGACCTCCAAAATCCTTGTCATGGATGTAATATGAAGGTGACTCTGAACTGGATGACATTTACAGAGACAGTAATTGTTTTTAAAATTCTTGTGTAAAGTGACTATATCTGTGTGAACCTGAAGTTTTGATTCTCTTTCCAGATTCTGTTAGTAAGTTCATGGCTCCAGTGGCTTTTGTGCACCTGGGCTGATTGCTAGTTTCAATAATGATATTGCATCTTCAAAAGTGGTGGCTCTATTTCTGAAAACTTACTCAAATCCAGAAATTCAAAATGTTTTCATATTGTGCTGGGTCAGACTTAGTAAATCCTGCAGGCACCATGTTGGCTGTAGGTACATGGAGCACCTTGGGTTGAGTTGTCAGCTCTGTAGTCAGCAAATGACATAGCTCCAAGTATTTGCCAACAACTGGAGTGGCTGTCTTGGATCAGGGCACATCGGAAAGTTTTTGCAATTCTTAACCAGACCCCAAACATCAATTAGTCCTAGAGACTGCCTACACAGGACAATTTTAGAATGAGGAGGGTGCACGTAAGTGCAATGTGTCAGTTGGTGGAAGGTGACCAAGTCTCTCAATTTAGGAAAGCTCCTTGGTAAACACTTACTTTTGTGCTAAATATGTAGAATATACATATGTAGGAATCTGATAGTAGAATGTTACTTTATTTCTGTTGAATCAATTGTGGGAAGAATTAGAAAGTTGGGGCACCATACTGAGTACCAGAATAAGTGTCTCGTGTGTGGCAGTTTAAGCTTTAGTACTGCTCACTGTTCCATGTATTTCAGACACACTCTTCCTTTAGTGTTTTTTCCTGAAGAAATGTCTACGAGTGAACTTGGTGTCTTAGCACATGTTTTGTGTCTACTGACTGTTGGCTAACAGGATGACAACATCTAAAATGAATTGAAA
Organism: Eulacestoma nigropectus; assembly: GCA_013397775.1. Lineage (NCBI taxonomy): Eukaryota > Metazoa > Chordata > Aves > Passeriformes > Eulacestoma > Eulacestoma nigropectus. The sequence goes on from VZTE01002991.1 coordinate 89,962, forward strand.
TAGAGAGCTTTAAGGCTAGCATTTTTATTAGTTCTTGTTGGTTGTCCAGATGCACTCTTAACATTCCATCAAAGAGGGAATATTTTAGATTTTTTCCCCTCAATTTGAAATTAAGCATGTAATTGATTAAATTAATCATAAGATGTTGTTTAGATGCATTTTTTTTTCCTCTGTATAGCTTAGATGTAGAGTGTGCCTTGTTCTATGGCATTTGGATCTTTTCAGTTGGAACATTTTGTGTCAGGATCCTGCTTGGTAGAGGTCCTCAGGTGAAGCCCAGCCCTGATTACTTTGCCACATAATACCCTTTATTGCAGCACTCTCTTCTTTTGTGAGCTGAGCATTATCAAAAGTTACTGATACAGCGGAGATATGTTTATTCTTTCATCAATCTTCTTAGTCTTCTGACTAATGCTTGCTAAGTTAAACAGAAAGACTGAGGTTTCTGTCTCTAAAGCAAACTTGTTTGTGTGTTGAACTTGGTGTGGCTGGCTTGATGGATGCTCTCAGGATGTTTGAAGAAAGATGTACACAGGGTTCTAGTCAAAGACTGAAGCCCTTGCCAAAATACATTATAAACTAGACTTCAAGAACCCAAGTCTTCAAAGTAATTGCCCCTGCAGATCAGTCCTGAGGCCACCTTTATCCTGCAGGTTGTCATTTCTATTTCTAAAAGTGTCTGCAACCACTCTTGATGTGATAGCACAGTTGCTTTGAAGTCAGTATGTGCTGGAGGGCAAGCATATAATCAGACTTATTGGAAGCTGGTGTTGTAAGAGACTCCTCCCAGGATTAGCACTGCAGGTGTTGGCATTCCCTGTGCTCTTTGTTTTCAGTGCTCAGATATTCAGCCTGGAAACTTTAGCTGTTTTGGCCCTGACAGGAAAAAAGTCTGACTTACAACTTGTGAGCTGCTGATACCTCCTCTAGAAAGGAGCTGGGTTTTCCACTTCCCAGTGTCTACAAGTTACTTGTTCTTGCATCTTGCCCTTTCCTCTCACTGTTGCAGTGTTTGCTAAGCAGAACAACTATTACAATTCCACTGTCTCTGTTGGGGCGGCCATGACACACATGGACAGTGCCTTGGACAAGGGCAAAAAGCCATTTATTCAGGAAGCAGTATCTTTTTATACACTTTTGTATGGTATCATTCATGTCACATATTCATTGGCTGCTAAATTACTACCATAGACTCATTGGCTACAATATACAATACACCATTGGACACCTGTAGTGTAAGCATGCAAGCATTCAGAAAAATAACAGGTGCAGAGTATGTTGCTGTTTTTCTCCTTCTATTGTTTAGATTCTTTGCTTCTGTTGATACTACGTTTTCATGGATAGAAGCTAATTGTTTTTCTTCTCAGGGGCTTTCCTCACGAATAGAAGCTAACCATATCCAAGTTAAGGTCTGTGAAGCCTTCAGGCTAGCTGTTGGCCTCAACATTCCACAATATCTGTTGGTGCCTCCATCCACTCTCTGAATCAATCTTTGCAAATAATTTTAATGAGGGATTTGAGACTGGCCAGGGCTGCTTGATCTGGGATGTCTTTACTGGGGATGGGAGGTACTCAGGGATGAGCCGATCCAGGACTAGATTGTAAAGTGTTAGTGTTATTCAGGTTAATTCCTAGACTGATACTTAAAAAAGGGGTTGTGTGGTTTTCCTTCACCTACCTTCAGACAAGCTGCCTTTTTTGCTGCTTTGCTTATGGCTATGTTGAGCTGTCTTTGGAGGGCAGGATTAAAGACTGTTTAACAAGTTAAGAGGAACAGGGCATAGAAATTGTCATGGGGGGTGAAGGCTTGGCCTGGTATTGGCTGTCCCACCCTAGCTGACAGGACCGTAGCCAACTAGGACGATCAGCTGGGCTCTTCTGACAGCACTTGTCTCCATTTATGAGCACTCATAGCTGGGAGAGTGGCCCCAGATCTGTGTTGCAAACAATAAAATGATATATTGTATTTCAGTGTGGTGGCTCGTCAGTACTTCTCCCTCACTCTGGGAAGTCAGGAACCCTCTGCAGCAGAGGAGCTATGCCATGGTGTGGGAGCCGTCTGTCTTGGCTGTGCTGATGGTGGTGAGGGCAAAAGCAGTACTAGAGCAGCCTCCATGGCCAGTTTGCCAGGCACAGTGTTTTACCATCTGCATCCCATGTTTGCCTCCAAACTAATGTTTTGATTCATGGCAAGTGATATTCTGATTACAGTATCTGACAGCTCATTTTAGAGTGAGTCATGCTTATTGGAGCTACCAGACTTAAAAGAAACTCTGAGCGAGACATGTATTTGTTTGATTGGTGTATGAAACATCTGGGTAATTAGGAAGAGCAGTCTTAAAAGCAAAGGAAGATGAGACGTATCAACTCTCATGTGGTCATTAAAATTGAAATTACAAAGCTTGAAGCAGCTATACAAGACATTAACAAATGTATGGTAGCATCAGTTCAAAATGTGGCTGAGTATTGTAATTTCTTTTGTGTCCTCAGTAAATGCATGTGGGATCATTATTCTGGCCTTTTTTTTTTTTTTTTTTTGTTACGAT
>VZTE01002991.1:99249-131282 GCA_013397775.1 Eulacestoma nigropectus
TTGCCTTTTTTTTTTGGCCTCTCTCTGCAGATGTGTGATTACTGCTCTGTAAAGATAATACAGATTTAAAGGATTTAAATCGTGATTGAAGCTTTGGCATATAAAGCAAATCAAATTCTCAGTAAGTGTGTTGTGGTTTGCTAGGCTTATAATCATCTATAATTAAGTAGATACTATTTCTCTTGGCTTTTTAGAAATTATAGCTTTTTTGTGATAAGATGGAATTTAAACCATGGAAATCCTCATTTTACTAGCCCTGTCCCTGCTTGCATGAAATGGAATATACTTTGTTTCACACACCATATTCTGCAATTTCATAGCCAGAGCTGCCAGATTTTTTTTTTTCCTTGCTCAGCTGTTCAGTAAGGCAGTAACTTGTGTAAAACACTGAGGCTTTAGCTTCAATATTAGGACAATGAAGACACAGTAAAAGAAAACTATCCAGGAAATTTCTTTTTGATAAGTCATTTTTTTGTTCTGAAAAAGTAAATTCTCATTCTCCCCCAAGTTCTTTTCAATAGAAAAACAAATTCTCCATTTTTGTTTCCAAAACCTGCTTCTTTCATGATGCTGTTTGTTTTTTGTTAATTGTTTTGCAGTGGCTAGTTGCAGTATTGGTTGATGATATAGGTTGATGATAGTTAGGAACTGCTGGATGAAAATGTACGTGCAGTTAAATATACTTAAAAAGGTCAAACCCTGAAGTGCTTAATTGACTTCAGTTAAAGCCAGCAGTTTTGCAGTACTGTAGCACAATAGAAAGCTCAAGTTGCCAGGACTGTGGGACCATGGCAGGTAGCTTAGGGGGCCACTCTGTTGCTGGGGAAGGTACCAGAGTCCTACAAAGACTTGGTGTACTACAAGTGAGGCCTGCCAGGTTTCATGTTGCTGTTTCTCCAGGAGCAAAATTATGGCAACCATTCAGCCCTGGCAGGTCATGAGTGAATTAATGTTACCCAAATGCTTTCAGACTACAGGAAATCCTTAGTAAGTATAAAATATTGTAATCTAGCTGTACAAATACACAGTTGTAGGCAGAAAATATTAAAATATTTCTTAGTAACGCGTTTGATATGGGTTTGTCAGAAAATTCTTTTGGGATTGACAGTCTTCTACATGTTGTAAATTATGAACTTTGCTTTGTCTGCCCAACTCTGCCTGCTTTAAGCCAAATAAAGTACTAGTGAACATGGCTGGCAGCACCTCTGTAAAGGTCAAATGTTTGAAATTAGGTTGCATCATGAGGTGAAATTCTTTGAAGAAATATACTTAGCTGTGGTATACCTATTGCTGAAGTATCTGGGTCCATACAGAAGTACTGATCAACAAGTATACTTGCTGTTTCATGTCTTGGTCCTTGGCATACTTACCTAGACTGCCAGATACTGGTAGAAGAGTTTTTTGTTTTGGAGAGTTATATGATTGTGCGGATAAGACAGAATTTTCATATGCAAGTGTCAATGATATCAATCAATCCAATAATTGCTTGGATAGCGATATTTGCATATGAAAAGTCTTAATGATGAGATCTAAAGGCGAGAGAAACCTTTTGTGCTAGTTTCTGTACAGGATGCATTGACCTGCTTACTGGCATGTTGAGGTAATGTGTAAGGGGTCATTGCTCAGTGTGTATAGTTGTGGAATAATGTTGCCGAGTAATGATGGATGTCACCTTTGTTTCTGTAGACTAAACCGTATGGCACTTGTTCCATAGCATGCACTGAAGCTAACAGTATAGTCCCTTCAGAGCCAGTTAGTTCTCTTTCTCAAGTTTTCCACCTTTCTTGTAGGCACTACTGTCGTGTAAAAGGAATTGTAGTTTGTTTTTTTTTTTTAATGGAAGACAAATTTGAAGTTAGCTCATTGAAGTCTGCTGCCCTTGTATTGGTGTTTGTAGGCTCAGCTTCACCAAGAGGGCACATGGCATTTTCATTTCTCCTTCACTTTCCTCTCTACATCTTGGATTATTTGTGGTGCAACTAGAAAGCTTCTTTGACTTTATACTCCACTCACAAGACTACTTGATTGTCAGATCAAAGTGATGGCTTCATTCTCCACCCTGGGTAGCTCCTAGTTAATGTTAAGCATGACCTGAGGTGGCCTCACAAAGATGTTAGTAGTGGCTGAGTAATTACATTACCATGGGAAGCATACAAAGGAGTAGGGACACTGGCAGGGGTGCATGCACATCACCAAGCCAAAACTCTGTACCTGGAAGGCTACTAAAGGAAAGCTTGGGGCTGAGATGTGTAGAGAGGAACACAGCTGTGGGTATTAGAGGTAGCAGAGGTACTTGAGGTATGCACCTTGCCTAAGAGTTGTATGAAGCTGCTGTTGGGAAGGATCTGTGACAGTACCTGTGGGAAGGAAGGACATCTTTTGCTTAGTGTTGAAGGACTTAAGTGTCGCTTTTGACCTTTGGGTTAGTCCTTCTTCACTGTTTCCTGTTTACCTGCGAGCAGCCAAGGCCTTCGCTTCTCTGCGTGTTAATGATGGAATAAATGACAGCATGTGTGACAGTGCTTGTGTGCTGTGCCACCCGCGCTGGGCTGTGAGCTGCGATGGTTGCATGCCCTGCTGCTGGAGTAGCTGACCAGAGACTGGTGTATTGTCCCTGGCACACATCTCACTGGGCTATATCCCTTGTGTAGCACTGAAAAACCTTTGTCATCATCTGCCTGTTTGCTTTGGACCAGAGGAGGAAACTACCTGGACTGATGGAATTTGCTTCTTAACAGCCCCTTTGCAGGAGTGTACTTTTCACATGTTGAGATCCTTCTTTCTCAGCTTATCATGTCCTGGAGAGCTGTTGATCTTTGGAAGAAGTGTTTATTCAGGCTCTGGCAGAAAGCATTGTGGGGAGGATGACTGGCTCTTCATAGATCAGAAGAGATGGGGCAGCAGCTGTATGTGGTGACCTTTATAGAACTACTTTGTACTGACCACTGCTGCTGATGAGGTTCCCACAGGTGTGTAGGGGATCTTACTGTATTGGATACAAAAAATGACTGTTCACCAGAAACACACTCCTAGACCAGGAGGTTTTTGCTATTTGTGGATGCTAGAAATCCACATCTCTATGACTTAGCTACTGCTTTGAGACTGGAAATCCTAAAATCGGTCCAATGATTGTTGAGACTTGCAAAAGAACAAATGTGCTGCTATACCTCCAGCTCTGGATGGGAAAAGCAAGGAGGAATGGAGGGATCAGTGCTCACTGAATGTGTAGGCATGACCTTGCACCCAGCTTTTACCTTCCAGGTACTGCAAGTGAGCACTTTATAGAATAAGACAATTTCTGAGTCTGGGTTCCTTTAAAAACCACTTCTGTTGCAAATGTCTCAACCGTTCACTGCCCAGAGAAGGAGCACTCTGGCAGTTTGTATCTCATATTTAAGAATGGAGTAATGCTGGAAACTGCTTTAGCTGTGGACGTTGCTCACCACAGACCATGTGAATCCTGTGTTAGTGGAGAGAGCTGTTGCACAACCAGTGTTCCCCACCACAAGATGAGTGGCAGTCCTCTGCAAGGGGTGTGGTTGCATTTTAAAGCAACACGTGGTCAGATTTACAACTAGGCTGGTTGGGTTGTGAGGTTGTGTGGCTCAGCCATCTGCACTGTATGGTGCTTTTGATTGCTGTTGGTCTCAATGATTCATGTTCTTTAATAAAGATGACTTTCTATTCACCTGCATTTAAATTCAAGGCTCTCTTAAGAGGTATAGTAGTGTCCCAGAGTGGATAAGAGCCTATATGGACTTTGTAGGAGCTTGGACATTTGTCAGAGCACTTCTTGGTGTTCTGGAGCCACTGTCATTTGAGGCTGATAGTGTGACAGCCTCCCATAATTGCTTTTGCTATTTTTGTTGCTAGATTTAGATAGGTATGTGCAGACCTCTGTGTGGGGCTATGTAAACCCCTCGAATCGCCTCCGCCTCACTCAAATTGAGGAGGGCTGTGAAAATGGCTCTGTTCTTCACTGTTTCTGTTTTCCAGCTGCCCATGATTCTTTGAATTGCTTATGCACTTTCTGTAATGCACAGAAAGAGAGGTTTCAGGGTAATCTCTTCAATCCCAGATTTAACACCAACAGGGGGAAAGATTCTTTAAGCCAAACCATCCCCTGGAAAATTTGAGTGATGTATCTGTTTTCCAACTGAATTGTGGAACTGGCATGCATTCTTGAATTAGTACAACTTAAACAAATTCAGTTGAATATTTTGTTTAGAACACAAGGAAAAGAAGTTTCTTGGTAAGACTTTTATTTCTCAGTTTCAAATCATATGAACTCGTTGGGGTCTCATATGAAGTGGTTGGTGCTATTAGATACCCATTAATGAATAGATGAAAGAAAAAAGACTAGCTGTGGAGTTATCTCTTTTGTAAAAAGAGAAATGGTAGCCCAAATATCCTTGCTGTAATCTGGTGTATGTGTTCAGAATTAGCCTTGTGTTAGGTGCAAAATAAAGAGGTGAGATACTGGTTGTCTGTTTCGGCAGTGGCAGCAGGACATGGCCTCAAACACTTAATGTATTCCACTGTTTCTATTGTACACTAGCACCATTCTTGACAACTAAGGCCTGAAATTGGTTTCAGAAGCAGTGACTGAGCTGTGAATGGGTTTTGAGACTGACAAATTTGAGTCTGGGGGAAGGGTTGTTAATGAATACTCTCAAGTGAATGGAAGGAACTGCTCTTGAGCTTGAAGTGCTGGGAAGTACTTCATACAGTTTCCAGTGTCTGTAAATTCTAGGCAGGTTCTGGCTTGGAAGAAGACACCTGCACTCTCTGCAAGTGTAGCAGATCTACTAGCTTGAAGGGGAGAGAGTCTTACAGGGTTTTTTAAATTACTTGAGTGAATTGTTAAGTGTTGACAAGTGAGTTGTACTGTGGCATTGAGTACAGATTTACTCTGGTAGGATGATGGCTAATGCCATGTATAATTTTCCAGCTATCCAGAGGACAAACAGCTAGACTGCCCCGGGATGAGAGGCCATGGATTGGCAATTGTGAAGATGTGCTGTAATTCCTGCAATGCGAGAGTACTCTACTCACTTTGCAAGGCGGCAAACATGAGAGACTGTATTCTCATCCTGGCTTTTATTGCTCCCATATGGGCTATTGGTGATGTATTCACCTCACAAGAGAAGTGATAAAGCTAGTCTGACAACTTGAGCCCTTCTGTCAGCTATATCATGTTAACTATTTCTAAAACTTGTTTACCATCAAAGCAGGTGGGTGCATTATAACATTTAATGCAGTAAGAGTGTAAGAGGAACTCTTGTAATGAATGAAACTGACTTACACTCAATGCTTCTCATTACCCCTATCATTCTGTTCTCCAAGTCTGCTTGTTTTAGGTCCAAAGGCAGAATTTGTCCACTAAGGCAATAAAAACCACAGTGATTCCTGCAGCCATGCATGTCCCACTGCACAGAAATTACCCTGCTGTCTTGTAGTTATGCTCAGGTCACTGGTGTGTTTTGTTTGCCAGTGGATAGAATAGAAGAAGCCATGGGAACAAGGAAAGATGGGGAAATGGTTCACTGGAAATGTGCAAAAAGTACCCCAGACAGGAGGCTTAAGAGTGGGAGGAGTTTGTGGAGGGCTATTGCGCGCAGGTTATGGACCCTGGCTGCTGCTCCTGGGATGTGAGGCTGGGTGGGGGTATGGAGGATGCTGCTGCATGCCAGTCACATTTGCCTGTAGGGCAGCCTGTCGCTGGCCATGGAGAAAGGATCAAAGCATCAATTGCATCATAAGTTACACTCTGTGGCAGGAGTGTCTTTAAAGCCTGGCTGTCAAACAGGCTGCTCTAAAAAGAGTAAATATCAAATACCTATTTACACATTGTGCCAAACTCGTTTTCTCTGTTAAAGAAACAAAGCAGTGAAATGATGTCACATCAATAGATGCTAAAAGCTGGAATGTCTTTCTTGCCTGACAGTTTCCAAGTTGCAGATTGCATCTCCTCCCTTGCAATCATGATCCGAGGAAAGCACAGTGTGCTTTATTCAAGTACATCTGCATTTGCCTGATGTACAGACCTGGTCATGTGGGATTTACTTTGCAGCATGTTTGGAGGAGTGCCAGGCCTTGGTCTGGTAATCTCTTTGCTGGAACAGAGTTCAATGGGATTCGTGACTGAAGCTGGGTTTTAGGGCTTCCCATTTTTCTGTTTAACATCTACAGAATAGGGAAGTGTTGACTTGATCCATCCAGTAACTTTTGAGGCACACTATCTTCAACTGTTTTCAAAAACAAAAATCAAAATTCCACTTAACTTTGAACATAAGCTGTTGGGAGAGAGGGGAAATTGTGGTTTGTTTTTTGTTCTTTTTTCTCTGAAGTACTGATGGCATTGAAGGAGATATGTGTTTGCAGGTTTTTGAATTCTTTAATAGCATGCTTTTACAGTATTTTCAAATCCTTTGTTCATTCCTCTTTTCCATTTTTTTTTCTTCCCACAAGAGCCCTGATCTAACCTTATGATTAGCATAATATTTAATATGGGATGTCTACTATTTATTTTGGGGAGACCTTACACTTTACTTGAAGTCTTGGTAAATGCAAAGTAAAGTACTGAATGGTGTTGGCATATTTTTATTTTCAGTTCATAAAGCTGGACATATTTTTTAATATTCCTGCTGCTTTCTGTCTTGAGAGAGAGAGAGAGACCTTGATCCATCTTTCCTAAGTAAATATAGTTTTGTTGTGATTCCAATTTCAACATTTTCTCCACTTCCTCAGGGTCAAAGTGGTATCACATGACGGCTAGTAGCTTTATACTGTTTTTCTGATTGAGAAGCAATAGAAGAGAACAGAATTTATTCCAGAAGTGTTGTTTATTTGTAAGCTTATGCATTCCTACTCTGTTGAGGACAAGGTAGGAGTATAGGAGACTTCTTATTTTTGTAGCATCTTGTGTTTCTTTATTGTTAGAGAATATTATAAGTAAGGAAAATGTGTCGGATTCAGTTTTCAGTTAGTCCCTGAAACTTGCGGGGACTAACTCATCTGCTGTGGTGGTTGATGGCTGAGATTGCAATGGTATTTTCAATGTCAACAGCAATTATTTTGCTTCTTAGGAAATCATAGCGTCATAGAGTATCCTGTGCTGGAAGGGACCCACAAGGAACATCAAAGTCCAACTCCTGGCCCTGCACACAACAACCCCAAAAATCACACCACGTGCCTGAGAGTGTCATTCAAATACTTCTCGAGCTCTGTCAGGCTTGGTGTTGTGACCAATACTGTGAGGAGCCTCTTCCAGTGCCCAACCACCCTATGGGTGAAGAACCTTTTAATAATTATAATAATGATGATGATAATAACAGTAATTATGATGATAGCAATAATGACTGTAGTATTAAAAAAAGCCATGTTAAACAGCATTTTCAGACCTTTGTAAAAATGCCTAACAAAAGTTTGAATTTGTGCATTACAGTGCAAAAAGAGACTAGGAGAGCAGAGATAACTGGAGGATTTAACAAGACTGACCTTTAATAACCCTAGATGCTAAGGAAGAGGCTGTAGACTGCAGCTGCTGAATTGAGACCTCCTCTGAAATCTGTAAAGGGCTCCTTATGCACTGAACATTCAGTGGGATCAGCAAAACTACTATTTGTATTTGTTCTGCTTTCAGCGAGCAAAGTCAAAATCTGTATGTCAGCAAAAAATTATACTTCATGCATTTTTTGTTTAGATTCTGCCTTGGTGCAGAAAGAATTCGATCTATTCGTCTCTAAGCACTTTCACTTTCTTGTGCTTTACAGGCTTCCTAAAAGCATTGATACCTACTCTGCAGTGCAGAATTTTCAGCAATTCATTAATTTCCAGCAAGTTCAAAGAGAAAACACACATGCAGTGCTTCTGATTTACAACGATGTCAAGATCCATGTGTTTCAAAAGAAGGCACTGTATCAGGGCAGAGTTCACAGGGCTCTATGATTATGTTTCTGTGCTGTCTGAACTGGGTGTCACCAGAGGAACTGTATCTTCTCTGAAGATCCTGCTTAGCTGGTACTTCGATAACATGATTTGATTAATAATTAATGCTGAGTGTGCTGTGTAGCCTTTCATGTGACACAGGATGTGAATAAGCAGATGACTGTTATGAAAAACTCTCTGCCTCCAATCTACAAAAGGCTTATGGTTCATCACCAACAAAAAGGCATAAGAAGAAATTTGTAGCATGTTTTGGTTTTATCTGGGTTTTTTTCTCTTGCTTACAGAAATGGCAAGGATTGGGACTGAGAGGGAGTGTGAGGTTCATTTGGGAATTTTCAAAAGTAAGCAAATTCCTTTTAACACCTCTTTTTTTTTTAACGATTGGTAAAAATAAAACTTTCTTGCCTTTCAGAAAGACAGTACACCAAAACAGCCCTCTCCCCCTGCCTTTTTTTTTAATAAAGAGACTGACAGAGTAAGGTAAAAGAAACAGTTTTTGTAAATGAAATGCTATGACAGCTTGTGCTTTTCCCAGGCAGGAAAAACAGTCCATTGTTTTTTCGAAGAAAAAATGTTGTGCTCTTGCCTGATGTCTGTGCTAAGAAGGCACCAAAGGAACTACTTGCTCTTGTTGTTTTATAGTTGTTCCACTTATCAGATTCATTTAAAGAAGCGAGTGAACAAAGTTCCTGGCCTTTCTCTGTGGTCACCTTCTCTTAGCCATTTGTTTCAGGTCAGGCAGTTGTGCTGGTACATGCAGTGCTGGGACAGAGCAGGGAGGGGTAGCATGGGGTTTGCTTGAGCATCTGTATCTGCAGAAGCAGGTACAGAAGAATCATCTACAGCTGGGGTTTTCTTCCTACTACAGGAGAGAAACATCTACTTTTCTCATGACTGGTAGAGCAAGGATTTGGAAAAAGCGTATGCAAATTTGTTACCTGAACTAGGTCTGAAAATATTTGATGTGACACATTCAGCTCCTTGAGTAGTGTTGTTAAAATAAGAATGTGTCTAGTGTAAAATGGGATATATCACCTCAAGGCAGTGAATCTTTTCACATGGCTGCCTACTAGTACAAATTCGGTCTGGGAAGCATTACAGCATGCAAGTAAAACAAGAAAACTGCTTTGTTTAGAAGTACAGCTTTGGTAATGCCTGATAAAGCACTTTCTAAAATAACAGTTGTTAGAGCTTTTGCACAATACTGCTTTCATCCAATTTTGACATTTAAACATTGAAATACTATTGAGTTAGTGTTTGCAGAATGTTTTCGTGATGACTATGTTACTCCAAGGAGTCTGATTAGGGAGCCAAAAAACTGAATAACCTCAGGCATCTTTTCTCCTGCTGCATCATCTGTTGGAAAGTTTCTCTCAAGGCACACATTCAGAAATAGTGATGAAGTACTGTGACATAATATGTCCTTAATGAGTTTAAAGTACAATTCTGCCTTGAATAGACATCATGTTTTAAAGGTCAAAAGTGCTTGAGCTGGTGATAAAAATGAGCCTTTGTTGTAATTCATTTCTGTTAGCTATGCTGGCTTATGGTGCTGTAAGTGAACTGTATTGGATTTTCCTAGAGGTAAGACTTCTAACTACAATTTATTAATTGATGTGAACCTGTCAAGTCACATCAGAGACTTATTACTTGATCTACAGATGTTTCCTAACAGCTTGTGAAATAGCTTATCATCCCATGGCAGATTTTCAAGGTTACAGACTGGAAGAAGTGTTTTGAATTATAAATTTGTCATACCTGCATGTGAGTTGAAGATGGACTCCTGCCACTTTCCTGAGGAAAACTGTGTAAGAAACACTCAGTAGGTGTTTTATAGCGATCCAGACCTTTTCTCCCTCTTTCACTGGGAAAGTGCGAGGGTATATGAGAGGAGACTGATAGCTTTGTTTTATTTGACTTGTTTATATTCAGCAGGTTTGACAATTTTCCATGATGTAAATAGTAAAGGGCCGTGCACCCAGGTTTCTAGGGAGCCCATTAACACCTTTTTTCTAAAACTTAAAAAATGCGATCTGCAAGATTTAACTTCTTCATGTTTATTTCTGGGCCTGCCCCATTAAAGTCAGCAGTAGGTCTGTTCTTCTGGTGTATAAGAATTACAGCTGGCAAGTCTTTACCACTGGTTGAGTGTGTTGGAGGAACTAAAACGCTTTTAATACAAATCTGATGCTAGCTGCTGAAATCATAGAATGGTTTGGTTTAAAAAGGCCATTAGAGACGATCAATTTCCAACCCCCTAACTTGGGCAGAGGCACCTGTTGCGCTGGTTCGGTCCACCTTCGGGATGAGTGACAGCAAATGGGTGGACTTCCCCGCACAGGACTCTGCCTCTGAAGGCGGGCCTGAGGATAAGACTGAAGTTTAACTTCTCCACCCACTTCGTGTCACTCATAGCTTCATCTCCTCCCACAGTTCTGGAAGTTTCTCTGCTATTCAGTTGTCTATTAGTTAATAAGTTTATGTTTAATCATAAATTCATTGTCTATGTAATTTAGTTCTGGAAAGTTCTCTTCAGCTAAGTTTATGATTGGTTAATTCAAATCTGTTTCTCCCCTAAGTTCTTGTGATTGGTTACCTGTCGTCCCTCATCATTCCCCTAGTGGTTTGTTCCCTTTTTTCTCCCTCTATCCCTTTGACTATAAATCCGAGAGGATCTGTCTCTTGGGAATTATTATTATTCTGGGCTTCTTGTGGTTTCCCTTCTTGTCCTGCGTTTCTCCTGTCCAGCTGGGCAGGGAAATAAAGGCTTGGAATTAAAATCATCAAGGGGTCCCTCTCTCACTCTTTATCTCCACCTGGTGCCTGGCAACATCTTGATCGAGCCTGCTCCTGAGAGCTCGTGGCAAGCCGCTCCTTGGGGATACACATACCCAGGGAGCCTCCACCGACCTTGTGCTTCTACCGCTGCTTTGTCTCGCCAACGCGGCACCTGAAGCGTGTAACGTACCGGGCAGCTACCGGTCAGAGTGCATTACAGGCACCTTTCACTAGACCAGGTTCTCAAAGCCCCTCCCTATCTGGCCTTGAACAGTTCCAGGAATGGGATATCCACAACTTCTCTGGGCAACTTGTTCTGGTGCCTCACCACCCTCACGGTAAAGAATTTTTCCCAATATAAAATCTAGACCTACTCTTTCAGTTTTTCCTCCCCTGTACTATCCATCTTTCATTCAAAAATCTGTCTCCATCTTTCTTGTAGGCTCCCTACAGGTATTGGAAGGCCGCAATTATATTACCTCTAAGCCTTCTCTTTTTCAGGCTGAACAAACCCACGTGTCTCAGTGTTTCTTTGTAGGAAAAGTGCTCAGTTCCTCTAATTAGCTTGATGTTCCTCCTCTGGGCTTGCTCCAACAGGTCAGTGTCCTTCCTGTCCTGGGGACTGCCCAGAGCTGAATGCAGGACTCCAGACTCTGGGCTCCTACCAGAGCAGAGGGGCCTAATCTCTTTTTTCTGATACTGCTCTTCTTTCACTCCCACCAGGTCTCATTTTAGAAGGGCTTCACTAGCTACTGAAGATCTAAATCTACAGATAAGGGGGCCTCAAGGTTCAGACTTTCACAAGTTATTGCTTTGATTAAATCTGGGGGTTTTTATAGGTAGTCACATTGATTGAGCTCTGTGTTTGACAAACTTTTCCAGAGTATTTGGGGAAACACTGTTTTCCAGATACTTTGTCAGTGGTGTGTGCAACACTGAACTCTGAGTGACCTACTTGAACAGATTAGGGATGAATACAGTGAATATCCTGTCTCGGTATATATAAAAGACATTGCACAGCAAGTATGGCACTGCTGTAACACATATGGCTTTCTGCTAGGCAGGCAGAGAATGAAAACTTTTGAAAATGGTACAGTGCAGATGGTTTATTGCTGTCACTGAGTGTGTCAAAGCATGAGGTTTGGATGAGGAAATAGCGATACTTACAGATGCGCACTGGTAAAAGAAACAGGTAAGATGATGTTCAGATGTCCCCTCTGATTATTCCACAACCAAATGGTTTCATCAGCAGAGAAAGAGGGAAGGGAAAGATAAAAAAAAGCTATTCTGAGTGTGAGATTTGAATGGTCACTTCTGTTCCATCAGCTGGATCTCAGTGTTGGGGACAGATTTGGGAGTGCCGTTCCCTAACCACTGCTGATAAAGTCTGTTCTTGAATTTGAAGAGAGTTTGTCTTGCTGTTGATCTGCTTTAGCCTCAGAGTATGTCTTGGGAAAAGCAGCTGGCAAAGTCATGAACAGTCTTTTTGACAGAAATTAGACTAGGATGACATCAGAAGAATTCAAGTGTGAGCTTGAAGGAAAGGAACCAGATGAAGAGCAGAAGCAAACAGGGGTTGATGGTGTCAGGGAGCAGGGGTGACCCATGCAGGGAGAAGAGGAACAGCCACAGCAAACTCTGCAAACTTCTCCCAGGAGCCTGCCTCAACAGGACACAGTCAAATAATCCAAGAAACTGGAAAAGCAGTGAAGGAGGAGATGGGAAACTGAGGGTAGCTTTTTGGATGAGGAGAGAAGATTGATTCTTCATAGGATGAAAATATTGTTCTTTCTCTCCTTAAGCACACAGGCAAGAGGTGGATAGTTGGGATTGCAAGGCTGTGCAGTTGTGGAGTGGGCAGAAAGGGTTGGAGTGTAGCCTGGTTGGAGCTGTGATGAAAGGGATGGATGAAACTTGGGTGTTGACATGTTGTGCAGGAAGTTGACAGCCTGCAGGACCATCAGGTGTAAAGCAGGCTTGCCCCATGGTGGGCTTCTGATACTTGCCAGGACATAGTTTTGTTGTAACCTCTCTCAGTTTACCAGGTAGGATAGTAATAGGAATGTAATTCTATGAACAGCTATATTAGTCATGATTATCTTTTTTTTAAAAGATACTTTGCAATTTTTGAAATTTTGAATCGGTACAGTTTGAACATTGCTCCTCCCTCAGAACAAGTGCTGAGTGCTCACTTCTGTAAGGATAAGATCTTTGTTCTGGTCCATCCAAATGTTGAACGGTAAACTCTGTATACTCATGGTGTAAACTATGATTTGCATCTAATAATGAACTGCTAAGCACACTGTGTCACTTGCTCTTTTAAAGTAGCTTAGATGTGCTATAACTATCAACACATTTATGCTAGCTATGTGGTGATTATTAGAGGATCACAGCTCTGTACTTCTTGGGGGACTCACCTACAGAGAGGGGGACAAGCTCTGCCTATCCTTGGTGGTGCATTTCTTGAAGTGCCTAAGACCTGATAGTCACTGATCCCTAGATTAAACAACTTCGGAACATGTCAGATTAAACAGTTTGTATAACCAAGATATTTGATGATCAAGTGGTAATTTGCTATAGTAATTTTGACAGTTAAAAACATGGTGTTAAACACTTGCATTAAGTGTGTTATGGCGGAGTTTTTGTTTTGAAGATATTTTCTAAGTCTTGTTCTGCCGCCTCATTTTGGTTTAAAAAAGGTGGAGTTTTCTTCTGGCTCCCTTTTTGCAATTCTCTTACTGTCAATCCTAGTTATTCCCACTACTGCATCTTCCTCAGCCCTTACTTTTGGGACGGTTGAGAGACTTGCTTCCTGTTTATGACTGCCAAATAGGCTCCCACCCTTTACTGGCATCCCCTTCTTTGCCCCAAACAGGTGTGGGTCTTTCTTTATCTTGAACATCAGAAGTGAAACTATTTAGAATCAATATCATCTCCCTGATTTTGCAAAGACAGTAAATTACGATTAAAACACTGTACCAATTTGTCTGCATGCTCAGAAGTTTGGTGGTGCTTTTATGTTGCATTCACATTTTAAGTTTTTTTCTGTAATGAGAAACCTTAACCACGTATTTTAATGAGATCTTAAATTCTATGAAAGTTCATCACCCCAGGTCAAACTTCTTGTTTGCAAGTGATGGAAGTTTGCCAGTATGCTGTGCTTGAAAGGAATCATTGTGTAATATTTGTCCTTTTAAGCTATCCTACCCCATAACGGAATACTGTCAGCTCAATAATGCTGCTTTTTACATGAGAACAAGCATAATGACACAGAAAACAGATATGCATCTGTTGATTCTTATTTAATGTTCAGATTTGGGCCTAAGAGGTGCAAAATTTGTCAAAGTAAGTCACCTAGCCATTTGGTTTGTTTATTAATAAGCATGTGTCTACACCTTGGTGTAGTCTGTTTCCAGGAGGTTTCTTTTTCATGCAAATCATGGTTGCTACAGACTAAGCCTCCCTGACCTGAATAGCTTTCATCCTGTTTCAGAGCAAACCCTGGCATGTGTGATGCAACCTAGGGAAGAGGCAATTGTGATGCAAGCTGGAAGAGATTTTCTCCTCTTGGCTTCAGCAGCTGGGCGCTGGTAAAGGAAGTGGCTGCCATGGCACAACTGCAGCTCCTGTGCAGTGCTCCTTTCTGGCTGACACTTTTTTCCCTGGAAAAGAGAATTGGTTAGGTTTCAGAACAGCTGTCTGTTATTATGTGCAGTGCAGATACTTTTTTCTGGCAAGGATTTTTCCATTTGGTGTGCATGAAGGTAGAAACACTGGACACTTTTGGTTCAGCTAATGCTCTTCTCTGATCCTCAAAGAATGATTTGCTGGTAGCCAGATGTTCATCATTGGTAATCTTCATTCCACAATTTCCAGGCATTAGAACAATGATTGCCTTTTATCAGTAAATTGGGAAGCTCTTGCAATGTGCTTGGTATTTCAGTTTAGCATTTGCTGTAGGAAAGGCCAGTGGCAATACAGTCAGTGTGCTTGGCAGTGTAGACAAATAGTGCTGACTGTGGCTTTCATTGCATCTAGAAATCAAATTAGCATTCAGTATTTCTAGGTTGTGGTCTCATCTGATTCTCTCCATAAGAGTACACTTGCTTAAGTCCACATACCCATCACTTGCTGATTAGACATCATACAATTAAGTAGAAAATGTGTAAATCCTGTACTTGTTGCCTAATTATTCTTATTTGTAGGTTTCATTTCTCAGAATTACAGAATAAGTGGCATTGGGGATCTGCTGCTACAGCTGGGTCCCTGCAGATCTATGGGGCCTGATGGGATCTGTCCAAGAATTCTCAAAGAGCTGGCTGAGTCCATTGCAAAACCTCTCTTGATTTTTGGGTGGCCTTGGAAATCCAGAGAAATCTCAGCTGACTGGAAGCTGATGAAGTTGTCCCAGTTTTCAGAAAGGGCAAGGAGGACAACTCTGATAACTACAGGCCTGTTGGTCTCACTTCAAAGTCTGGTAAATTTATGGAGAAGATTATTCTGGGCTGTTTTGACAAACACCTGAAAGACAATGCAGTCATGGGTCACAGCCAGCATGGCTTCATGAGAGGAAAGTATGGCTTATCAAACCTGATTTCCTTTCATGACAAGGTAACTCACCTAGGTGATAAAGGGAAACCATTTAATGAAATCCTTTTGGATTTCAGTAGAACTTTTGATATTGTCTTTCTCAGTCTCCTGGACAAAATGTCCAGCACACAGCTGGATAAACACATCATGTGATGGGTGAGCAACTGGCTCACAGGTCAGGCCAAAGGGTTATCTCAAAAAATTAAAGGAGATGTTTGGCTTTCCCTTTACTGGGGAGCCCTGATACAGTGGACATCAGTGGAGATTACTGGACAGTAGTGAGGCAAAAGCTGGTTATAACATGTGGAACAACAATAATGAAATGTTAGGAAAACAGCTTTCTGCTGGATGCCAAGGTTGCTGTCTAGGTACTAATCACTTGTTTGAGGTTATTGAGGCTTCCGTCATGGTACTTGTGGAGATCTGAAGAAATCCCAGCAGTTATAGTGGTAGCCTGTTCTGGGTCAGAATGAATTAGGCTTAGTGGCTTTACTTCAAGAAGCACTCTTGGTTAGAGACAGTTGCCAAGCTCCTTTCTGTGCAAGATTTATCTCCTTTGAAATGGGTATATCAAAGAAGACCTCTGTGTGAGCACTATTGACCAGATGAAAATTTATCATGAAGATATTGTGTCAGAGCTGTTAAAGTCAGCCAAAAAGCCACCCATATTCTCCTTTTTAATCTTAAATTATTCTAAAGCATCAGCTTAGGGTTCTTAAGAAAATAACTCTTGTTGCTTTGAAAAGAGCTCCATCCACAATGTAATTAAATACCTATTGGATAAAAAAAGAGGTGTAGAGATTAAGCATAAAAAGAACAATATATATGTTTAGTGAGAGTGTTGAACCATTTAGTTGGAAAGCAACCTTTGCACATCAGCATGTTTGTCACTTGAAAGGGTAGTGATAAGGACACACAGCCTTCCTGTACTTGTTCTCACTGCTAAAGGAGGAGGGGTCATACATCTGTAGCATCTAACTTGCTATGTCAGACGGTCAACTTCAGATGCTGTGTAAGTGATGCCACATTTTTTTGTTAGCAATTCAGATACGACCCATAAATCCTAGGCTAAGAATATGTGGTATTGGGCAAGAACGTAAACTTGGCTTGAGCTGCACAATAACTTAGCAGCTCTGGTGATCTGTGCCTAGAAAGCAGAGTAAAGCATTTTTAGAAGATAGTGAGTACCACTGTCCCTAGACTCATGGCAATGCCTAGGTTTGTAGGGGGGATGCATAGAGGACCATATGTAGAACAAGTATTCAAATCAGATGAAACAGACCCACACCTCATAATGAAACACACTGATCTCTTTGACAAAAAGCAGGCATGTACGTCTTTACAATGCTGGGATAATGACCTATGATTTAGTGCCAACCTTTGATCTCCACAAAGCTCTCATTTGTAGATTAGTAAAAAAAAAAATTGAGCAGCAGCTTAGCTCTGCTAAGGATAGTTAGACCAGTCCTTCTTAGTCCTTCATACTTTCCGTGTAAATGCATAGAAAATGTCTAGATGCATTAATAAAACAAGTATGAATTGGATTTCAGCCTGACATGATTCTAAGTGCTGTGTTTTGATGCCTTTGGAAGGAACCAAGTAACTTTGAGCCTTCAGTGCTTGGGAACGCTGCTTTTCTTGTGCACCATCTGCACACCTGTGTGTTCCCACAGTGCAACTGCTAGAATAAATAACTGTGCTCTGTAACAGCCTCTTGGATAGTGTCCAATGCTGTTTGTGTGCAAGGAAGCATGGTTTTTCGTACCTAAACTTTAGGCCTAATGGTACTCAGAACTGAAGCTAATTACAAACCTGTCACATTTCTTCCAGCTCTACTTATAGGTGGTACAGAAGTAGGTGGTACAGAGAATTACATGTTTAAAATATTTTTTGACTTCTGAGAAAATGAGACTCAATGAGACTCAAACTATTATGAGATTAATTAATAAACGTATTTGTACCTCTTAGTTGGATGTGCTGGAAAGTAGGGTATGGAACTACAGATCTGTTGTCTAGCTTTTGTGACTGTCACTCCACTTTATGTTCTCTGGTATGTTTCTCATGTTCAGGTAAACTTTTAGGTGCAGGATTGAAATTGTCGTAAACTACTTGGTTTGAGTCTTCTGATGGCAAGAGGAAGTTGCATCACATTGGATTTGCTCTGTAAAGCCCGACACACTTATGAAGACAAATGCTTCTCAGAGAGTGGTTTAAGAGGAATATGAAATTGGAGATACTTGCTCACATAAATAGGTGAGAACCTGGTCCTAAAAAATAATTATTTCAGATGTAGTTGACAAAAAGTGCTTCTGTAAGTATTTGGAGAAGATTTAATAAAGCAGGCAACAGATCTGGCTAGTTCAGTAGTTTGACTTGAGTACTGGCTTTTGAGAGTAAGCATAAATAGTGCCTACAAAACTGAATATTTTATTTATTCTGGTTGACAAAACCCAAAATAGTACCATTGACTAGCTTTTTTTAGCAATGTCATTTTTCTATCAGAAATGCTGTGCTTTTCTTTTGTGGTTTCCATATGCATGTGGGTACGATAGATTCAACTGACTTGACTCACCCAGGCAAACACTGGTTACTGCTCCTTCTCCAGACAGCCAAGTCCTGGGGAAATTGCTCTTTAATCAAAGAGCTGTTCTGCATAATAAGAGCAGGAGTGATTGCTGCACCCAAATTCACTGAGCACAGGAATGCTTCCACTACTTTGAAAGCCATGCTCTCCTCTTGTTTTCACAGGTGCAGAGAAGACACATTTTCCCATCTTTTTTGAGATGTTAAGGTCTATCTGACTGCCTTTAGCTCACCATGCAATTTTCATGTATTGTGGTACAGCCACAGGCAATGGTCTTTTATTTAGAAAAGCAGATAGAAAACAAACACTGATTTTCTGTCTTGAAGCATTTTGCTTTGAATAATTTGATATAAAAGTCAGGAACCAGTAGTATTTCCTGGCATTAAAATGATCGATATTCAGAAATCCTCATATACTTTTCTGCTAAGAGACAAACTGTATATTGATAAGCCAGTTCCATCTCTGCTTGAAAGCAGACCAGCATGATTGCATGGAATAATTTTTCTAACATTTAAAAACAGAGATTTAAAATCACCCAAGTGCATAACAGCTTACTTGGAGAGCCTTGCTTGTGACTATTTTTTAGGAGAAATATATTGCTAATGTATATAGCTTACTGTAAGCATAGCAAAAGAAGAGGTAAAGCTGAGGAATTTTTGTGGTAGTTGAACTTGATACAAAGCCCAAAGCATCATGAAGATCTGTGCTTTCAGTGACTAAATGTGGCGGTAGTAGCCAGTGAGGTATGTTGGGCTGCTGGTCCTTTTGTCACCTGTCAGCTTTGCAATTCTGCAGAGTGGTGCTGCTTGATGTGACAGCTTAGCAAGTGTGAGTTTTCTCTTGTACATGGCTCTAAAAGCAGAGATAGTGAAAGCCCCTCTGCTGCTCTTCTGTCAGAAGCACAGCTGCAGTTGAGGGGAGAGGCTGGGACTGTTTGGATGATGTCTCGGTGACTTAGGGTGGGGTGAAGATGGGACAGGGCAGAGCTGGCTTAACAACAGCTTTGCTCCATATCTTTTTACTGCTGAGGATTTCTTGGCCCGTGGAGGCCATCTGGTACCTGTGTCTGAATACTTGTCTAGTGCTGTCTGCTGGGAGAAGTTAGTGTCCTCCACAACAGGAGCACAAAATACTTCAGGATGGTGTGGTCTCTGCTGGAGCTGGAAGGACGTGGAATTTGGCCTTTCCTTGACTAGAGGTCAGAAAGCTGAAGTGGAAGATGATTTTTAAAAAAAGTAGAGAACATTAGGCAATATTCTAACATGGGGATGGCTTTTTAATGGTAGTTGTGTTTGTTAATGTCATGAAAAGCAGAAACACATCAAAAGTGCATAATGGGGTATAAATCATCAAATTATGGTTAGTTTTAAACAGTTATAATTACTTTAGGGACCGGGGTAGAAAAATCTGGAAAAAGTCTGTTTCCAGTGTCACACAAAGATGATGTACACACATTGCAAACTCAGCCACAGCATTTCGGATGTTTTTAACTAACTTCACTTTCTGGGAGGGGAGAAATTGTTGTGTCTGAACCAGAGAGACCTTTGTACAGAAAACCCGTATCTTGCTCCTTAATGCACCACTGCCTTCAACGAGCAGTGCTTGTTCTTCCTTGGAGTACATATCTCTTTAAGCAATTAATAAATCTGTCATTTGGTGTGCACACAGCCCTTCTGGTTAGCAAACATTTGAAATGAGACTCTGCAGTTGCAGTAGTTGAAATGCTTCCAATGCACCTTGAAAAGAGTTATTCGTGTTAGATCTCACGCAAGCTACAAAATAAAAGCTAAAAGGAAAGTAGTGTATGTTAATGTGTGCCATGCTTTTATCTGTGGACAATATTTCTACTATCTCTGTCAGCTGTGGATAGTCATTTAAATCTTCTGCCCCTACAGCAACCTTGTTCCCAAACTGTGACAGACTTAGAAACAAAGATTGGCTTTACAAACAAGATCCAATTAGTGACTAAGGAGGAAACATTCTTCTCGGGGTGGATAAGTGGCTGGATTCAGTGAAGAACTAGAACCACTTCCATGATAATTAGCATTATTCCTCAAGACAGTCTGTAATGAGAAATTGTTTCCATAGTCTTCTGGGTCTCTTTCTGTCTATTTCCCAGATAGATTAATTGGAGGGCTGGAGAGGGTTGAGTAGAGAAGCCTTGTAGTCCTGTAGCCCTGCCTTGTGCACAGGGTTAGTGAAACTGCTGCTTATTGCTGTGGAAATGGTCAGCTGGAAAAAGCAGATAAAGTTACTTGCACCTCAATGTGTGTTTGCATGCCTGCTATGAATTGCCCATTAATAAACCAATCCATGCAAGCATGTGATAGTGTAACTCTGGTGTTTGGGGCTGTACAGTTGTATTTGCCTGATCACTTCTCTAAGGTGCTGCTTTTCATTTAAGTCAAAAGTGAGATTTATAGCTGCTTTTTCTGTACTGAGCAATGGCTGAACTTGTGTGGACCCCATGGTCCACTAGAACAATAGAAACCTTTGAATCATGTGTACTTCCCTAGCTAGGCTCTCCCCACATATTGCAGAGTGACTCACAGGCTAGGCCTGCCATACGTGCCAGAAAACGATGTCATCTGGATACTGTAATATCCCACGTACAAACCAAAGGCTATTTAGAAATTAGGCTGAAAGAACGAAAAGGAAATAGCTGCATATCAGATGCATATCTCAATTTTAAAATCTCTATAATTGTGTGTATGCTTATTAAATACAGGGGTAGTGCAAAAGGTGTAAAGAAAAGCTTCAGTGTTTCTTGAACTGTGTTTTCCAATGACCGCAGAGTGGGTAATCCTGTTCTCCTGCTATCTGTCTTGTGCCAGCAATAGTTCACACAGCCAAGCTGTGTCAGATCAGGGAATTTATTTGGCCAAACGCTAACATATGTGTCTTGTGTTGTTGCATTAGTTCTCAGCAGGATCAGTTCCCTGATTCCACTCTTCCCACTATCCCTGGGGCACTGGTGTGGCCAAAAATTGAAGGGAAAATGCAGACAAGAATGCAGTTGAGAATGGGAAGCAGGATAAGCATGTTAACTTGTCCAGTGGCTATCTGTACTATAAAGCAACCTTGAAATTATATCCTTAGCCTCACTTAAGTCGTTTGACAGAATTTCAGATGTAAACATCTAATATATTGACATGAGATTCTTCTTTGTGTCCCCTTCCCCACTCTGCCACATGGTCCAAAAAACCAAAGTTTGCTTTATGTGGTCGTTGTGCTGTATTGGGACCTGGGGAAGGGCTGCCCTGGGGAGCAACTTGCCATCCTCAGGAGTCCTTTGTCACAGCAACCTGAGGCATTCTAACCCTGGCACACAGCGATGGAGCTCCGGGCCAGTGGCCTGCACAGGCACATGAAACATGCATTAAGTAAGACTAGGGTCAAAGTCTTTTCCTTCATAAAATGTCAAAGGCGAAAGAAGCCAACAGATAGGGTTTTGTGGGAAAATCAACGGTCTTCTAATGCTACCTTTTTGTTCTGTTCCTCTCCTGTTTCTGCGGATGTATCAATTTGAGTTCTGCTGGTTTGGGAATGTATGTGGAATTTAACTTGCTGCTAACCATCATGTTTTCAGATGTCTGACCCTGGCCTGGAATATAGTACACAGTGTATTCCCAAGATAAATGAACTGAGCAGCATGCTTCTTATTACTTCATTTCTGTCTCTGTGTTCTGTGTTAAAACCAAGCAGTGAATAAACCCTGGCATGTAAACTGAGCCACCTGTATTAAAGCACAGCACTAAACAAGATAAGTCTAGATGTTCAGCTTATGTCCTTCATTTCTGTGTGATATAGTACTGGTTCTGCCCCTTAGAGCAGTGTGCTTTGCTACTTCTGCTGCTCCTGATTATTGCAACCAGAATACCAACAGATGTTCCTGGTAAGACCATTAAATACAGCTTTTAACTCAAATTCTTCATAATTTAAAACTCATTCAGAAAGAGATCTTTGCCCTTCAGTTGTCCCTAACCTATATCATATATTGGACCTGTAATTTAAAAGAAGTTAGGCGGGCTCATTATTTGGCTGCCTCCTACTTGTGGAGTGGGATTTCGCATTTAGGCATTGAGGCGACGGGTACCATCAAAAGGGATTATGCTCCCACCAGCCTGTAACTAAACAGCATTGAACATCGGATATTGTTCATCCTGGTTCAAATAATTGTTCTTCATTTGTCATAAATGTATAAATGCCTAAGAGATGTCCATGGTGGCTGGTTTACATACATGTAAAAACCCCAAACAAAGCATAAGTCAAATGGTTAGGCATTAGGAGCGCTAAGTACAGTATGATAATATGTATTCAAAATAAAAGGGGTTACAATGCATTCCTCTTGTTGTTTAAATATTTCAAGCCCCCACCTGGACTTAGATCCACATTGCTTCAGTATTTCTAGATGCTTTTGAGTGCTAGAAGCACTCTGATTTCCCTTGACATGCACATTTTCCTCTTGGAAAACTCCAGCCATGCAAACTCAGCTGCGTTGAACAGAGCTGACACGATCCCAGTGCTTAGACTGGAGTATCATGGTGACAAGATTTGTGCATTCAAAACTGAGTAACTGAAGAACTGCTAGGCAGCCTGGTGCATGTTCCTGTAAGCATACATACTACTAATAGAATTTACTATGATAATATAAATTTATTTTTAGTCATGTTAATTTTGATTCAGTCTGTTCTACTTTTTTGTAAAAAAAACCCCCAAAAACCAAACAGTCGCCTTTTCTAGCTTTTTGAGAAGATGCAAGATGAAGGCACTGGCAATTGCTGAAAACTAGAATTAAGTTTTTTTGTGCAGGTATTTTGTCATAGAAAAATAAGTCCCTTTGACAGAGGACCAATGGGGAGACTGAAAGACTTCCTTAAAATGAAGAACTGCAATTGTGTACAGGTTGGTTTTTACTCTTACATAGAGTGCTGCTATTTCATCAATATAACAGAAATTTATCCAACACAAAGGCAGCTTTGGAGTTCTGGACACTGTTGAGTGGTGGTAATTGGTAATATAAAGACAGTGTTTCAGTTTTGCTCACCATCATTTTCTAGTTAAACTCCTAAAAGTAAAGGCAGATGTGTGGTTATTGCTATACAGCAAATACTCTAATGTATGGTGCTGTCTCTTAAGTAAGCAAATGTCTTAATTTAAATTAGAAAAAAAAAAACCTCCATGTAAAGTTTGTGTTTGACTTAGAGCCCCAAATAATCTAAAAATTTGCATATAGGAAAATCTGATTAACCTTAATACCCAACATGAGAGAGATTGGGAGTTTACCATTGGCATGTTAGCACAGCCAGTAGTAGATTACATATATACCAAAATAAGTTTAAAAATGCAATCATGAAAGAAACATGAACACTTTCTGAAAAATCTAAGTTTAGTCTCCCTCTTTATCTAGAGTTTTCTTTACTCTCTTTCTTCACACAGTTGGTGTTTCTCTATTCAGTTGTTGCAAATACTTCACCCCGAGATGTGGTATGCTGCAGTGGCAGGAGGGTTTTTTTCCCAAAGCAAACCAGAATGGAGCAGAGAGGCAATGTTTATGTAAAGTAAGCTGTATGAAAGGAGTGTGCTATAATTCAAGAATAACATATATATTTATAAATGTAGAATTAAATTTCTCGGGATTTTGTTAACAAGCTGTTTGTATCTTAGGACTACATCTGCCAACCAGAGTGATATTGAAAAGACAGCTTATCTTTCACTTAACATGTTTATAAATCAATTGACACGGGGAAAAAACCTTATTTTTGAAGAATAAATGCTTACACTCTTTCCGTGGCCAGCCATAGTGAAGACAGAGCATTTTTGTGCTGATATATAGAAGAGAATAATTTCCAGCTTTTTGTCTGGGAGAAGGGACTCTCTTTGAATTAGGACTTTATGCCATCTGCACGCTGGGCACATTCCACTATTTTTCATAGTACTAAGAGAAGTAAAGATTATGTACTTGCCATGATCAGTCGATGGATAGAAGAATTAGTCTGGTGTTTCTTTCAATGTTCACCATCTGTTACTGTCCATGAATATAATTTATTTTTCTTGAATGGCAACATAAGTTGTAAGACAATTAGTGGAAAAGCAGTTGCTGTTAAACATTTTGATTTCCAGCAGCCATCAAACGAGCTGATCAAACCTGCTGCTCAGGTAGGAGCTGTGCATCCCATTTGGCTCATTAGGCTGGGTGTATGCTTTTTTTTTTTATTTTCATGTGCTTCCCCAGCCCACATCTTAGTGTCAGCTTGACGTGCTTGCAGACAGTGCCCTATAGCAATAGGGATACAGGTTGGTCAGATGTTGACTAGGGTGGGCAACACTCAGGTTTCCTCCTCTCCTCTTGAATGCCCTTCTGCACTTCCTTTTCTAGACTGCCATGCCCCAGGTACTTCTATGTTGGCATCAAAATTCCTCGAATATCTTTATGTGCATATCTGTAAACATTCTTCCCACTTAGATACTGGATTTGCAGGTTACATTATAGAATTCAGTAGTACTGTGTTTGATTTCTTCAATATACATGATTATTCATCCCCTCCATGAGAAGCCTACTTCTGCCAGACCCATAACAGCTGAAATATGGTTTTGTTTATTTTCTTTTTCCAAATGAAGCATTTAGTGTGCTATTGCATAGTCTCAGTAGAGCTTACCCTATGTGCGGTGTTGTGGTGGCAGCATTGCAAGGAAGGACACATGCAGGTGTCTCCTGAACACAGTTTTTGAATTTTAAGGGACTGGACATTTGTCACTTGGATAAACCTACAGCCCCCTGATAAGCAAGTATGTTGAAAGTAGCTGAATGCTGAAGTTGCCAAGATTTGGCCTGTTTGAGAACTTGATGCTATGGAAGATGGGGGCCCTTTGTCGTTGGACGAGGTATTACTCGCCAAGCAGGCAGAGTTCTGCTTTTCCACTTTGGAGAAACTCCCTTATTGTAGCGTGGTGGTGAAAACATACCACCAGTCTGGGGAACTTGGAAATGGCTGTCTGCACAAATGTCTCCTGCTTGTACTAGAAGCAGATGAAGTTCTAGTGGCTGACTATATTGTGAGGGAACAAAAAGGGCAAGAAGACTATGCTTGTTCCTTTTTTCCTATCTGAAGTAGATGAATGTTGTTGAGAGGGTCTTTAGGTATTTTTGCAGCCAAGTGAGAAAAAACAGCTTGCCCCTCTGCATAGGGAATATCTGCTTTGGTGAACATAGAACTTCTGCTGGGCTTTTCATTTCGTTGCAAGAACCCTTCACTCCTGAAATCAGTCAAAGAGTGTAACTCCCATGTTCAAAATTAAGAGTTGTTAAGTTTCTTTGAATATACATATTAGTTCTCCTGAGGAAGAAGAGTATGAAGACATTTTGACTACATTTCATTTCACATGAAAAGCTAAAGTAAAAGATGCTATTTAAGTGTTTGGCTGGATTTCAAGGGAAAAAGTTCTGCTAGACATGCTTTTTAAATTTTACCTGAAGGGAAATGTCCAAGGATGAAGGTGCTCTGTGTCAGAACTTTTTATTCCTTCAGTTTCAACTTGCATCTGTTGGAATACGTGCACTATTATACTAACACTTTCTTTTGGGGTATTCCTTTTTTTGGTAAGTATTTCTTGAACAATTTTAGACTCACTTTTTCAGCCAAATCTACTGTGATCCCAGGCAATTACCTGCCCCACTTAAGTCTCTTTCCCAGTGCTCATGTTCAGATTTCTGATAATTGAGTTGATGGGAGAGCATGGATCTCATGTATTCCTTAGAGTCTGGCAAGTTGTATTTTTGCCGGGGCACTGCTTCATCTTGTTCTTGACCTGGGCTAAGGTACACAACCCTTCACACCCCTTTAAAATCTCAGTCAGCATTGTCTGCCAGGCTTTTTCTTCCCTGCTGTAGATCTTGCCGTCCTGGTGTTCATACTGTGGGTCTGATGCCTTGGAGTAGCTACCTGAAAACAGAGGCTAGACAAGATTAAGGGAATAAAAGCAGGTATTTATTGAAGGGCCTTCAATAAAGGTACACTGTGGGTACAGAGCCCTAGAGCTACACCCAAAATGGACTCTGGGTCACAGGTTTTTCACACTTTTATAAGTTTGGTCCATTTGCATATCAGGGTGAATTCTCCAAAAACAGTTTCAGGTAATGATGTCATTACCCCAAGTTTGTTCCACTTCCCCAGAGGCTCAGTTTACGTATTTCAGGGCCTGGGACAACAAGGTGTCCTTGAGTTCAGGCCCAGAGGGGATTTGTTATGTCTAACAGTAGCTAACAGGCTATGTGAAATTTTAGGGTTACACACTAAACCAGTACAGGATCTGAAAATACAAGAGCTGAATCATAAGGCATCAGGTCTCCCATATCTAGTTTCTACTGTGGTTGGCTCTTCCTGTCCCTTTCTCTTGTTGACAGGAACTGTTTGGAATGGTGATGGTTGCACTTCTCTTCCTCTCCCCTGTGGCAGTTGTTTTCCCAGCACTGGTGTATGACTAGTGTCTCCACACTCTGCATTGCTGCTGCTGTGCAGGCTGGCCGGTTCATGCTGCAGGAGAGATTGCCATGAAAGCCAGTAGCATCAATGCCCTCCTACAGGAGGCTTCACACTGCCCATGATGGTCAGGCTCTGCAGGCTGCAACTGCCAGTAGCTCATAACACCTGAGCCCTACTAAAACCATACAAAAACATGCTCTATGAATTATAGGGGAAAGTGGGGATCCAGTTTTTGTGGTGGCTTCTGGGTGTAACTGCAGCAGTATCTTCCTAGAGTGCATGAATGGCACTGTGCAGATGCTGTACTTGACTGGGACAAAGAGTAGAGGAATGGGCAGAGGACAAAGGGGAGCAAATTCACAGGTGAAAATAGCAACCTAAGTCGCTTAGGTCTCAGTGGAGGGCTGAGAGTTAACAAGTTGTGATGGTTTGCTGATTAACTTGATCAAAGTAGCTAGGTCATTAATAGGCTTGGCAGCAAGGTAAATTTACTTAAAATATCTTTTGGTTCAAGTTCACAGGTACAGGGGGTTTTTTTCTGTGTTAAATTGTTAGCTAGGTACAGATTAGAGACCCTGAGATAACTGCTGTTTATGAAGAAAAGTAGGAAATTGCTGCTGTAAAGCATTGTGGTGTTTTTATTCTTTCTTGTCGTCTTTTTGTGACAACAATAAAGTGAGTGTACCAGCCTAAAAATTAGTTTCCTAATGAAAGAGGGCTGATAAGGATGTCTGGGTGTCTACCCTGTGTTTCACTTTGATTTCAAAATAAAAATGACTGTCACTACTTCTATTTTCTAATACAGAAGTTTTTACATTAATTTCTGTGCCTGAAAGCTCCTGGAGGCGGTACAGGAGTATTTCCAAATAGGGCACTGTGTTGGTTGCAAAAAGTCTTTATTGAGCTTCTCTGCAGCAGTTTTTATTTTTCAGAAACTACTTCTATAGAAATCGATGAGCAAACCATTGTCTAGAGTTTGTGCAGCTAACAATTTGCTAGAGGGTTAGAGCATGCTGAAACCTCTCTGGAAACAGAGCTGTAGTACATAAGCTCTGTGAATGGTTTGAGATAGTCCCTAAAACTTTTCAATTTTTCCTTTGGATTTTAAAATTCTTGCATTTTTATTTCCTCTTTGTGCATGAACAAGAAAACAAAGAAGAACTTTGTTTTACGTTTTACCATTCTGCATAAAACTCTGTGGTTTCTCCTAAGTAGTCTCAAACATCCAAAATAGAGCTTAAGAAGACTTTTCTTGCATATGGCATCTTGTGTTTAAACAATGTGACCAGTAATGGTGATAGCATTCTGGCTGGGGTTGTGTAGCTGCTGTGTGCTCCACTTGGCTTGGGCTACCACTGGCAAGGAATTGCCTGCCTCTTTGCTTTTCTGCTGCTGGTTGATGCAATGGCGCTCAATATCCAGAGGCATTCATGGCTTGCCTGATTGGCAGCTGCAGTGGGAATGGTGTTACAGGACATGAGAGCTTGGGTCAGCCATGGATGTGTGGTTCTTGTGTTACTGGGTCAGCTAGCCAAACAATTAGGGCTGCCTGGGGAGGGGAGCCAGCCAACAGTGTAGATGCTGATAGATTGTTTGCCCATTCAAAACACTGAAATACTTTTTTTTGCTTTTTGACAGGATAGAAGAAAATATTTTTATATTCTGGTATTTGGAGTTGTGGTGGCAGGGGAGAGTGTCCTCAATTGGTTCTAGATGCTGTAAGACAGACTTGATACACCACTGACATGTTTGTGGCCTTTGAACCAAATGGTGTCCCAGTAGCCTGCTTTTGCCAGTCCCTAACATCTTGTCTGGTAACTGGAAGGCTCTTAGCTGATGAAGTATTTCTTGTACCTCTCTTACTGTCCTGAGTGACTTGAATACTGGGGCATAGATGGTAGATTTTTATCACTTGGTGAGTACTCTGATGGGGTGTATCACTATTTGCTCTTGCAGAAGAGATTGTCTTGTGTACACGGGTTTTGGGGATGGGGATCACAAAACCCTTAAACTGAAGTACTGTCACCAGACACTGGGTATTTGTTGCATGACATGATTAGTTGCACTGTTAAATTTTTACCATGCTGATTACAATCAGCTTTTTTTCTTCCTAGCCTAACCTAGTCTTTGAACTACAGTTTAGCTTTCACGCTACCTTAATACATTAATAAAATTCCTTAGTACATTCCTTGTTCCAAGGCAATATTTTAGAGTTTTGCAGCTAAAACCTCTTCTTCTACCCCTTAATTTCTCCAGTCCATTTTCTTAAGGAATGGTTTTATTGCTGTATCTTGAATGCTATCTAGAAAGATGCGTTTGAGATACCAATGACTATTTTATGTAGCTTTTAGTTATATGTTCTCAGGAAAAATTCCAACTTACACTGGAAAAATTACAGGTAATTCTTCATCAAGAGCCCATGTCTACATATCATACAGAAATTCTGATTATGACCCTTAGTGTAAGGCAGTGCTAAGTGTCTGCCTCTGTGGCTGCTGAGGCAGTCTCGACACAAAGTAACAACTCCAGCCAGGTCAAATGCAAATGCTCCCTTTATTTCTTAAAAGCCCCCTTTAATACAGTGTCCCGGCACTCGTGCTGCGTTGCTATTGGATTCTAAGTTAACACTCCACAAAACTACTGGTTGCTTGAAACTAGCACCCATCTAAAACAATCTAAAGCAACAAACAGCTCCCTCGAGCAGCTGTGCATTCTTTCATCTGATATTTTGATTTCTTGCTTCTGTTGATGCTAAAATTCTCACGGGTACAAACCGAATTCCCAAGGGTATAAAGAGATTGTGTCCAAGTCAAGCTCTGTGAAACTTTCAGAGCAGTTGTTGGTTTCCACGTGCCTCAGCTCTGTGAACAAAACACTATGTAGTTTTGAAACCAGCAAAAAGATATGGTCCTGGAGGATCCGAAGCTTTGTTCAGCAGTTGTTAGTTTGTGTTCTGATGGTAAAGGTGAGGCTACAGAGCACTCAATATTTTTGCTGTTTTCTCTTATAGAGAGGCTGCTTATCTTCACCAGTGTAAAGCAATACCATTGATTTCTTTGGTTTGCATTTCTTTGTGGATTATTAAATGCTGTTATATTGCTGCCTGCACTTTCCTCATCTATATCAGACTTGATTTGTGTGCATGTGCTTCTCAGAATTTTATAGGTTGTTATTAAGTAGGTAGGGGAGTACTGTCTTTCCAGCCATGGAAAGTGAAGGAGAGTATTTCTTGCATAATCATGGGAAGAATTAAACAGGAAGAGGTAACTGTAGGTGCTGTGCATGGCATGTCTGAATGCCTTGGTTTTAACTTTGTTCCTCAATCTTGTGTTTCTTTTTGACATGGGACCAAGTTTAAACTCCTTGTTGCAGTTTTGTAGAGTTTACATAACACTAAATGCTTTGAACAACAGTTCAGCCTTTCACAAGCTGGCTCTTTCAGTCTTTTCACTTCTTTAACATCTTGTTCTCTCATCCGTGTCTTTTAATTCTGACTTGGCCGCTGTCCTGCACCTTTCTTCAAAAGTTGCAGCTGCCTGTCTAGTAGATGTACTTCTTGGGTTATTTTAGTGGTTTCTCGACCTGCAAACTTGCTGCTAGTTGCTTTCACAAAACTAACCTTTGTCAGATATTAGATAGAAAAATATAAATGCCCATGTCTGATCCAGTGTACTTGAACTGGTCAAGGAGTCAGAACAGCACTCTGCATCCTGCCATGCTCAAGTTCAGTTTCCTCCCCTGCCACGGATCTTCTTTGTGGCCTCGATGCAATCTTGCAAACCCCAATGGAGTCTACGCCTCCTTTGGGGGTTTCTGCTGATCCAGCTGCATTAGTTGCCAATGTGCAGGTCTGCAGGCAGAGCTGTGTCCTTATGTTGCTGGTCCTGAATCACAGCCTTGGCTTTAACACTTGCACACTGTGAAAGCTTTTTTGTTGAACCTACACTGGAGGTACTTCCCTGGGTCACTTTTCTTCCTTAGAAAAGTGTGATGATTATAGGCATGGTGGTAATGCTTATGCCTGTCCTCTCACCTGCAAAGAAAGGTAATAGCACATTCCTCTGGACACCTGAGGACTAATACTTGCATGGAAGGCACTTTGCAGTGGTAAGGGGCAAACACATATAATACTAGATCTTGATGTAAAAATTGCTGTATTACTTCGATGGTTTTCTTAGATAACCTTCCATGTGTGGCTAGTTTGACAGCTGCTAGAAACAGCACCTCTGATGATGTGGTGGATTTTGGGAGAGGGTTAACAAAAGATGCGTGTTCCCTAATGGACAGGTGTGCTTTAGTTTCAGTAGAAGCTTAGTCAAAATGACTGTTGGATAGATCACTTCATAGATACTACAGCTCTATTTTCTATGGATTTGGATAGGAATTACTGCCATGGGAGGGTGTGGACTTTGGATAAAGACTGTGATTTAAGATTAGTGGGACTATCGTGTGAGGAAAGTGTGAGGATTATCTCAAGGACTCGTTACTGGTTATTTTACTGCCACACTGCTGAGGCTTGCCAAGGGCATGTGTCTTCTGCTACTCTTCTGCTGAAGTGGATTGCTTGGAAGACTATGGGATTATTCCAGGCCAGAACCTTTTAAATTGGTAAGTCTAAAATACCATATGCTGTTTTAAGAGGGTGCCCTAAACTGTATTACTGTACTGTAGCTATAGAAGACATAATAGAGCAAAGCAAACTGCTGTAGCATGTAGCAAGACAGTATAACGTGCAAGTCTAAACTACAGTCTGCACAGTGTTTTCCTGAAGCAAACATGGTGTGTTTGGGGGGATTAACTTGTTTTGCAACATTTCCACACGTACAAATGCTGTACTGTATAAATGCTTTTATTGTTGTGTCTGCTTCTGTTTATCAAATCAGTGTCTGTACAGATTTGTGAAAAACTAAGTTTAGATTAATTCACATACCAAATTAATCTTCTTTTCAGAGAAAAGAATTGTTTTATTTTTAGGGAGACCCTTTATGTTTGTATGTGGGACTTGTTACAGAGCTTGTGTCTGTACTACCTAAAATTTCATTAGTGATTTGAGTCTGTCGTCTGTCTGAAATTATGCTTTCCAGGGGTCACTGAGCCACCACTGCCCAACTAACACAGGAAATACTTGTGTTTCTGCTGTTGTGTCTCTGCTGCCTGTTGGAAGAGAAGGCTATTAAAACTGGTCTAGACACTGCAACTGGGTGATGCATGTCAATCTGAGTTGTGTTAACTTAATTGCACAGGTTTTGCATGATTTTTAGCAGAGGACTGTTCTGTTCCGTCCTTCTTTTTCCCTTTTCATTCAAATGAAAATCCAGTTCTTCACATAAAAAAGTGATACCTCAGACCGTATATTCAGCAGATACTTTTCCTCTCTTGAGACCTTTGATCACAGACTTAATTCCACCTCATTTGCTCAGGTTACCTGTTGAGTACTGTTGTTTCTGCTTGAAGAATTATGTGAGGTCTCTTAAGGGGACATACTTGCTGTGGTTGTTCAGTCTTCACCACCATGGTGAGCTCCCTTCCTGGCACTGCTCTTTCTACTGCCTCTTCAGCTTTCTTCTCCAGACCCTGGCACCTTGGAGCCAGGCCAAGAGCAGGGGGAAAAGATGAAGCATGTCTGTGGCCATCAGCCTGGGCTTTGT
>VZTE01002991.1:131370-166853 GCA_013397775.1 Eulacestoma nigropectus
CCCACAAGCACCATTATCTTGAATAGCAGTCCTGGAGTTTATAGTTGATGCCCGGTGCTAAATCTTAATGTCTCTGCAAACAGACAAGGCAGCAAAAGAAAGCCTTGCTGATTGCTAAGGTTGAGGACTGTCCTGAAACACATGCATGTGTGTTGCTGTTGTCAGTTGTAGTTATGCTGGAGAGTCTGTTTTTTCCCCACCAAAAGACTGCTGAGTAAACAGGACTTGGCTGCTGCTGGGTGCCCTGCAGCCTTCAATGGCCATAGGGCAGTGTCAGGGCTCCAGATCCAGCTTCCTGAGCAGCACCTTGCCTTGTGGACTTTAATCACTGATTAACCCGCATAAAGGGTGGCTGGAATAAAACAGATTAAACCAGCATGTAGTATCTGTGCTGCCATCTTGTGCACCAGAATTTTATAACACCTTTAAGATTATTTTGTAAATATGGCAGTGTTGTCATGGCAGCAGAAATCTGGTGTGGAAAAATGTTGCTGACATGGTTTATTGTGGGTTTAGTGTGTTGTGCAGGTCAGGCAAGGCGTCACTGCTCCTAGCTTCTGCTTATCTGAATTGAATATGAAATGCATCAAGAAGGGCTTTGATCAGGGAAATGAATGTCGTAACGAACTTCACGCTGGCATGCACAACTCAACTAAATGCAGTAATGTACAGTGAGATCTGTATTGTTCTAACATTTATACACAAAGAATCCACACGTGGATGTTTCATAGTTTTCACTGTAGCTCTTGCTGAAAGTCAGTGTCCTCCCTGGTGAAATCATGATGGTAGAAACTTGAGATGCTATTAAATCTAACACTAGCTGGAGACTCAAAGATATGCAGCTTTGAATTTGAAACAACTTATGGATGTGTAAAAAAATTGACAACTGCAAATTAATCCAAAATTTCTTGCTAAAGGATTTGACACTTTCTTTTTGTGCTGAAGTTCCGAGATCTTGTGTAGCCAAGTGATTAATCGTGTCCTCCATGTTACTACCTTCATGTTACTTGTATGTAACATGAGAAAACTGGTGACTGGAATGACCTATATCGTACCACTGCTGTGGTGACCCACAATCGCAAAATTTGCTTTCTTTTAGACAAGGTAAGTTCTTAGGATGGGTAAACTTTAGATGCAGTAGAGACTGTCTCTGGAGTATGAATCTAGAGCCTCAAATTTAGAAGTTAATGTTTCCAGGGTGTCTGGCTCCAGGAGTAAGTTGGCATCAGAAGACTATAGCCCTGACTTGAGCTAAGGCTCCCATCTGTAAGGAATGTTTGGGGCTGAATGCACCAGAACATGGGGGCGGGGGGGGGAGGGTTTGAAGAAAGCCATTTTTTCAGCTAACCGCTCTACTTTCTGCAGCCTCGAAGTCAAGCTTCCAAGGTTGTGCACTTTTTTATACAACTCATAGTTTTTGCCGTGATGGTATTCATATTGTATGTATCTATTTTCATGGAATGGCTGGAAGCTTTGCATGCTTTTCCTCTGGAAATAGCCCTTGGCTGTTTGTGAAATAACCTTTTCCTGAGTTTTCTGGTTTAGGAGATGTATCACACTAAAGCTTGCAGTATAATGAGAACAAATTCCAAAGTTAACATACAGGTTTTCCTTATAAACAAATCAACACTACCACCAGCCCACCACTCAGCCAAGGAACACACTTAGGTTGCTTTGGCTGCTGTCACCATCCATTGTAAAGCAATATTTAAGGGAATGTTGGCAGCTAAATGAAAATTATATTTTTTTAAGCAAATGAAGATTTAAGAGCTGAGATTTCATAACAAATCTGTAGATTCAGAAATTAGAGACATAATGGTGTGGAATTTTAAAGGATGAGCTCACATGCTTCAGACAATTGTATATTTCTGAATATCTACAAGTAAAAGTTTTGACTTAAACCACTTTCACCACTTCACGGACATTTAAAGCTAGAATCTAACATTTTACTCTGAATCTGATTGTGGTTACTATTATTTTCTAGCAACGAGATTTTTTTCTTTGGAACAAGTTGGCCACATTGTACTCTCTAGGGCAGCAGTCTGTTTCACTTGTGCTGAAGTAGCTGAAAGGCTGTGGTTGTGAGCCAGGGAGGTAATAAAAGAGAGGTAGCTTATGTTTATCTTGTCTTCACTACACCTTTTCCATAGCAGCATACGGTGTTCTGAGCTGTGGCTCTGGAGTCCCATCTTTTCTTCTTTGAAGGTCTGCTTCACACAAGGTGCGAACCTGGTGCCCTTGGATCCACATCTTGTGGCATAAATCTGAAAGGGCAGGGCAGAAAAAGTATAAATTTCACTACAAGATTTTGTGCCGAATGTGATGGGCTTTGGATGGGTTGTACAACATATCCTCTCTTCTCTGCTGAACATTGACTCCAGCATTTCCAGTCTCTTGACCTGTGTGTGCACTTTGCTGACCATACAGACTGTCAATGACAACTTCGTAACTGGTTAAGTTTGTAGTGCAGTGCTGTGGCTTCCAGTTCCCTTGACCTTGCCTTGAATGAGATTCAGCAGGGGGTTTTGTTTTAAAATGCAGTCTGAGCTAATAGTACTGCCGCTGTTCTCACAGAATGACAAAATGGTTAAGGTTGGGAGGGACGACAGTGCATCACCTGCTCCAAATTCCCTGCTTATGCAGGGTTATCCCAGAGCACATTGCACAGGATTGAGTCCAGCCAGTTCTTGAATATCTTCAGTGAGGGAGACTCCACAACCTCTCTGGTAAATCTGTTCCAGTACATAATCAAATGTGGAAACTGGATCTCCTGGTGAACAGCATGCTGTTTGCTGCTCTTGAATCTGGCATAGAAGTCCTCATTGTTACCTTGCCAGAAATTCACTGCTGAACAGCTCTGCCTGGATTGTCAAGAGTTAAAACAGAAGTGAGCAAAGCAAAACAGAATTGTACCTCAATACTCACTCCTGGCTGACTCTCTAGTACTATGTATTGGAACCAAAGTTTTGGAGATGTATTTTCATGGATCAGATCTAGGTTTGGTTTTTTGTCTAAGGCAAATCCTTTGTTTCTGTGTTGGCAAGTACCGCCAGTATTATGAAAATCTAAGTGGGCTGTACTTATGCATTCCCAAGTATCCATGTTTAGGAAAATACCTGTTAATGCATATTTTATGCAAATGGTCAGACTATAACTGGAATAGGTAGCTCTGTAGGACTCTCTGAATGATTTTTAATTTTAGACGAACTTCAGTGAAGCTGTATGCTTTGTTCTGCTTCCTGAGACTGGCTTTTGTCCCTCTGCCATGGAGCGGGGTTTGGGTTTAGCTTAAATGAGTGACCAAATAAACCATCATGTTCACCACTGTGTCAACTTTTCATGGTCTGCCTCAGTCACTAAGTTAGGGTTGTTAAAAGCACAGTTATGGGATTATATTGTTGAAAAAGGATGGTAGAAATGCATGTGCACATTTGATAGCTATCATAGGCTTGCTTTACAAGCTTGGTACTGAAGGAAAACATACTGTCTAAGATTGAGTTATAGACACCTCATCATGTGTATCAGTGGTATTAACTTCTTTTTTTGGGCAACAGTTTCTGCAACAGGCTTAAATGTGATGCTGATGCAGCAGTTCTGGGTGTTCAGGAAAACAGTGGGTGAGCCAAAGGCAGTGCTGCTTCTTTACCCCTGAAGAAAAATAAATTGCTCCAAAGGTATCTATAAATCTTTACTGTCATGTGGACATTCTCTGTTTCACTTAAACGAAAGTAGAAGGATTTCTGGTTTTCTCAGTCCAGTCTGCTCCTGCTGACTGTACCATGTCATATTATAACCTTCATAAACTCACCAAACTATGTCTTAAAAAGCAGAACCTCACAAGGTTGGAAGTAATGGTTCTTTCTGTTTAGAACCGTAATTGCCTTCTGACTGAATCAGTGTAAAGGGAAGAAAACTTCTGTAATTGCAAGAAGCATTGGGTAGAAAAGTGCTGTAGATAATGTTGATTGACAGGAAGCTCAACATGACCCAGCCATGGGCACTCACAGCCCAGAAAGCCAAACCTGTCCTGGGCTGCATCCAAAGCAGCGCAGCCAGCAGGGCCAGGGAGGGGATTCTGCCCCTCTGCTCTGCTCTGGTGAGACCCCACCTGCAGGGCTGCATCCAGCTCTGGGGTCCCAGCACAGGAAAGATGTGACTTAGTCCAGCAGCTCCCGGAGGAGGGTTGCAAAACTGATCAGGGGGCTGGAGCACTTCTTCTGTGGAGACAGGCTGAGAGAGTTGGGGTTGTTTAGCTTGGAGAAGAGAAGGCTCTGCAGAATACTTACAGCACCTTCCAGCTGTTTGCAAAACTGAGTTACAAGGTTGTTTGTATACTAGCAGGATTTAATTAAAATCCTGAGGTTTTTCCTTCCTGTGATTAAACACGTGCAAAACACAGTAAATCCTTTCACAGTGGATCTTCTTGTAGCTAAGTTCTGCCACTTCCAGACATTGGTAAAACATATCTTATATGTAATACATCTGTAGCTGTATTCTCAGTCTTGGACACTGATTACCAAATGCTGTAAGTTATAGTTGCTCTATTGCAGACCCTAAATTTTTTCTGGAGTAGATACAACTTACAGATTTTTGGCTATAAATGGAAAGAAACTTTACATCTCTCATGTCTGTTCTACTTAGTTCTCTCGAGTTTTTCCCCCTCTTTTTTCCACTAACATTCTCCTTCTCAAAAGATACGTGTTCCCTTGTATGTTTATCTGGACTTACGGTTTGACAGTTGTATTCTACATTACTTTTTTCTTTTTTCTGCTTTCTTTGCATCCTCATACTGTTTCCTGGTTGTTCCTCAGGGTACTGCATTTACCCATTAGACACCATAGCCTCCCTAAGTAGAACAGGAGGGTTCCAGATTAATTTTAAAGGCTTACCACCATGCTGGGAAGAAAACCCCACAGCAGTTTTACTGTTGTTGAATTACAATATGTTTGAAAAGCTGAGGAGTAGCTTTCAGTTTGGATCAGCATCCCATTTAGAGCTCAGGGAATGACTCAGTTTTATATGTTTGTACTGGAAGGAAAAAAATTGCGGGTGGGCACATGTATGTATCTTCAAACACAGTTCCGATGCAGTACCTTTTTGGTGCCCTGGACTTAAGATGTTAGAAAAATCTTTTCACAAGAAAACGGAAAATTTGAAGTGCAAAGAATACAAAATGCTGCTCTGGGCACATAGTTCACGTGTCTGGACATGGTCCATTGAACAGCAGAGTCAGCTGTGGCTCATGGTGAATACCTGCTGTTGCTCAGCAAGCTCCTGCTGCTTATCTGTACAATTCTTTTTCTAGAAGACACATTCTAGAAAATCTATTCTATAGGAAAAGCTAACTGGCTCAGGTAAAAACCATATT
This sequence comes from Eulacestoma nigropectus, assembly GCA_013397775.1. Taxonomy (NCBI): domain Eukaryota; kingdom Metazoa; phylum Chordata; class Aves; order Passeriformes; genus Eulacestoma; species Eulacestoma nigropectus. The sequence goes on from VZTE01002991.1 coordinate 136,739, forward strand.
TGCCTGGAAGTACACTTTCTTTGTATATTCTTCCTTGTCTTCTTTGGAGAAGACAAGTGTGATGCCTTAGTGTATAAATCTATTTAGTCTATAAAATGTCATTAGTAAGAATGACTTTTGGGACCCTTGGCATGGACCCATAATACACAAACATGCAGTGCAGGATAAAGCTGGGAAACTCATCAGGAATACTATTCTCCTCACTGAAGCAGCTTTTATACTGCAAAATACAGTTCTCCTAATGACACTTGCTTAGTGCAGTTTTGTGTGATATTGTGTTGGATTTATGAATGTTTGTTTCCTAAAGAGCTATTTGGGTAGTCTGTGCTTCAGTGAAACAACTTTCATATGCCCTGTAACAAATCCAAAAGTGGAATGGAGTAGAACATTTGTCTAGAGTTTTAATGTGAAGCAGAATGATGCAGTGAGATTTCTTCTACTCCATGATGGAGTAAAAACTGGCTCATTTTCAGCTTGGATCCAAGATTTCTGGTTTCTGAAGTCACCCCTATGGAAATCATGTTAGATTTGTAATGCTGTCTCACTTAAAATGATGCTGCCTTAGTGACAGTAAGCAAAGTGAACTAATGTCTTCAACTTTATTCTTGCCTTTCAGGTTTTTTAATTGTATTGATATTAATGTTCTAAAAGCATGAGAGATAGACTAAGCACATTTTTTTAAAAAATGGGAAGAACTAAGCAGATTTAAAGCTCTAGTAATGTGATTTAGCTGCTGGAAATAAGAATAATATTACAGGGCCAAAACACTTAGACCACCAATGTAAGGAACTTCTGGTCCAGTGATTAGGACACTAATCTTTTTCAGAAGTGCTTTGGAAACAATTTCTCTTGGCTACTCAGTATAAACATACTGGATAATATGTTTTCATATCTGTTGGTACCTTCTGAACTGGTTATGTATTCAATTAATACTGTTTTCTGTCTAGTACCGTGTCTATCACATCTGAAATCTCAAACGCATGACTAGTTTAGCACCTTGGAGGATTTAGTCACTGTCACTAACAAGAAGCCACGTTTCAGCCTACTTACTGCCAGGCAGACCTCAAATGCATGAAGTACCTCAGGCTTTTCAACAAAACCCTCAGTCCTCCATCCAGCACCAGCACTGTGTTTAATGGGTGAGAGTACAGAGCTCCCATACAGGAGGAGGATAATCTGCAGGAGTGCTCTGTACTGCGGTGGGCTTTGCTGCGAGGTTGTGTTGCACAGAGCACATTGGCTACAGGAACCTGCCTCACCCAGAACATTGCTGTCCCCAATGTTCATGAGGTTCAGCACTGACATAGAAATCACAGAGGTTTTTTTAAATGTAAACATCAATAATACACAATGATCCATGTTTTCTCCTAGTTTTCAGCTTAAATTGCTGTTTCTTCATAAGCCTAGTACTGTCCAAAATATTTGAGTTAGACCCCTTAGAGCGTGAATACTTCAAAGCATGCTGTTTGCTTATTGATGGGTCACAATCATAGATATGACTCTCTAGTCATTTTAATATGCCATGTGAATGAATGTGTGAACTTTCTCCTCAGCCCTTCTCCTTCTCTGTTATAATTATGTTGTGGTAGTGGCATTTAAAGTATGATAGTTGTAGGCAAAAGCTGTCACCATATTAAAATCCAAATAACAATGTTTCTCAAATGTCTCTGTAGATGGATGGAAGTCTGCTTGAACGAAGAGCTGCCCCCGACTACGGAACTGGAAGAAGGCTTAAGAAATGGTGTTTACCTCGCCAAGCTTGCAAAATTCTTTGCACCTGATGTGGTGTCAGACAAAAAGATCTATGATGTGGAGCAGTCACGCTACAAGGTAATAACTTTCTCAGTTCTCTCACCAAGATGGCAAAACCCAGTAATGTTTGTCTTGCAGCTCTTAAAGATTCCCAAGCATGGCTAGTTAGCTTTCTGTATCTCTCTTTTAAGGCTGTAGAGACTAGATGGAAGACACACAGCTGTAAGAAGCCTGTATGATAATTTAGAAAGATTTTACCCTTAGAAAAATAGTTTTGGTGTTGCTTCAAGTTTTTAAAGCTGCACAAATTACACCTCTGACTCCAAGGAGAACATGAGCTTTGCAATTTATAGTTATTTCTCATTAGCAATAGAAGTCAAAAGCAATTTGGTAACTATTTCAAGCTTTCTTCATTTTGTATGTAAGCATATTTGACATTCACTTAATTAGATCTCTGTGTTTATTTTATCAACTTTAACAATGAGAAGCAAAAAACAAGTAAGTGAGCTTAGCTTGTTTCCTGTGCAGGCTTTTGCTAGCTCCAAGGACCCCAATAATATAGAAATATATACTCATACACATTAATCCCACTATGGAAAGTGTTATCTCAACATGTAGAAGGGGCAAAAAAAATTATGGTTAAGAACTCTAGTTAAATTTAAATATTTCTCTTGAAAATCTCCAAAACTTGAGAGATTCCTTTTTCCCTTTACTCTAAAAGATAACATTGGAAATGAAATAGAAATACTTTCCCACTTTATTCTTATGCTGCTTTCATAGGCTTTAGGGAGGGTCAGGTATTCAGGTAGAACTGAAGCATTCCAAGACCTCCTTATCTGTTCTTTGTGGTAGTGCTTGGCAGTGTTACTATTTCTGTATTTTGGTTCCTGGTATTTGACATCCAGCCTCTACTCCCAAAGAATGCTGAAGGACTGTACAGATTTCTACTTCAATCACAGTCCACCCTGATGAGTACAAATCTGGCTTATGTAACATGAAAGAATGAGCTGAACTCAGTGTGGAGTTGTTGATGTGTTAGGATGCTTCGTCAGCAAAATTGAAGCTGTTACACTTTGGTCTCTGGGTTCGAATAAGCAAACATTCCTTGAACTCAACTTCAGGATATAAAACTGGGAGACAACAGGAGGATCAATTAGTAGAGAATTTGCTTGATGCGACTTCTATAATCTTCTCATATGTTTCCAACAGAGATCTGGCCTTCATTTTCGGCACACTGACAACACTGTGCAGTGGTTAAGAGCAATGGAGTCCATTGGTCTGCCTAAGGTAAGCCTTTAAATTTCAGCAAAGAAAGTGGCTGAAATCATTGGCTCGCTGAGATCCTCTTTCATCTGCTTGAACATAAACAGTTCCTTACAGTAAGTCTACAGGGAAGGGATAATTCAAAAAACGAATTGAGGAGAAGGTAACGTGGAAAGCAGTGGGAGTGTCAGTCCTGTGTTGCTGCTGCCAGTGTGTGTGGGCTGAGGTGGGGACACTAGCAGTGTTTGAGCTATATCTTATTGCTAGTGCAGTCTCTGGGGGGATGCTGAAAGGAATATGGTTTAAAACAGAAAACTTAAATATTTGCTTCCTTTAGGTTACCTCTTCACATCGTGCCTCTTGCTGCCTCTTCCTCTTACTGTACATCCCAGTTTCTCTGCCTCTACCCTGTTTCCAGACTGTTCTTGCACCCTTCAGTGCATCTGCGTGACTGTGCTGCTCCTCTTCTTCCACCAGCTGCTTTCTTGGGTCACCCCTTATATTTACCTTCTTGCTTGTGGGTCTTCGCTTGTCATCTCCCCCCTCTGCTGCTGTTTCTGGGCACCAGTGAGTCTATTTTGGATGAAAATTCTTTAAGAAAGGGCTGTGTGCAAACACCTATGCTGCTTTTTTGTACATTTTAGCAGCCACACGGAGCCCGAGGCGAGTAGTTCCCCACCCCAGGGTGCCTGGGTGCGGGCAGCCCCGATGCTGCCTGAGGCACTGTGGTCAGGCACAGTGAGGATGCTCAGCCAGCTGCTTGAAGGCCTACATGGTCTACTGATCAGCTACTCTAGGCAAATTCATTGCAGCCAAACTCACTGCAGGTGCCCGTAACCAGGAAAGGGCACTCATGACTGCCATCAGAAAAGGCAGAGAGATGGGAAGGGGTCCTGCCTTTTCCGGGTCAGGCTTTTTTTTTCCCAGTTAAGTCCTTGAGCCTTCTGTTCAGCTGGCTGATTTCCACTCTGCCATCCCTCCTCTGAAAGATTGCGTTTCTATTGCAGAGGATGGTCATGGCCATGGCCAAAAGCTTTCCCAGTTCTCCCTCACAAAGCTGTTTTGAGCAAATGATGAAGAGGGCACTGTGCTCCTGACTTACTCAGTCTGGTCCTATTAACCATAGGACAGTGCAGCCCTGAGTGACCAGCCTGGACTGGAAGCATGCTGCCAACTCTCACGGTTAACTAAGTCTTTTTATTATATTTTTGTGGAGAAACAGTGTTTAGTGACTGGGACCAAGGCCAGGAACAAATTAGTGGTAGAACCAGAACTGGAACTTATGATGTGACTTCTTGGCTAAATTGCTTAATATTCCTCTCTCTCAATATCTTTCTTTGTAAATGATGTATTCACAAAGTTAGGGGTGCTGGTAATTAGAATTATGCATTTTGAAACCATGCTTGATAGATTTAGTTTGTAATGAGGCTTTGCAAATTTAACTGCATTCCAGGTTTTGGGCGTCTGTAGAGGACAAGCACACTGGCTGAGCTTATGCCAAAGGACATTTTCTAAAAATCTTGTTGAAATGCTGTCTGCTTATCTTCCTATTTTCTCCTCTTATTAAGTAGTTTTTATACTTTATTAAGCTCTTCTTTATGTAAACTACTGATAAAGTTAAAATAACATCAGAAGAGACATGACTCATAGCTGTATAGAAGTAGCAGCTGAAATTCTGTAAGTTTAAGGTATGGTTCTGCAGAGTAAATGTTTCTGCTCAGTGATAAGTCTTCTTATTTAACTGTGTGCTCTTTGCTTTTTAGATCTTTTATCCAGAGACTACGGATGTCTATGATAGGAAAAACATTCCTCGGATGATATACTGCATTCACGCTCTAAGGTAACTGCTGACAGGAACAGAAGTTACGGTAACTGCCAAAGTTAGGAGTGTAAGTCTTGAAATGGCTTTAGGGCAACCAGTATATCAAAATCTGTCAGAATTTACAAGTCCATTAATTTTAAGTTGGAGACAAAAGTTGAACTTTGTCAGGACATTGGCCACGTAATTTTCAAGTAGAAACTAAGGACTACTGAATTCAGCACACACATCCCTCTCTCGATAGTACACCCCCTTGCAAAGTGAGCATACAATTTCAAAATGCGTACTTCAACAGAAATCAAACAAATTAACAGAAACTTAGCAAAACATTAGTACAACCATAGACCAGACATGCTAATCAGAGTGAAAATAATGATGAGCTGACATCTTTCTGTCCCAAAACTGAAGCAATTAATTTACTGTATTCTGTGGTAATTTATGTAAAAATGGAACATTTTCAAAGATTTCAAAATTCTGAGCAACTAGACTTTTAATGTAAAGTAAGAGAGGCTTTGATTACACCATTGAAAGTAGAGATTAAAATTTTTTCATGTTCTGCCTTAAAGATTTTCTTGATGTTTAGCACAAATGCATCTGCCCCATGCTGTCCCTGGTGTGAGGGACAGTGGTGTTGGCAGACAGCTCCACCCTCCTGTGGCTCTTCTAGTTTATTTCCTGCACATAGAGGCCTTTCCTTTTCAGTATTTTTTGGCACTAATCTTTCAGAGAACATAATTAAGTTACACCCCAAACTCTCTTCTCTGTTTCTAATGGTGTTCAAAGGCACATCAGCTGCTCCAGGGCTATCAGACAGAAACTATTCAATACATGCTTTATTGAAACTTTCTTAGGGCTAATCCTTGTAATTATATGCCCACTCTTGCACTCTGGGATGTGCACTCACTCCCAATAATCAGGGCTTACCACTGAAGTTCACCATATTTGCTTTACATGCCACGTGTTCATAGTTGACAGCCCAGCATATTTTTGCCATCTTTGACAAGAGCTACCCCTTGAAATTATTATACTTGGTGTAATGTTACCTGGGAAGTGACACCAGGGCTATTTGAGGGTGGTTCTTGCCTGTAACTTGGTAGTGCAGTCTGTTCTGACAGCAAGTATCTTGTGTAAGCTTGAAGTGATTTCCTGAAGAGGATGCATGGGGCTATAACCCTAATTAGGTCAGGCTGACTCAGTGGGCTGTGTGCCCCCCTCAGCTGTGTTATAGGCCAGCTCAAACGTTTTGCAGGAGGTGGAAGAACACATTTAATTTTTCTAATATTTGGTCCCTCATGTATGTAAGACATATTAACTGTGGATTTGAATGTTAGATAAACAACAACCCCATCAAATACCTTCTTAATATCTGCAATTATCATTGCAATGGCAATAACTCTTATCCTGAACTGAGGTTTACAATAGATTGAGCTATAGTAGAAATTTTCCTTTCTCCATCTTGACATGCCTAAGGATTTTTGCCATTACCAGAATTAGTCTGTGTTGTCTCAGCTTTCACTTCCAAGTTTGTCCTGTGTACATTACTTTTTCTTAATGCATATCAACACAAAGGTCTAACTCTGTACTTAGTACGGTTTTTTTTTAGTGCTATTATTTTAGAAATGAACTTTATATTGTATGTGTCATGCCACACTGAAGGGGAATAGGCTTGGAATGCTTTTATTTATGATGCTTTCCCATGAGATTGTAGGCCCTTGTGCCTGCATCCTGTGTGGGATGTGAGAAGAAACAATGACTGAGCTTTATTTATTTCCATACCTTTTCCTAAAATGCATGCCATAAGTCCTTCACTGGAGTTTTTCAAATCAAACTCCAGTCTCAGTATTGAATGGCACACAGGCTACACTGAAAGCTGTCTGGCAAAGAACAGAATTAAGGACAGGGCACTTTGCTTGGCCAGGAGTGTTCCCAGGTGGATTGGCACCAGAGGAATGCAGAGCTGTATCAGAAACGTTTATTTGACACCTGAAATAGTAACATTTTGCAGGGAAAAATCATTGGCTCTTTATTATTTTGCTGATCTTTTGCTGCTAGAAGGCCTGAGGATAGATGGTTTAAATACAGTTTTAGGATATGTCCTGATGCAAGTCTGAAATTAAGACCATTGCACTTAAAGCATGTGGAATGACTTGTGCTACCAAATACAACACTGCTCTGGGCAGGAAGGAGTGACTTAGCAAACTATTTCTTACTATCTTCCTGTTGAGTGTAATTTCCTCTTGCTTTTCTCTCACTGAAACATCAATACTTAAAGTATTGACTGGGACCAAGGCCAGGAAAAAAATAAGTGGTAGAACCAGAATTGGAATTTCTGGTTCCAACTTGAAAAATACAAAGGTGTAGGTTTCATTTCTTGCACTATTTTTCTTGTGAAAGCAGATTTCTATTTGTTCCTGCACTAAGTGAGGTTAAGGACAGCTTCATGTAAACTAAGATGCTAACAGTGATTCTTCTTCATAAATAGCAGTGCTTGGAGATAAATTTTCCCTGAAAAATTTTGTTTTCAAATTATCTTTGCAAGGAGATCACTGCTACATCCTAGACAAACTATCCCTCTAGAAACTGGACAGCTTCAAAACATTGTTTTCCTAAGAAGCAGCAGAATAACAAGCATGCCTTGAAAGAAAAAACATGCTATTTTCAGATCTGTTTTTCACAGCATGTTATACATGAGCTAAGCATTAAAGTCCTGGGAACATCTGCCTGATGTGAGATGCAGCTCTGTGTGGGCGATGCTTTGTATTGAAAGGAGTTTCACCTAGGAACTGCTCTTTCTCCTTTGTTTTTCCCTTGCTCCTGATGCCTCCATATCAGTTTTCTTAACCACAAGGCACCCTGCTTTTGACTTCGTGTGTTTTCTGAGGTTCAAGTTGCACAATAAAAGCATTAAGCAAGCTGTTTCAAGTGAAATTATATGTTAAGTCAGAGTAGAAGTGTCTTTGTGTTCCCTGCAAGACTAGAAGAACATTTTCAGCACCATCTGGTGGTTAACAAGTTTATCCAAACAAAGAAGCATAGGAAATATCACACATAGTTCAACATCCTTCTGGAAGTGCTGAATAGAAAAAAACCCTTTTATTTAATGTTCATAGCACTCCTTCTTCTTGTATCTTTTTATTGTGATGACCCAAAAAAGTCAGCATAGTGATGCTGCTGATTTCCACAGCTGTTTGTGTGACACCTGGCATTTCAGACAGGATTGTGTCCATGTCTCAAACTTGGAGCAAAATCTCTTTCTACCCAGAATATACTGGAAGGCAGACCAGAGGAACCTGGTTCATTACTATAGTCTTGTAAAGTCTGTGCTTTTTTTTTCCCCCTGAAGTAGCTAATTTGCATTTTAGACAGATTTGAAAGGTAGGAATGGCATCAGCAATGATTTTGAGAGGCTGGAAAGGAGTGTTGACCTACCTGAGATCCTTTGTTATGTTCATCCAGATGGGGACAGGACAGAGGAGTAGCTGTGGCAGCATGGAAGATAAATACTGATTCCACATGCTCCTAAATAAATACAAGAGCTACAAATACGTACTTTGAAATCTCATCCTATTATTTGCTAGTAGCAAAAAAAACCCCTCTAAAACAAAACACAAAAGGGAAATATGCCTCTCTAGAAACAAAAACCCTAAACCCCAGAGCACATTTACACTGAATGGTGTTGGGGTGAAGTAAGTTTGAAAGGAGGTGGAAAACAATCCTTTTGGAGGAATGTGTTATTTGAGTATTGTTTTTAAAATCTATCTTTTTTGATTCTTTCTTGCTTAACTCGCTTGTTTATTGACTTTCACTGCTAAATTATAGAAACATCAATCTTTTGTAGATAAATACAGTGCCTTGTGTTTGGAAGCTACTGAGAAAATATGTATGTATTCAGCTGTTTTCTTTCAGATAGCACCCCACAGCTCTAGAAAGGAGTGAAGATATTTTTCATGCTATATTGAAATAAAAATATTAGTTCTTGGATAGTACATTAAATCAACTTTCTTCATTTTCCAAGAGTAAAATAGCTAATGACACAAATATTTTTGAGATGGTATTAGGTGGACTTACAGGTCCTTGTTCCTCTACACTTAGTAAGAAGGGTGTCAGTGATTTATGTGTCTTCTGCTAGTAATTACAGGGATGTAATTAATGCAAGTCAAAACAGAACATAGATCCAAATATATAAGCTGTGCTAAAATGCTTTCATATCTCCATTTTCCCCCAATGGAAATACTAGCTTCCCAATACTAGCTTTTGCATTTCTTTACCTATCTTTCACTAAGGTTTTCTACTTGTTTGTAAATCCCCTGTGACCTGAGATACACTGACAGTGACTGTCTCTTAGAGATGCTTCCTGAAAAGAAAAGATTTCTTTTTCTTTAAGACTTAAAAATACAGCACAAGGAAAACTGTAGTGTCAGTTTATTCTGTAGTGGCACATGTAAGTCAAGGGTTAAAGGACAAGATTCTTGAAAGTGCTTTTCTCTTGTACAGAAAGCAAACTGCTCAATCACATATGGAACTTTGAAGCCTAATTTTCTTCTTTGCAGTTTATATCTCTTCAAACTAGGATTAGCTCCACAGATCCAGGACCTTCTGGGAAAAGTAGACTTCACAGGTAAAGAAAAAAGCTTATATAATCATATATTAGACTTTTTTTTACCCTGTAAATCTGCTAACATTGTACATATATTCTATCATGGCCTCTCTCCTCTGACAACATTCTTACAAACACTGTTACAAATTAAACAGGTGGGAGGCTGCTATTTTTAATGATCGTCGGTATCCAAGGGGCAGGAGGGGGTGAGTTTGCATGGAATACTTGTCATATCTTAAGAGTCCTTCAAAATGGGGAGGAAAGCTGCTCAGAAGCCCTGGCCACAAGAACTTTCAGAAACGTTTTTGTAGGTCTGGTTGTTCATAGTGAAATTGTCAGCTTTTGTTACGATAACATTTCCTTTTTTTTTGGTCTGAACAGAGGAAGAAATCAGCAACATGCGAAAGGAGCTAGAGAAATATGGTATACAGATGCCGTCTTTTAGTAAAATTGGTGGGATTCTGGCCAGTGAATTATCAGTGGACGAAGCTGCTTGTAAGTGTGACTCTTGCTCTGTTCTCTATAGAATGCTTTGACAGAATGCAAAAAAAATATTTTCTGTCCTAATTCACTTAGTTTGCCACCTCTTAACAACTAGAAAGAAAAGCAAGCAAGTTTTCACTATCACACTGCTTCATTGTTACAAGGGCTCTTCAAAATTTGTAGTCTGAGTTCTTTAATATCTCCATTGAACCATAGGAAGTGCTACCAGAAGCAAAGATTTCTTACAATATTTTGAATGGGTTTAATGTTTTGGTAGCTAGTGCTCCTCTAGAATAATGAATTGGGCTCTGAGCATGCCTCTGCACCATATGGTAGAAGGCCATGGGAACATGGACGTGTCTTTTCTGTGTCTCTTCTTTTTATTTTTTGCCTTTTGCAGTTTTCCTAAAACACCCAAACAGGTTGCTGTGAGGACAAGTCATTGTTTCAGACAGACAACTCTCCCACATATGATGTTGTATATGCAGAACTTGCTTCCATGGGTAGCTTTCAATCTGTCTGACCACTGGTGTGTGACCCATAGCATGGCAGAACCCTGCTGGGGGATAGGTCCTGCTGGACATTTATGGTTCTTTTGAGCCTGTCTTGAACAGCTTCCATTCAAAATCAGAATTAAATGCTTTTTCTGCCACCCATGCCTATTCATCTGTAAGTCTGGGTGTTTTTCTCTTTATCACTTTTTTTTTTTTGTGAAATGAAGTGATAAGTTACAAAAAAATTGCTTGCATTTAAATGGTGTGAAATCAAGTGTGTCCACTTAAATCAATACTTGAGCTCCAGTTATTTTGTTTAAGATCCTAGTCTTTTCAGCAGGGTAAACTGAAGAACAGAAGGGTTGGCTTTAGTATGTTCCATTGCTACTTCATTCAGCCTTGCAAAGCGGCAAGCTGATTCATGATTTTACTTAGTGTGCTGAAAGTTTCAGAGCCCAACTTAAAACACACTTGGTATTGATTTGCATTGTCTGTGTTGTATATTTTGAAGCCTGCTTAATATGTGCATGCTTCACTAAAGCTGGCTCTTAAAATGCTGCCTTTTGAAGTGGCAGGAGTTCTTTAGCAGACTGTTAGATATTTAGTGATTACCAAGCACTTTTTCAGGGAGCTTCCTCCTCCGAAGATGAAAGGGCTGAAACATCCTTCACTGAAAGCCTTATTATAGTGTGTAGGGCTTCCTTTAACTTCTGAAGTGTTTTCAGTCTTAGAAAAGCAGGGTTTCCTGGTGCTGGTTCTGTGCCTCTGAGCGCAAGGATTGTGCTGTAGATAGCATGCTCTGCCCCACAACAGGAAACATCTGCTGTGGGAACCCTCACACACTAGGGAGGTTGGATAATGGAGATCCTGCTGGAGGAAGGGTTCTGCCATCCTTCTTCCTAAGTGGAGTATGCAAAAGGAGATATGAAAGTGAAACAACTGCTGAAGACTCCTACTCTGCTGCCAGCAATAGTATAAATCAGCATGGAAAGAAAAAGCTTAAGTGCTTTCTCAGAGAACTTATTCTGCAAGGAAACCTCTCTCTTATTCCATGCTTCCAGCCTGCTCTTTCTAGTCCAATAAGGCTTCTCACTGTTTCTCTTGGTAGGTGGGTTGACATCTACCAATATCTGTTCGATTCTCTCCTATCTTGAACCTATCTTTTGACTGCTTTTTGCTGACTCCACTTAGGTTAGTGAAGCCTTTTTACAGAACTGGAAGAGATAACATCCTTCCTATGTGTTCTGTGAGGATGTTTGGATCATATATGTCTCTAAGGACAGTTTTCTTAGTCTCTTGGAGTGGATATGGATGTACACAGAACGTCTCAAGCTGGAAGGGACCCATATGAACAATTGAGTCCAAGTTCCTAATGCTCATAGGATTACCTAAAACTAAACCATAGAGCTAAGAGCATCATCCAGATGCTCCTTGAACTCTGTCAGGTTTGATGCTGTGACCATTTTCATGGAGAGCCTGTTCCAGTGACTCACCACCCTCTCAATGAAAAGCCTTTTTCTAATGTTCAATGTGAACTTCATCTTTTCACAAAGTTTAATGACAAAGAACCAGTGTGTTTCTCTGCTTGTATCTTCTCCACCATGCTAGCTGCTTGTACTACCCAGCTGATATTGTGCTGAGCTGAACTAGAGTGAAACAATTTTAGAACAACTTTCTGGCATGAACTCAGTGCTAAGCAATGGAGTATCCACCAACAGCTATGCAAGTTCCAGTAGCTGCCATCTCTGAGGTCGTATAGCTTTGCTTCATTCTTCATTTGCCCCTGTTGAGTTTTCAGTGATATGTTCTTTTGTCTGACTTCCCTGAATTTGTACACTCCTTTGTTTTTCTAAAACCACAAATCTGAAGCATTTTTGCTTCCTGATATTTAGGACTATGCTTTCAATTTTAGTGCATGCAGCTGTAATAGCAATCAACGAAGCTGTTGAGAAGGGAATAGCTGAGCAAACCATTGCAACTCTGAGGAACCCAAATGCAATGTTGCTCAACGTGGATGAGGAACTGGCGCAGGACTATCAGAATGAACTCTTTGATGCTAAAAGGAAGAAAGAATCAAATGCAAGACTCAAGGTAGTGGTGTTTTATTTGTACTCCTAGTACACATGTTCCTTCATGTTTCTTCTTATGCTGTAGTATTATTGTTTTAAAAATTAACCTAATTTTTAAAACTAGTACAATTAGGAAGAAACCCCCACTTTGAAGATAACTAAGAGAAGTAATGGTAATGCAATTAGCTAAAAGCCAATTTTATAAGAATATGATTACTATGAGTATGATGCAGCTTAACTTTGCCCAAAGGCTTAAAATACCAGAAGACTAAATACTAAAAAAGACTAGTTTTCCTCCACTAATTGCTTTAGAAAAAATAAATTTACTGCTTAAAAAGTTGTAAACATAATAATGCCCTTTTTTGAATATAAAGTATAACCTCTGCCACAGATACTTAATGTGAAGTTATTTGCTGTGTTCTTTTACATGAGCTAATGGTCTCTATAGTTAAAAATGCTATACTATATTTACATTATTATTTTACAGGAAGCAGAAAACTGCTCAGCCAGTTATGACAAAGTGCTAATTTCTTCAGTTCACTTGGTCAACAAATTGCTTTACAAATACATTCAGTAAATGCTTCAGCTGATGCAGTTTTAATGACTTTGGCTAATAGCTTTTCTCTCTGCAAACTGTTTTGTGTAAACTAGCAACAATTTTGTTTTCTTAGAATGGCACAACTTCTGATGAAGAGAGAGATGTCTACGAGGAGTTGCTGACACAAGCTGAGATTCAAGGCAATATCAATAAAATAAACAGTAAGCTATTCTGTATCCTCGTGGAAACAGGCACTCAACACATGATCTCCTAGATTCCAGCTGAACACAACTTGAGTCCACCTGAACAAACGAAATATTTATATGGAAGCTTGTAAAATATGCACAAGTAGCTAATATCTGTCTACAACTGTTTTCTTCATGCTATTCCTTCTCTACTAATCTTTGGCAGGGGGGCTAATGTCTGTTTGTGGTTTTTGCTGTAAGGATTCCTTAGTTCAGAATCAAATAATTTATTGCCTGCTCTGCTTCCTTACGTTCTTTTTGTGTGCAGAATACTGTAAATTTTGACCCCCTCTTCTAAATAGACCCAGAATTTGTTCATAAGCTTCCACTTAGCTGTGGTTGAACTGCTTCCACATAGGCTCACACAGAGCCAGAGACTCCCTTTGTAGGATTGGACAGGAAAGAGGTAATTCTCTGCTAGATAGATTGCCACCCTAGCTGGCTTTTACAAAAAGTGAGATGCTGACAGCAATGGACTTTTTTTCCCCTGAAAGCCTTATTTGCTGTTTATAGGCATTGTTTTCATTTCAGTTCACGTAGCTTTAGTCCAAGTGAATGAGGCTATTGACCGGCAAGATGAAGGGGCACTGATGGCAGGTTTGAACCGTCCTGCTCTAAGCCTACTTGAAGTTCTGCCGCAAAATTCCTCATGGTACCTATTGCAATTGTGTGATTCTAAAGAACAGAAAATGCAGGTAATTGAACGGAACAGGTACTACGTGCCAGTTTGCACATTTTTAGCTGGTTTTAATCCAGAGAGAAATTATCTTTACTCTGCCTTTCAGCATCATTTATGAAAAGTTTTATAAAGATTTGAGAATAATTTATGTAATAATCAATACCAATGAGCTGCATTTGCTCTAAAGAGCATGATATCCTTGTGCATATTTACTAACTAAGATAAAGAAGAAAATTTAAAATATAACATGCAGCCCCTAATATTTTGTTTCCAAAATGAGTTATAACTTGAGTACAAATAAAGGTAATATTAAACATTAACATCATTAACATCAAAGTGACTACTGGGTTTTAAGGAGAAAATCTATTATTTTAAGTAAGATAAAAATCACAGGAGAAGATTAATGCTGTGTTTACTGAGCCTTGTATTTGATCCACTGATGATAGTACAATCAAATCCCAGTGTACCATCACCGGACTTTATCCCTTACCTCCCATCAAACAAAAGCATAATTAAATCTTGTTTTTCTGATCTGTTAGATAGCAGGCATTCCAAATATGCTCGACAAAAGTGAAATACAGAAAGAAGTTAGTGTTGCCAATGCGGAAGCTGAGGCTCACAAGCTTAGTGAGTAACTGTTTTAATACTCTTTACCATCACCATTTAATTATGTTAAGCTAATTGAGTCCACCATTTCTTGCGCATAAACAAGATTTCTCAAACTGACACCATATGTGTTGCATTTTAGTCTCGTAATCTTTCTTCTCAGTGTCAAAATTGCCAAGTCACCAATCTGTGCTGCATTGGATGTACTCTTATTTGAGATAGCTAATTTGAGCCACTGGCAAACACAGTGGCTAAAACTGAAAACAATGCATGGCTTGATGGCTTGGACAATTATTTATCAGTACAGTATTAATACTCACTTGGAAGCAATGACCCTGCTTGTGGAATTACAGTGGAAGAATATTTTGTAACCACATTGCAGAAAAAATCCTCACTTTTAGACACATGTATCTAAGTCTAGCCTCTTCTTAGTCTGTTAAGAATGCCACACAACATGAGTTACAGTTTGTAAAAAAAATATAGTGAAAGGGGATCTAAATTTGCAGTGCATGTGTTGCTGCTTTTGACTGGAAACTTCTTTGCTAGGAAGTTAACCTTTGGTTAATCTACTGTCATTTCATGCTGCATGTGGACATGGCTGTTTTGTCTCTGATACTGTTTCCAATGCTTTGAAATCCAGGCTGGTTGCTTTTGTAATGTGCCTTAAAGGCCATATTGTGAGGTCAGCTTAAGTCAGAAGATAAATTTGACTTTGTACGTTAAATGTTAGCCTGTTTCAGATTAGTTAGCCATGGTGAGTACTTTCTCTGAAAGAGTTACCTCTTGATAAAGGAAAGGAAGAAGAAAATGTGATATGTGAAAAGCATTAACAGCAATCTGGAGAGTAACAGTTTTTATGTTTGGCTTGAGAAGGAAAAAATAGGGGCTTTTGTTATAGGACTGTGAGAAATGTAAAGTACGTTTTGCAATTTGCATGCTGGGTTTCAAAACTAGAGGTCAGTAGCTTGGTTATTGGCTGCAGAACTAGTCTAGTCCATTTGTGGATCTTGACTCTTTTCCTCTTTGCTCTTTTCTTTAAAAAAGCATGCATGCATGCTGTAGCTGTGAGAGCCTTTCCTGGTTTCTAACCTTATGAAAAGCCAATAGAGAGAGTCTTCAGGGGAAATGTGGCCTTGTATGACCATGTTGCAGAGCAAATGAAATGAGAGGTGAGGGGATTAGGTGGGCGTGGCTAAAAGGTTTTCAAAGACTCTGTGTTGTATGATAAGCTCTGAGTGTTGTTGTATACACGAACTGTGGATGGTGTCTTCTGTACAAGTAGTCTTGTCTCAGATTTGGGCAGTCAGTGGTGACTAAAAGTATTCCCTGGGTAACAGTACACAGAAAAGCCATATGATAAGGTAGATGAGTAGGGCTTATTGATGGAAAAGGCATTTTCATGATTGCTATTCTTCACTCAGCCACGTGTGCTCTAATCTTCAAGGTTGCTTCCCTTTCTGTAAGATCAGAGTGGTGCCTTGTACAGTGTGTTCCTGGGTGTGTCCTGGCCTGGGTTTCTTCAGAGGTGGCTCCTCCAGGTGTGCAATTATGGTGGCAGTGACTAAGCTGAGGGATGTTGTAATGCTTCTGCAGCTGCCCCAGTGGGAAGTGTTTTTCAGCATTTTTCTGCTGGGCTTCAAATCACTGACAAAGTCAGTTCAGCAAAAAGCAAAACAGGCAAGTTGTTCAGGTACTGAAAAGGGTTACACTCATACCCTCATATCCCTCTATTGTGGTCTGTTTAATTTAAAATCTGAGCTGTAGCAAAGGGGTTCACTTCTAGATGGCAGTGCCTGTAATGACTGACCTTCCACACTGGCAGACAAACAAACAGGTGTTGGCATGCAGAGGAAGTTCTAGAAACCATAGCATGTGGTTTTCCATCAGTTCAGCTACTGATTTTCTGGCAGAAAAATCCCACCTCTCCAACATACTTGGGTGATTTCTACCAGGCCTCCTGAAATAGACACTAATAATGTTGTTGGTACTTCAGGTACTGGCCTGTTTTAGCTAACTCAGATCCTGACAAAGGAGGAGGTGAGAGAGGAACCGTGGTGGAGAAGTAAAGGGAGCATTTGGGGTGAAGCAAGACTGAGGTGCTGGAGCTGACAAACACAGCAGTACCTGCTGCAAGCACACCCAGGAGGAGTTAGATCTTTCTCTTTGCTAGGGTGGGGTCAGCTTCTTGTTTTGTGTTACAGGTACAATAAGCAGTCTCTCATTTCTAAAAGCCCGGAAGTTTTAAAGTCGTCCAGTCAATTATTTGCTGCATACCTTTGAACAGACACTGATTTTGCAACATTCAGCAGTCATGTCTTGAAAAATTTCACAAAAATGTTTTTTCTCTTATGACAGCAAATTATATTCTTTGTAATAACCTAGTTGTCATCTACATGGCATGAAGAGCAAACAGCATATGAAAATTAATAAGCTTTTTTCCCTGCTGTTCTCTAGAACTTATAGCGGTTGACAATATCAATACAGCAATTCGTAACTGTGATCCTAGTAAAACACTGGTTGCACTGATGAAACCCGAGGCACAGCTGCCTGTTGTTCACTCATTTGCTGCTGCTGTCTATCAGACTGAGCTGTTCAACCTCCAACAACAGAATGCTGTGGTAAGAGTGAAAAACTTACAACCTGCTCATTGGTGTTGTGTAGTTAGACCATGAAAGAGCACAACGTAGCATGTTGTTGTGTAAAATCAGACATAATTCTCTTGCCAGAGTGTTATGGATTGCATGAATCATTTTGGTTGAAAAGGCAATATTGAACTGCAGAATTTGTTTCTTGCCACACTTCAACCTGGCTGAGCTCTTGCGTTGCAACAAATCAACTGACTTTTTTTAATTGTTGCATGCTCTTAATGAGGACTAACTCTGGTTTATATATTGTGTAAAAAAGTAATCCCCTGTTATGAGTAAAATCAGAAGAGATGGGATTGTGGGGTCAAAGAAGGAAAGGCAGACTGGATGGGACATAGAAACCCAGTGAGCTCCACCACCACTGTTGTGTCAGTCTGTCATGGCCTGTGACGAGGAAACTTTCCAGGCTTCTTACATCAAGTCCGTCTCCTCGATGGTATCAAGAGTGTGTAACTCAAGTTTGTTACACTGCTTATTTAGCTCCCTGACTGCAGTACATTATTGTCCTACAGAACTACCTGGCACATGATGAACTGTCTATTGCAGTAGAAATGTTATCAGCTGTTGTGTTGCTAAACCAGACCTTGGAAAATAAGGACATCCTAATGATAAAGAATCATCTCAGAGACCCATGCATTGGCTTCAATAATCTGGAAGAGGAAAACTTGCAACGGTAAAGGTTCATTTTGTCTTGTCTGGACAAGACTTGGCAACTTCTGAAAAAAATAAATAGGCATTTTACTGGGTGTGTTGTGGCTGTGAAGTTGAAAGAGCTGCAAGATAAACATGTGTGTTTTAAATTAATAAGGGATAGTGTGACAATTGCTGAACTAGTTGTATCTAAATATAAGCAATAACAGTGTGAGGTGCAGGGAAAATATCCTCAGAAACCGAACAAGATGATCTGACAAGAATTTTTGCAGACACTAAAACATGAAACAATTGTACCTGGAAACTGTTAATCACTAACCATTCTGCAATTCTGAAAGATGATCTTTGGAATGAGATAGTGTTTAATGCCTCAAGGTCCAGGAGATCCCTTAAGCCATGGCCAAGCCCTTTTTTTGCTTCCTAGAAAGGTGAATACAATGCTGTGGCATACACGTGTGTTCAGCATTACATTATAGCCTTCACTTGGCTGCCAGCTGCTTGCCCTGTCACCTGCCTGACCTATCACAGATACGTGCTGGTACTGCAGTTGCTCTCTTGTCTACCAATAAAAAGTCAGGCAACACTGTTATTTGTGAGAGACCTGCATCCTCAACGTGCAAGGGAGAGCATGGGGATGTGGACAAGTTCCTGTCTTGGCACGGGTGGTGGAAGCCTCCACATGCTTCTGGAAGGCATTAGTAGGCAAAAGGGACCACAGTAGCTGAAGATCTTCACTAGATTGTCAGGGGACATGAATCTGAGAGTGGCCCTTGCTGGGTATCTCAAAGCTGGAAGGAAGGCAGTCAGATTAGGAATAAGAAGCCAGTGTTTTGGTTAGAGAGAGAATGACATAAGATGGACCAAAACTAATCTGCTACATTGCTGCTGCTAATGTGAGGTGGTGCTTGTGAGCAAGAGAAGCAGCATTATAAATACACAGAAACGGCCCCGAAGTGTCCCAAGTGGAGCATTTCTGGTGACGTTACTGACCCAATCTTTAGATTAAGCTGCCAGTCAATACAGATGAAATAGCAGGAATTAGTTGGACTCAACAACTAAATAAAATTTTATTATGCTATTATGTTAACCTGTGCTGCCAATGCTGAATACTGCAGGAAGCTTTGACATGCACAATACCAGAACAAATAGAGTAGAGCTAGAAAAACTTCATTGAGGGAGATGCTGTTCAATGACTTTCTATCAGAAGAGATGAACTTGCTGGGAATGTGTTTTCTGGAAGAGAGAATTTAGGGGAAATATGTCCTAGGTCTCCAAAACTGTGCATGTTGTGGAGAATGTTAATAGAATCAGTTGCTAGCTTCTAATAACTCTAGTTGTTTGGGGATTCTTGAGAATTTAATAAAGAAAAGTTTGGACCCTATCAAATATAATTCTTTTTTTAAACGCTATCATCTCACAAAACACGTAGTGGGGCTCATTCCTCAATAATACATGAGACTTTAGATTAGAGTAGGTAAATTAATGGAGTGTAGCCTTGCTTGCAACTATTAAAGTGATACACAGTCTCCAGCTCCAGAAGCCCTTAAATGCAGGCTACTAGATGCTGGAAAGACAAATCCGATTAGGAAATGACGAATCTCTCCTATTTTTTTTCTGGCAGTCATTCATTCCTCAGGCTTCTGATGGAAATAGAAGACACATATTTAATCTGACATATTGTGGCAGTTCTGTGCTTGATTCACGAATATGAAACTTATGTACACATAAATTTGCACTACTATTAAGCTTTCCAGCTCATCTGGTCTGTGAGCCTTCTAGGAAGAGTAGACACAGGCTACAGAGCCTGTGCTTGGAGGATCTTGAGTTGTGAGAAGAGGGGCATAATTTTTTTAAGTCCCTTGCCCATGGCTCATCATCTTCCGCATGGGCATAGCAGGGGATGCTACCTGATACTACTGACTGAAATTCTGGTCTTTGAATTGGTGTCAAGAAGACAACAATAGTTTCCTAAAACAAGAAGCTGACCGTAATTTTTTCCGCATTTATCTGTTGCACCATACAGCAAGTCGTATGTATGTATTGTCATCATCCCATGTAGCCAAGAAAAGTTCTCTGAATTAGTGTACAGGGCCATTTCTTCAGATCCTGAAATGCATGTGTAGAACAGGCAGCTTGCATGTCTGCATAATTTCTGTCAAGAGCTGAGTTTGTCTGAAATTCAGTCATTGGAAAAAATACTAGTCACTAAACGATGGGTGATACATCTGACTAATTCTTTATGGCACTTTATCTTGTATATGAAATACACTTATGTATTTTATATCTTCTTATAGTTATGCTGATACACTATTGTCTATTAAGTCAGAGGCTTCATCTCAAGGCCAAGATTATTTAAGCTGGAATGATATCCAGAACTGCATTGACATGGTTAATATGCAAATTCAAGAAGAAAATGAAAGTAAGTAATTCTTCCTCCACTTTGCCCGCAGAGGTCATAGTTGGCTCTTTGGTATGTAAATCTATGAAGTGAGTGGCCTTGTTCAGACACTCTTGAGAAGATCAGAGCATTTAAAAATTTTGAAAGCCTGATGATCTTTAAACATCCTTGAAATATTCCTGTTTGTTTCAGATGGCTGAAGGATATGATAGGGTGCCTGCCTTCTGCAGTGTTAAAAATGCCATGGCTCTGCCTGCTTGGCAGTATCTTCCAGCCCTGGATGGTCTCACTTTGGGGATTTTGCAGTTGTAAGAAAAGAGCATATTGGGACATAGGGGAGGAAATTACAAGCAGTGTTCTATGAAAAAGTGTGTTTTGTTGTGTAAATGATTCCAAGTGCTTGTTTTTCACAGGAGAGTTAGTAAGAAGTTAGACAATGCAAGTATCTGTCTTGCTCTCCTGTTGGGTAACTTGATTTCCTGTCCAAGAGTAGCTTCTTATGCCCACGTGTTCTCATGTGAACGGATTTAGAGTTTATTTTTGAAGCTGAATGTAACTGTATTGCCATAAGAGGGTGGTGTTATATAAAATGTGATAGCTGGTCATTTGGTCTTCAAAAAAGCTAAAGCACCAAGTTCTTCCACTGCATATAGAAATTTGAGGCTATTGAGTTATGCCAAATTTGCTGGAGCAAGAAAATGAGAGGCAGCTTTCAGACTGCCTGCCATTTCAGAAGCAGTCTCAGTGCAGTTTGAGAGCCTATGTAAGACACGGGCTGCTCATACCCTTCCTGTACTGCCATTAGTGTCATGCATGCTGCTGTTTCACACTGGTAAGGGAAGTTTTATATTGCAGAATTTCTAAAACTGGCTGGATTATTGCTTCCTAAATCTAGTCCAGTGGTTGCCATGGATCTGTACAGCTTGCTTGCCATGTGCCCTCTGACAAGGTGGGGTGCTGAGCAGTTTATTTGACTGGCAGAGTCACTTTTCTGTCTGAACCTCTGCACTTAGTAGGAGTTGGAAGAGACCTTGCAGTAGCAGTGAAAGTCTTGAGGACTAAAATAGCTGCACTTGGTCTCAGTGACACTGACCTCTGCCTGGGAATGTTTAGAGAGGGCAGATGGGCAGAGAGACGAGGAAGAAGGGAGGCCTCTGTTTCGATAAGCAAGTCCCATATCTGCGTGGTTCCTCTTTGGGACCACCTTGGAAAAATTGCTCATTCCCCAAGCCTTATGATGACCTGGATCTGTGACTTCACCAGGTGGGTTGTGGTGGGTCTAGAGACACTTGTTAAGAGACAATCCACTGGGAGGAGGGATATCATCCCTCACAGGTGATGGTGAAATCCTTGACTGATGCCTTTCTGGGGCCGCTTTAAGAACCATAAGTGCATTTCAGTACTGTTTAGGAGCAGGAGAAAATTGATTTGAAACTTCTGGGCCCAGTCTGAAGAAAATGAGTTAAGGTTTTATTAAGTACGCTGGGCCTTGTTACTTCCTGACTGAAGGGCTGAGTGCCACTGGTCAGCATTTTCAGATTGGTTATTTACAGTGAAATTACAAGGAACGAGGTTAATTGCTACGTAATGCTACAGCTGGGAGTGCAGTATCTATGTATTTGTCCAAATCAGAGTTTCAAGTAGTGTGGTCAGAAATCACTTGAAAACAAAACTTTCAGCACTGTGAGTCAATACGTTAGTGAACATATGTATATGTGATACACAACTTTTTCTTAAGCTTCATGTAGGTGCTTCTGCCCATAAAATAGGGAAATCTGTTTTCCTTTTTTTGTCAAGGATAATTTTGATTTTTAGGAAGAGTTTTATCCAGACGTATCAATAACTATGGTAGGAAGGAAAGCTGCATAGCATAATAGCTTCAAATGAATACAAGAACAAAAATAATTTAAAATCAGCTGCTGTTGCTGCCTCTGCTTCTTGTTACGTGATTTTTCTGTTCTTCGTGTTACTGCTCTGTTTGTACCTGATATCGGAAAAGTTGCAACTTTCTTTGGTAAGTGCATCTTTAATAACTTTTCTGTTTCATAGGAATCATTGCAATTGGACACATTAATGAAGCAGTTGACCAAGGAAATCCTGAGAAAACTCTAGAAGCCCTGCTATTGCCCACAGCCAAGCTGCAAGATGTGAGACCAGTACATGCAAGGCATTATCAGGATGTTCTGCACCATGCCAAAGCACAGAAATGCAAGGTTAGAATTTTTACAGTTGTTCTTTGTGAGAAGTGACATGCCAGTTCTTTTCACTTGCTTCTATGTCCCTGTCCTGTTCCCCCGATGTGTGCATTGGCTTTGCCAATGGGGTTGTCAATAAGCCAGTGACAACAAACTGGCACTAAGTAATTTTGCACTCTAACTTATTCTGACTGGCAAAATGGATTAATTCTCAATGTATTAAAATTAAGACATATTCTGTATGTCTTGCTACTGACTTGCTGTAATCTCACTTATTTTAATTCTAATATGTTGCTGCAGCTATTAGAAAATATGGGCAGCAGCAATCCTCACATAGTTATGAATTCGTGTAAGGATACAGTTACAGGACTGTGTCAGGCAGCTGCAATAAGAATGGAAATTGAGGTTTTTGCCAGAAAAAAGTCACAATTACGGTATTACTTAACAAATCTCTGGACAGTATTTTGAGGAGTCTCCTTTGCTTAAGTTGTTCTACTGTAGTGGAGTTTTGTACATATTTCTTTTACAGCTTTGTCGTGCAATAACAAGCTGATGGTCTTCTATGTGCCTTCAGTTTAAACCTATCTCAGCAGGATGTTGCTGTCTGCTTCCCCAAAAGCAGTGGCCTGGTTAGCATTACAGCTCAGGGAGGCATAAACAAAGATCAGCATAGCAGCTTGCAGGATGTGACTGAACATAAAGTAAGCTAAAGCTACTAGCACAGCACTTAAAATGTCCAGTGTCTGGAAAACACAATTAAAACTCACACAGTGTGTCCCTAATGTAACATGGTGAGCTGGGGAAAGTCTGCAAACCCTGGCTTGTAAAGTATCTTCCAGAATGTGTGTCACCTCACCTGTGGTACCTGCTGTGAAACCATGTGTTTCTGTAATCTGCTGTCAGAACTTTTGAAAGGTATTTGCACAAGTCAATTTCTCACCAGGGTTCCCAGGTAAGGGCTGGTTTCACTGAGCCTTCAGTGCTGAAAAGCCTTCTCCCTCGCCATGTGTGCTGGGGAGGGTTTCGTGCATTCTGACTTCAGCTGTCCTGGGTGGGCCAAGGTCAGTATTTGTGCACGGTGCGGGTGGTGGCTGCACAGTGCTGGCCCAGGACATGCCATGTGTAAGCACAGTGAGTCAGGATGTCCCCAAGGCAGAGACCTACAGCCCACGGGTGCCTGCACACAGCAGCTCTACCCTGGCTCACTCCTGCCAGCTGTCCCAGTGCTCCCCAGATGCAAACCTGGTGCCTACTCCTGTCCTGGTGTGAATGTGCTCGTAGGAAACAGATGAGTGTTTCCAAATTTTGGAACAAAAAGTGTACAATCTGTTTGAAATCTTCTCACTCTGAACAGTTTGATGTTCCTAGAGACTTCTGCTGGCCTTTCTCTTCTGAGCTTTTTTGGTTTTACAGTCTTTTGACAACTACTTATAGTACCTCCTCTCTGAACAGGAGTGTTGCTCCTGTTTCAGAAGAGAACAAGACACGGTGCTCCCAAAAGAAATACTCAGATGCATACTTAATCTTTACGGTGATCAATCATACTTATCACCATTATTTAGGTACAGATATGATTTAGATTGACATTTCCTTAAAAAAAATCCAAACACAATTGAAAAGGTAGAGCAATTTTTGAAGTCTGTCTATTTTCCTCTTTTTCTGATCCCTGTTTATAAAGCAGATCTGTCTTAATTTGTGTTTAGCATGTTTTAAGAGTGAGCTGTGGTAAAAGGAAGTATTTGATTTACAAGGATCAGATAGGTCTCCCTACAAACTTCCGGCCCCAGCATCTGGAAAAACATATGTGTCAAACCTTCTTACTTACTCTAAGCAGCTTGCTGTCACTTCCCCATAGCTGTGGTGATTTGGGGGAGTAGAGTCTGCACCCAAATCTGCCAGAACCCATTAGAGGTCCTTATCTCAGATCTGACCTATTTGTTCCTTGCTTGAAACTGAAAACTCAAACCTGGAACTTATTTTGTCCTGTAAATCTTAAACCACAACTTTTAACAGTTCTGAAAGCCTTTTCAAACCAAATGTATTCAGGTCCCAGTGAAGAGAAACCTTGTGTTAAGGGAGCATATTGTGGATAACTGAAAAGCTAAACAGATGGATCAAATTCCTATGTTTGGTTGTAGGGTTTTTTGTGTGATAGGTACAGAGGTTTTAGTTAGGTTCACCTTGTTTATATTTTCAATAGTTGTGTAATTGAATTATTTTAGAGTTATCTTTAAAATTTGTTCTTGCGCATGTTGAAGGAATGGCAGGATTAAAACTAACTTAATTTAAGAGCCAGAAGAAATAGAAGAAAGGGAGCCTCACCAGGCTGCAAATTCCCCCGAGGCATTTTCCAGTGCAACTTATTTTATTTAAGTAAACTTTTTTTACAATAGTATTATCAATACAACATAAAACATTTTTATCCCCGCTTACATGCCACAGTTACCAATTCAAATGACAACCACGGAGCTCATTTTCTAGAAACTTAATATATATGTAGGTTTTGAGTTTCTGTAAAGGTAAAAGTTGACCCATTGTTTTACTAAGAATCAGTGATAACTAGTTGCAGGATTTGTAACACTGTAGGTATTTCCTGTGAGGATGTGGAAATAGAGAATGCTACAAAATAGCTTCCATGTTTTGCTTACCAAGCAAGAGTAACACATGCCTGGATTCACACTGATAAGGGTTAGCTCCCAGCAGTCCCTGTGGGCTAGGGGAGTGCAGGCGCTGACGAAGTGGAAGAACAAGTCTCCAGTGCAAAGCTGGTTAAGCAGCCTCATAGGAGAGGTAGCCTTGGAAGAGTCAGGTTCCATGTCTGCGGCTGTAGATTTACTGTTCTGTGGACCTATGGGGACTCTCTATTTCCAACATCCAGGACAATGTTTGCTCTTCACTGCTCCCAGGCATATAGAAAGTGTTTTAATTGTTCCCATTTTCACTAGGCCAAAAACATGTTGTTGTATCACTGTTCCTTCAGTGATTGTTTGCTGAGAGCTAATTTGAAGTATCATGAATTGCCCTAAAAGCGCTGTTTGAATGCTGACTTCTCTTCTGGTATTTAGAAGCTGTGGTAACTGATACTCTGGCATTTTCTCCATGGCCAGAAAGTAATCTCAGAAAGAAATGGAGGTGCAGAGCTACTTACCTGAATCTAGGTACACAGGTGTTGCAATATGCGTAATAAAATTATAGAGCTGGAGAAGTGTATTTTTGGAGATATTCCTTGTGTGAGAGGAGGTAAATTTACCTGAGATTGTGTTTTCTAACATGTTTTACTTGACGTATAAATGTCACACCTGTGATTTGTTGCTGTCTGGGTTAATACTATACAAAATCATAATTCCAGTAATAGAAATAAATTCATTTTTCCCTGGATATTTTGACCATTGTTAGATAAATATTGGATTGACTTCTGATTTTTGACATCAGAAAATAAAGGAAAGGATCAAGACAACTGTTTAGGCTGCTAAGGCATAAAGCAATTAGATAAAAAGAATACAACCCATCTGTGTTGTAATAGTAATAGTTGATGTGATGGATAATAAGGATAATATTGCTTGGCACAAAGCAAATAGCAAAGATGGTAAGAATCAAAAGACTGACTTTAACATACCAGAACCATTCATGAGTCTTGAGTGTTCGTATAATCGAGACATAGCAGAACACGATAGTTGCAAGCGGTATCAAAAACCCGAATACCACTAAGGACACGTAGTAGTAGAACTGGAAGGAAGATACCGTTTCACAGGCACTGTGCACGTCGTGGCAGGTGTAAATGCCCAGTTGCTTCACGTAATAGCTTTGCTGCATGATGCCAAGCGGGAGCATGTACAAGAAGACGATGGCCCACACGGCAGCGCAGGCGGCGATGGCATAGGCGCGCTTTGGGAGGCCCTTGTAGGTGAAGGGATGAACGATGGCCATGTAGCGGCTGATGCTGATGCACGTGAGCAGCAGAATGGAGCAGTACATGTTGCCGTAAAACACCGCCGTGGCCATTCGACACATGGTTTCCCCAAATATCCAGTTGTTCCCATTGATGTGGTAGGCTATTTTGAAGGGCAGCATGATGCAGAAGAGCAGGTCTGAAAGAGCCAAGTTTGTGTAGAGGACAGCAGTGCACACAGAGCGGATCCTAAAGAGTAGCATCCACAAAATGATGGCATTAGATGGTATACCCAGTAAAACAGCACTGAGGTAGACAGCAGGTATTAGCTTGGTGCTCAGAGAGCTGGTCAGGTACTCCAGCGTGGTGTTGTTCACTTCTGTTAGAGTGGAGTCATTTGACTTTTTTGAAGTGCATTTGTTTTCTCTGATATGGATGGTTGTTGTTTCCCCTTCTATAGCATAAGGGGGAATGTAATCATAGTCTCTTGCTGAAATTCCACGAAAAGTTTTGATAAGAGACACTGTTTTAATTGCAGAGCCATTCAGTGAAAATTCTGAAGCTTAGAAATAAAACAAAGTTAAAATTGTTAAAAAGGACAAACTACTGTATTAACACTATAACTCACCTTCAGGAACATAGAACAATAACCATCTCCATGTGAAAAACAATCTAAGTTTAAAAGATTTGGTGACATTCTTCTCTGCTTTGGGTGTTCATATCAAATGTACGGACAACAGTCTTCATTTATCATTTCACACCCACTTGAAAATTGATCATTGATGTAGTATTAGTTGATCTTTCTGCATTTTGTAATTTTGTTTTCAGTAATCTTTGGTGAAAAATATAAGATACTTCTGTAATGCTTATGACCAGTGGAGGGTTTTTCCCAGTAGTAGGAATGTTGGTCATTCATCATATAAGCAGTCTTGGTTTAGGCTTGATCAGAATTTCCAAAGCAAACACCATTGCTGTCCTTGTCACTTCATGTATGAAATGCACGACTGCAAAAGATGCAAAAAGCACTATCTAGTCTAACACAGACTGAAGCTTTCAAATTAAGAAACTGAAATTACCCTTGGTTTTTTTGGTGTCACATGTGAAATTGTTATTCTTCAGCTTCTGACTAAAGTAGACCAGATCTTTTCAGCTTCTTGTACCTGAACAAGGGCAGCATCTTGAGAACAGAAAGCAAATGCTTGGGCAGGTATTAGGTGTAATTTACTGGGAAGTGAATAAAAGTTTTCAAGCAGCAGGAAAATTTTCAGTGAGTAAATATTGCCAGCATGTGGGCAAAAACAATAATATCACTTTTATTAATGCCTATTCCTCAATCTTTAGTAGAGAAATTTGTAGAGACATTGACATTTCCACATGAAGCACAAATGCGTTCAAAATGCTTTTTGAAGCCATGTGTTATAAAATAAATTTTGCACAGTAAACAACTGTGTAAGTATTTGTCACTTGAAAATATTCTTAGCTGCATTTAATGCAAAATTACTTATTGTAAAGCCTAGAGCACACACCATGAAACTGGAATTCAGAAGCAAACTGAAATATGGATGAAAATATTTGGACTTTTTTTTTACCTTACCGTATTTGAATAAAATATGGAAAACAGTTTTATTAATGCTTACTGGCAGATTTACAGTAGAATGTTTCAAAATAATTATTAGTATAATTAGACTGCATCATTTTCAGTAGTTTTTTGATGGTTACTCCAGAAAACTAGTTTTAACCACTCATTAAAAGTCATACGTGTGCCTGCATGGGCAGGCGTGTGTATGTGTATATATGTGTGTATGTATGTATATATATATATAAAGTATTTATGTATACCAGCTTTCAAAGTGAGCTTGGTTTGAAAACAGTTTTAATTCTAGAAAGAAAAAAAAAAGATTTATTATTTGATCATTTCCTTTAGTTATTTTTATCACAATAGTAATCTGAGCATTTCCTTCTAATAACGCCATCTGTGAAGTTGTAAAACAAGACACTACAGGTTTAAAATTACCATATCATTACAGAAATACTAGATAAAATACGTGTCTTCGATAAGTGCAGAAAGTTCCCGTAAATAAAATTCTTTGTAGAAAATGACTGGGAGAGGTAAGGTGCCACTGAAATGAAAAAAAAAAAAATCTGCTTAAAGGGAGACATCCTAGAGCAGTTTTCTGTAATGGTGCATGTACAACTTCGAGTTCACAGCTGGTAAAGCAACATCAGTATCAAAAAGCACATATTATTTACTAAAATATGGAATAGATACAGAAAGGAGGACTCACCTGTAGTGCAAAGACTGGAGGTAAGAGAGAGCAGTCCAGTGAAAAACAGTGTCTTCATTGTAGTGTGTGAAATCCAGCCAGCTGAACGATGGTGCTGTGCTAGTTCATCTCAAGAGGTGTCTTGTGGGGGCTTTTTCCCCTCTGTAAGGGACGAAAGAATGATTGATCTGTCGTCCAGAAGCATCCTGTAAGCATGAGGTTTATGGTAAGGATCTAATTTGTTCTTTGTCTGCTACAGCAAGAGGGTGTGACGTATCCAAATATGCACACATGACTCAGTTTCAGCCTCAGCCCAACACGGAGATAAAATTGCTATACAGCAGCAATTTAACTCCTAATTTACCACAGGCCTGAAGCTGATGTGCAGGGTTCTGCTGAAATTAGTACATATAGATATTTGGAGTAAAAAGGTGTTTCCTGGGAAAATCAAAGGGTGTGTTTAGTAAATCCTCAAGGGTTTCATTCAGAGACCAACGTGTCACGTGGCTGAACTCTGTACCCTTCTCCAGGGAAAAGCCGGGCTTGGAGAAGAGTGTGATGATCTCAGTTTAGCAAAAGGTGAAGATGGAAAGAAGCCACACATACAAACATGCCTTTGGAAAACTGCATTCTGCTTTGCCTTTTGCCTCCCTACCCACCGTTAGCTGTCTGGCTCCTTCGATCCAGCTACTGCCTCCACTCAGATAGTTTCCACCCCTCCACAGCCTGCAGCTCCTAAAACCTTTCCCCTATTTCCATTGGCTATTTTGTTGATCCCTTCCTTTTTCTCTGCCTGGCTTTTTTTTTTTCCTTTTTCTTTTTTCTTTTTTTTTTCCCCCCCTTCAATGCCAAATAACAACAGCTTGTTTCAGCAAGCAAAATTAGCCCAAGTGTTGGTCTGGCTTCCAGGCTAGTTGCAAGGCTCAGCATAAACTGTACTTGGCTCCAGAGCAGTATTTGTGTCTGTTCTTGTATTTAATGTGTAAAAGCTTGATACCAGATGAGGAATTCTTTTCAGTTTCTCAATGCTTTTCTCAAAATTCAGTGGCAGCTTGGGAATTTATGAAACATTCTCTCAAGTGTTAACTCTAACTCTCACTTGGTAGAAAAATAAGCAGTGTGTCCACTGTCCTGTGATTGTCTGACACCACTTCATGTTATTTATATATTCTGCTACCTTGTTTACGTAGATGATGCAAGCTGGAGAGCATGTCTTTAGGGTTTTTTACCCTGTTTTCTCTGTGTAGTTTCTGTGGATATCAGATTTATTAGATCTTTGGCCTGAGGTTCAGTGTTTAACCAGGGATACTCATTGCAAAATTGCTTCTTTGTCCACAGTCTTAGTTTGAATGTGTTTCTAGCTGGTTTTTTTTCCTGAAATATTTGTGTTTATATTATCCTAGATGTCTGTCAATCAATACATTCCAGCTTCTCTCATCATTAGTCTATTATAGGCTTGGCACTCCTATTTCCTCTTTAGCATGAATTCCCCCCCCCCCCCCCCACCCCTTTGTAGTTTTTTATTTAT
>VZTE01002991.1:166858-220155 GCA_013397775.1 Eulacestoma nigropectus
TTTAGGCTTAAACCCCCCCCCCCCCCACCTACTGGATTAGATTTTAAATATTACTTTAACCCTGTTTTATCTGCCAAAGTGCTGGTATCACCAGTGAACCTGGGCAATAGGGTTGGTTAGTGGGGATGCTGAGCCCATTTTACTGCACCTTCTATTTTAACTTGGGTTTACTGTTATGCACTCTTAGCCTGTAAGAAGAGAGGTCCCTACTCTGCTGCATAATTACAGAAATGTTTGCACGAGCTAAGTCATCATTACTAAACCTGAGCTGTGTTTCTATGTAAGTTTTCAGTGTTATTTTCTAAAGTAATGTGTACTTAGATATATACAAGGATCCTTTCCAAATAAGGGATTTTGAAACAAAGCCAACTTCCCGCAGTCTTCTGCTACTCTGTCCTACTATCACAGTGCTGCCTGATTTTATATGACTCACACTACTTTGCCTATATATCACGGAAATAAAAATGTTTCAATTTTTATTGGTCTTTAGTAAGATGAATTCCATGCCAGCAGTGTCAGAAAATTCTCCTGTTCTTTTACACATCAAAACTTTCAGAGCTTTGTATCTGAATGGGATCTTTTTCAAGTTATCAAATAATATATGACTGTGTTTCATTGCTGATTTTAAACAGTCAAATTCTGTTTAGTGCTCAATGGCTTTGCAAAGCAGAGATTGTAT
This sequence comes from Eulacestoma nigropectus, assembly GCA_013397775.1. Taxonomy (NCBI): domain Eukaryota; kingdom Metazoa; phylum Chordata; class Aves; order Passeriformes; genus Eulacestoma; species Eulacestoma nigropectus. The sequence goes on from VZTE01002991.1 coordinate 167,538, forward strand.
ATTGGAGCTGTGTGAGTGTATTGAGACGACTCTTATTATTCTGTTTTTTCAAGGCTGTTTACTGTCCTTTTTCCAGGAATCTCAAGATGAATCAGCGCTTCTCTGGCTGGATGAAATACAAAGAGGAATCAATGACAGCAATAACAACATAAAAGAAGCAGCAATCTGTAAGCATTAACCTGCATCTGCACTGCTCTTGTTTTTCTTGGTCTTGGGAAACTAAAATTGATAATTTATTTTTTCCACTTCAGGGAAGGTGCAAACCCTTTAAATACATGAAAAGAAATGCATGTTCTTTGTCATACTAAAATTGAGATGACTTAAAAATCCAGGAGTGGTGTTCTATCTAAAGTGGTAATCTTTAAGGCGTGGCTAATAATTCAGTGGATTTGGTTGTACAGGGTTAACATCATGACCAATCTTTCTAATTGCAGTGTATCTTCATCTAGCTCCCAAAATATATGAATGAGAAGGGATATGCTGCTCAGGAGCTTGTTTTGCTAAATATAAGACTAAAATCTTCATGCATGTTGTAAGAGCAAATTTTCATGTTTACAACTTTTCTTATTCATATTTCTTTATATTGTTTTTTATGAAGTGCTAACAAACAAAACTCAGGAACCCATTGACTTTTAAAGCAGTGTAAAAAGAATGCTAGGTCTTTTTGAAATACATATGCTTGTCCAGCCTGTAAGGAAGAGGAAATCTGTAGGAAAAATGCTGAGTCTTAATCTGTCAGAGTGTTGTGTACTGAATGCACTCAACACCTTTTGTCAAAGCTTGGGTTGAATATAATAATTTTAGAAAAAATATTCATAATGCATTATAAACTTTGGCAAGTAATGTAGAAGCAGGCACAGCTGGGTGTATGGGGCACATTGGCGAGCACAGTGGTGTGCGTGCCTGTTCCAGCCCAGGGCCAGCACAGCCCAGACAAGGCACTGGGTATTGGTCAGCCTTCTGCTCCACTTGGCTTTTGGTGAGTCAGTGTCGCCTTCTCTTGCACCTTAGGAGCTAGTGAATGCAAGTGCTGGAGTCAGTGCATTCCTGCAGTGCTGTGCTCAGCCATCCCTGGTGCAATGCGGCCGCTGTGAGCCCACAGGCGCGTCAGGAGTTAGTGCTTGGGAAGCTGTGGGTGGAAGAGCTGGCCATTACAAATAGCTATCCCTGCCACAGGAACATTACGTTTTGTGTTACTCTTACTTCAGAATTGATCTAAACCGTTAATACAGTCTTCAGGCAAGAAGGCAGATACACTGAGGATAGCTGAAGTATTTTTGTAGGTCACGCATCCAGAGAAAGCACTTGGCTTGTGTTTTTTGAGATGGGGTCAGATACACACACATTGTCTTAACCAAGCTCTGGTACCGAGGAGTGCGGATACCTTCTTTTGTGGAAAAACCTGCTTCCCATGAATGCCACCCAGAGCCATGAGGAAGCATCTGAGCACAGAGAAGGGAAGGAAACGTGCAACTTATGAATGGATTTGAGTTAAACTTAAAAAGCAATTTGAAAACAGCCTCATTTGTGTTCACTGGTGTAAGAGCATTAAGAATATGTATTGTAAGCAGTCTTAGATTAGATTTGCAGCCTTAGATGCAGAAATTAGAACAGCATAATTCATATAGCAATACCATATGATGTTGCTAATGGTAATCCACTGCTCCATCCACTACCTAGTTGTTGTAGTAAAATCTTTTCGTATAACCTGTGTTGGTAGTAAATGCACAGCTTTTCACAATCAAGGATGCTCAGTGGAACTGTTTTAACATGTCACTATTCCTGGGAAAAAAATACTAACCTCGTGTAGTCTGCCCTCTGGGTTGAAAGGAAGCACTATCAGCACAGCACACTGTTAAAGAGCTCTAAGGTTTTGCAGCTAAAACCTGAGATTTAACATTTCCTCATGGCACAGAACCCAATACTTCCTATAACCAACACATCCTGTCTCAGGAAGTTTACATGTTGTGTTCATGTAGTCTAAACTTAAAGTTCAGCTTGATCACAACTTGGACAGGAAATTTTATTTCATCTATCACAGAGGCGCTATTTTTGAAATGCAAACAACTCCAAAACTTTTGCAAAGTAGTCAAAGATGTATTTTTCAGTTTAAAAAGTAGCTTTGAGATTGCTGCAGTGATGGCAATAAAATAAGCAGTAAAATAAGAGAAGATACTGGCAGTGGTACTGAAACAGTCTTGATTATTTCCAAACTAACTTTCACGCCTTATATAAATATTAAATGGTACAGTGCTAAAATTTTGAAAGGCTTTTAGAGTCTTCCCTGTCAGTAAAGGAGTCTGTATCTTGTACCTTTATTAAATTATTTTATTGTACCTTTATTTAGGAAGAAGTGTTCAGCAAGTGCTGGTGCACTTCCTAACACATTGTGGTGCTTGCTGTGTGTTTTGCATCACTTTGCTTCACTTCTTGAATGAGTTCAACCATTGTACTCCTTATCTAAGTGAAGGACAAAAAGAGATCAGCCAAGTATCAGCTGTATAACCTTCAGGAACAGATTTGAGCACTGACTTCGGTCTTGCACAGGAAGAGTCTGTCAAAGCAGGAAGTCTGTCTGTCCTGAGAGAGTCCAAGTTACAGGAAAAAGCTGATCTTTGGCCTTGTTGGGAATTCAGGCTTATCACACCAGACAACTGTAGCTTTGTATATCACAGCTGTTTAAAGGGAGGATGGGTGTGGAAAAGAACCCTTCATAGTGTTGATCTGGTGCTGGCATCCCAACCGCTAGAGAAGCAGACTGGAGCTGACAATTTTCTGGCAGCTGGGGAGGGCAAATCCCCAGTTATCTTATGATTTTCCAGGGTCCATATGGCCTTTCTCTAGAGCAACAGCCACAGTATTAATTGCTAGCACTTAAAATTAAATGAATCATTTCTGCTGAGTTGAGTTTTTTCCCTGATAAACATTTTTCTTATATTTTCCTTCGAAAGTACAGGCATAATTAATTAAAAGATGAGGAAAAGCCAGATGAAAGTGGACCTACATAAACAAATCTTAGCTTAAGTTGTGTTTTCTTTTGTCTTTGTAAAAATATCTTTCAGCACCCTTAACTATATGATGAAAAGGAGGAAGGAAAGCATTCAAATACTGCTGAACAGAGCTGACGAGGCACATGAGACTGTGTAAGAGTCTGGGGCCAGCAGCAGCCACTGTGGCTTCCCAGTTTTTTCTGCTTCCTTGCTGCTGAGGCCAGGTGCCTGGATATCACAGTGCCACAGCAATGGTAGAAAGACATCTCCAGTACACATGTGTGCTGGGCAGAGGTCTGTTTCAAAGCACAGAACACTAGCAGGATGCTATCTGATTGAAATCCAGATGGTGGTGGTGTGGCATTGTGCGTCCACTTTGTTTCTCAGCTGGCTGACAATGTATTTTTGGTTGATCTGTTAACTGCCTAGCCAAAGCTACCCATTCCACCTTAGTCAAACTAACAACAAAGAAAAACTGTTTCTATTACTGAAATCCTTTTCTGCTTGCTCAGTCTCATGGAATGACTCCTATACGTGGGCTTCTGATATTGAATGCATTTTGGGTCACCTCTGTGTGTGCAGGGACCTCCTTTACTCTGATGTGCATAGACAGAAGACCAGGGAAAGTGTTTGGTGCTGCAGCATGAAGTGCAGCTCTGGGCTGCAAAAGTAGTCAGATTCCCTCAAGCCAGGGTATAATGTGGATGTTCTAGCTCTATTCACTTGTTTCTCTATGCATGGATCTTGAATTTAGATGTGAAAGGACATCTTTAAAGACCAGAGCAGCCATTTCTAAAGCAGCCTAAACATCTAGTGGGTAAGGTAGTTTTGAAGTGGCGTGTGCTTCCACATGTGTGCTTCCAGGTGTGGAGGAATCTGTTCCTTCAGTGATGGGTTCCATCCACTGAGTTCCAGCAGTGATGAGGAAGTCCTGAATTAGAGTATGGGTAACACCCACATGACATCAAAGTTTGCACATGCTTCACAGCATCACCTCTTAGGGTGCTTTTATGTGCCCTGAAAAAAAAGCAGCATCTCTGGCAAATTGAAGGGTATGGATTTGCTTTAAACAAGTTCCTGAGGAGGGTGAGTTCAAGAAAGGGTTGCTTCAGGATGCTGGCTAGGTTGCTGCAAGAATTTACTCAGGGCAATCATTTTTCATTCCCATTTTGTCCAGTAAAAGTGAATGTTAATGTTCACAGCTTGTAAAAACATTACTTCATGTACCTCTAGAAGGCTTCCAAGTGATCAGCAGATGATGGTCTGTCTGTTAGGGCAGGCTGAGTGTGGGAGTACTTGTGGTCCTCAACCCCTGCCCTACTGTCCCCTAGTGTGTCACTTGATGGGGAGCAGCTATGCCCTCAGACTACTCTTAGTTGTGCTGTGGCTGCATCCCAGCCTAGGTGGAGCACACACTTCCTACCTAACATGCTTGCTGTTCTCCAAAATACTTGTCCTTACAAGCTTGAAGGAAGCTGAAAATGGGTAAAGCACTGAATGGGTGTGTATGATATGCTGTCTGTGTGCCAGTATTAGAAGTCCATTTTCAAAGTTTCTGGAGGCTAGAGTTATGGGTACATAAGACACTTAATTTTCTGTGTTATTGTTTTACCCTAGTGGCTGTTGGAATATCAGTGATTAACAAGAGCTTGGAAAAGGGTGATTCACAGCCAATCCTGATGATACTGCAGTCAAGGTTTGGATTACGAGTCATTCCTGAATGTGCTGAAGCCTACTTCAGGAACCTGTCTGAAGCCAAAAACATGAAAACTACGGAAGGTAAAAACCTGCCTGAACAGGACAGTTCCACATGTCCATATCACTGAGGCAACCAGAAAGCTAGAACAGGAAGTTTATCTAAAATCACTGTAAATTGGGGGAGATAACTGCTGGTTTAAAATCTTTTGACAAATGTTATACTTTTCCAAGTGCTTTTTACATGACATTGAACAGTTGTGCTCATAATACAGATCACAGCACATGCTGAGAAACAAGTCTAGTGATTTCCAGAGTCTAGCTGAGACTTTCTAGAATGTCAAACCTGCCTTTGAGTGAATTTAGGGCAGGTTCTCTGGGACTGTCAATAGACTAGTCCATTCTCTCAGAAAACCATATTACTCTGTGATAATTTTTTTTCGTATCAGCAGATGCAGAGACGCACACATCAGTCTTACAGATTACTGTCAAAGATCAAGCCAGTATCTGACAGTGTTCACAGCCCAGCTATGGTCCCTGTGCGTTGCCAGAGCAACAGTTACCAGCAAAAGCTGGGGCTAGAATCTGCTCTTAGCAAGATGATGAGATGTTTTGTCATGTTAGAGCTGCAAAAGCTGGTCATAGCTAACAGCAGCCAAGGTTAACAGTTAACGGACAGCTAACAGTTAAAAAAAATTACTGTCAAGGTAGTACATGTTCTTACAGTAGATGAGCATGTTTCACTTTGCAATGTAAGTATTTTGAGGGCCTTACTAGCTTTATCTTGGGGCCTTTTGTCCATGAGGAAATGAGGTTTTTCCTGCCTGTCAGGATGCAGACTGGTTTACCAAAGCAACAAACAAGAAAATGATGTGGATATAGGAAATGTCATGTGTGAGGTAAGAGCCAGTAAATCCAGCATTTGGGCAGAAGACAAGAAAAATATTTTTTATAAACACAGTCTATTTCACTTTGAGTGATGATGTAAGACAGGGCACGCACTGTTTCAGGAGCACTAACTTGGCACGTTAGGATTTGGGGAGGCTAGCAGTGGATCTGTACCAACCTCCTAGCTGTTTCACTAACCTTATAGCCATTTTGTTCTAGAGGAAAGACCCTCATCCACCTAGCAGGATATTTTGAAAATCCTGACTACAAAAAGGCCCAAGATACATAGAGATTTTGCATGTCAAATGGCTTCACAGCAAGTAAAGGGAGGGGAAATGAGTAGGGAGAACTGTAATTTATCAGTGAAACAGGACACAAATGTGTACTAATGTTATGAACTGCTTTTAGGTTCTAGTGAAAGTCCATGGATTAAACTTGTAATGAAAGCCATGTATGATTACTATTACAATGTGGAAACTGAGGAAGGTACCTGTGTTGCCCCCAAAGGAGTTCTACCAAAAACGTCATGGTTAACTGGTGAAGAAATCCAGGTAGGTGGCTAAAACATTTGCTTTTATTGCAAAAGCAACATAAACATTTGAGGGCACGTGAGACATGGCAATATCAAGAGACTGTGGTGGGTGAAACTGAAGGTCACTTTATCAGTATGTGCTTCTGACAAGGGCAGCAACTTAAGTCTAAGCAGACAGTGATAGCACAGCCTCCTGTCTAGTGTCTGGCAATGATTTAGGGATTTCCTCGCTGGAAGTTACAGCATTTCTTTTAATGACTATCAACAGACACCAGAGGAGGAAAGTCTGATTTCTTCCATATCCTTTTATATTTTATAGGACTTTGCATTGACAGATAACAAATAATTTCATTATGTATTTGGGAGCAGGTGGAAGCCCTGTTTTCTGTTTAAATCTAATCCTCTGACAGCATTCTTGTATCTCCAAATTCAAGAGGATGAGTGTGCTATTTGACCTTCCTTACTGTAGAGCTTTTGCACTAGTGTGAAATAGAACAAAGCACATCACACAAGGCTCTGAGTAATTTGTTCTTCTATTATTCTGAGGCAGCTCATCTAAGTTACAGGCTTACTCCTCTACACAAACAGAAGTCAGTGTAAGTCCTTCTTAAATTCTGAATGCAGCAGTACTTGAGTGTGCTTCTTAGCAGAAAACTCACTGATTCAGTTAGTATTTCTAGATGTCTGAGTTGTACAAGACACTTGTAAGTGTTAGGAAAGCAGAACCCTGCTAATGTATAAAAGAATACTCTCTTAAACTAGCATATCCACTTGAATAACTGAAGCTTGAAAGCAGTTCAGTTACCCTTCATATACCCTTCATATAGCAGTAACAAAGTAGGTGTTTCTTCTTACTGATTAAAATCTAAGGGCAAATCAGAGGGATGTGGAGAGGGTAAATATAAACTGCAGCGATGGAGAGAACACAGTCCAAATTCCAGGATGGTTTTGTCTTTTAAATGACCTTTTTCCATGATCTTTTAACAGAACATTGTCGGGCAAGTTACAGCAGATTACAATCGAGAGCAGCTGTGGCTTGCTAATGAAAACCTGATTGTTGCGCTGCAAGCCCGAGCAAGGGGATTCTTAGTCAGAAAAAACTATCAGGAGAGAAAAGCCTATCTTCAAAACCAGGAACCATCTGCCATCAAAATACAGGTACTGTTCTAGAATTAGAAGGTAATATGGCTTGGGCAGCTTTTTGCATGTAAGGGGTGACATGACTGATTACTACCACTGATAAAATTCTCAAACAGATCTGCCTCCCCATTTTCAGCAGCAGCAGTTTAAAATTCTACATCTGCAAATATATGTGCTTTCATATAGCAAATATCCAGTTTTAAATGTATGGATCATATCCACCTCTAGTGTAAGTTACTTGGGAAAAGCTCATACACAGCCCTGGCTCCGTTCTGATGTGCTCAGATTTTTTTGTGCTGGGCCTAACTATGCACAGTACAAGACCAGAAGATATTTGTTAAGCATCGAAGCAAAAATTCCTTGGCAAAGCATGACTTAAGAAACACATTCCTTTCTAGACCTAGTTGGAAGTGGTTTGTTTCTGCTTCGTGAAGTTATAGCTGGACAGGGAGTGGAAGCTGCCCTGGTGTTCTCTGGCAGTATTTCTTGGATGTTTCCAGTTCGTTGAACTCCAAAAGGTGTACAAAGGAAACATTCTGCTGAGGGTGCAAACACTGACAAAGGCATGCATACTGCTTTTAAATGGTGAAATAGCCAGCTCCTATTAGGAGCAATTTATTCCACCACCCACTCACACACAAAAAAAAAAAAAAAAAAAAAATACAAGTGATAATTTTTAATCTACAGTAGCTATATTTAACAATTCATTATGACAAATAGCTTTATCATTAGTAATTGTGATTGGGAATAACTTTTCATTTTCCAGCATAGTGCCTGAGCCCAGTAAAGAATTGAGAAATTCAAAGTCTGTGTGAATAGGTTCAAAATATGGAGAAATGTAGGTAAATAAAGTTGTTTTGTTTTCTTTCTATTGGCATTAAAGTGGAAATGCCTTGTGGAAAGACAACAAGTAGAGGACAAGGCTGGTGTCACTGGCTGGATAGAGCTGACAGGCAAAAGCAGCAGTAAAAGTATCTGTTATCCCTGCTGCTAGGTTCCTTGACAAGTGTTTGTTTCTGAGCTAGCAAACAGAGAGTCAACTCAGGGAATTGGGAGGTTTTTATCTGTGGTACAAGATGATTTTGAGTGGCTCTGGAAGATTAGAAACTTGGAAAAGAGGCCAGGGCAAGAACAGTGTGGGTAAGGGACACCTTTTGGATGCAACAGAGTGACAGAATGTGTAGGACTAGTAGGGACAACAGCAGGTCATCTGGTCCAACCTCACTTTTCAAGCAGGGTCATCCCAAAGCACATGGCACAGAATTGCATCCAGATGGTTCTGGAATATCCCCAAAGGCTCCACAACTTCTCTGGTCAATCTGTTCCAGTGCTTGGTCACCCACCCATAAAGAAGTTCTTCCCCCCTATTCAGGTGGAACTTCCTGTGCATCAGCTTCTGCCTGCTCCTTCTTGTCCTACTGTGTGATACCACTGAGAAGAGCCTGGTCTATCCTCTTGATACCCTCCCTTCAGGTACTGATAGACATTGATGAGGTCCCGTCTCACTCTTCTCTTCTTAAGGCTAAACAGGCCCAGCTCACTCAGCCTTTCCTTTCAAGGGAGATGCTCCAGGTCCCTCATCATCTTTGTAGCCTCTGCTGGACCCACTCCAGGAGCTCCATGTCTCTGTTGTCCTGAGGAGCCCAGAACTGGACAGAGCACTCTAGGTTAGGCCTCACCAGGACTGAGTAGAGGGGCAGGATCATCTTCCATGACCTGCTGGCAATGCTCTTCCTAATGCCCCCCAGGATACCATTGGCCTCCTTGGCCACCAGGACACTCTGCTGGCTCATGGACAGCTTGTTGTTCACCAGGACCCCCAGGTCCTTCTCTGCAGAGCTGCCCCCCCAGCAGGTCAGCCCCAGCCTGTGCTGGTGCCTGGGGTTGTTCCTCCCCAGGTGCAGGACCCTGCACTTGCCTTTGCTGAATTTCAGATGGTTCTTCTCTGCCCATCTCTCCATCCTGCCCAGGTCCTTCTGAAGGGCTGCACAGCACTCCGAGGTGTTGGCCGTTCCTCCCAGTTTTGTATCATCAGTGAATCTGCCCCTTCATCTAAGTCATGGATGAACAAGTTAAACAGTTAAGCATTGAACCTTGGGAGACACCACTAGGGACAGGCCTCGCACAGGACCCTGTGCCACTGATTTTGACCCTCTGGGATCTGTTGTTCAGCCAGTTCTCGATCCACCTCACTGCCCACTCATCCAGCCCACATCCCTGAGGATGTGGTAAGAGACAGTGTTGAAATCCTTGCTGAAGTCAAGTAGACAATAACCACTGCTTTCCCCTCATCCATCCAAGTAGTTGTTTCATTGTAGAAGGCAATCAGGTTGGTCAAACACTACTTCAGTGAACCCATGCTGACTGTTCCTGACTATCATCTTGTTATCCATGTGGATAGAGATGGTTTCTAGATTGAGGCACTTCATCACTGTTCCAGGGATGGGAGGTGAGGCCGAGTAATGGGCAAGAGCTGGAAGTCACTTATGTGGGATTAAGCCAGTGACTGGGATGCTAAGGATGTGGGTGTATTGGTGATAAGAGTAATGATGACTTCAGGAGAGTGAAGGAAATAGCATTAGACAATAAAGAGTGCTGAGATTGGTCAAAATTAACATGAAACATATTAGGACACCTTAAAAAATGTAGAGGCAAGCTTACTTATAGCTTAGTTATCTCTTTATCACAATGGCAGTTTTTTTCTACAACATAAACACTGTTAATGATTTTAGTGTGTTACATAGATTTAACAAATATTAGTTTCTTATTAGGGATAATGTTTTCCTGCCTTCTCTAAAATAGGCTTTCTGGAAAGGATTCAAACAAAGGAAAAGCTATGTTGACAGATTAAAGGTGCTTCAAGGCAATGTTGCTGCTATTGTTAAGGTAAGAACCCCCAATGTGTTTTGGGGGCCAAGTACATTTTATCCCTTGACATTGATTCCCAGGCGGTGATGAACTGAGACTAGGAGCACAAGTTGGAGGGTTTCCAGAAGTCTGCATGGAATTGAAAGTTGTTTAATTGGTAGCTTAAGCAAATTGCTTCTTGAAAGCTGTGTTTGACTTCCAACAGGCTTTGTGGAATTTGAGGGGCTCTTGATAGAGATTTCCTCACATTTCCCTCTCCAATACTAAACTAGAAAACATTTGGGATGACAGTGTATTATTTCCTTAAAAACTGTCAAATCTCTCTCTCTGAAAAGCGCTCGCTGTTCTGAGATGCTAATGGGACTGTTATGTCATGATTAGATTGTAGATCACAGATGGAATATTGTGACAGGATCTCCTGGTTTTGAGAGAGACTGGTTTAGAACTGAGACCTGAAGGTACAAATTATTTACAAAGATAGTGCTACACACAGGTGGTAGAAACTTGAACTCGGGTTGATTAAGTGGTTTAGTGGGAACCCCTTTATCTGGTCACTGCCCAGTAGGAGCCTGGTGGTACAGTCACCTATGGCCTTGAGCACATGAGAACAGCATGCCTGCCAAAGTAGACGTTCAAAAGTAGATGTAAAACACACACACAAAAGTTTGTGCAGTGTCCCTTAAGTTTTTTTAAAATTTCATTTAATTTTCAGATTCAGTCATGGGTCAAAATGTGGCTAGCGAGGAGAGCTTACAGGAAACGTCTGCAATACTTCAAGGATCATGTAAGTAATTTTTCTCCATTTTGAACACGAAGCATTGAAGTAGGGTAGTATGCAGGAGCAGTTTTGAGAAACGGAAAAGAGGGTCCAAGTTTTGCAGTATATTTCTGAGCAGAAGTGTGTCATAACTAGATTCTTTTGCCTAACCTTTCAGAATGACCAAATTGTGAAGATACAAGCATTTCTTAGAGCAAACAAGGCCAGGGAGGACTACAGAACACTAAGTGAGTAGTAACAGTTGATTGTTGTATGTTTGGGGACAAGTATGTTACTGTGTTCAGTCGTTTTATTTGCTAAGTTTCACATGGGAATTCTCAGTCTCTTATTTAACCTCAAAAGAGAGTGCAAGTGTTTGTTAAACAACTGTTCTACAGCTGAAACCATTTTGCATACTCTTAAAGCACAACAAGAATATTGCTAAGTGGCATAAACTTCAAGTTTTCTGCATAGTGATCAGTTTCCTGAGGCCTTTAGGGGTGTTCAGTATTATGTCAACTAACAGGCCTATTTTCTTCAATTATAGTTGGTGCTGAAAATCCACCCTTGACTGTTCTGCGCAAATTTGCCTACCTCTTGGACCAAAGTGACTTAGACTTCCAAGAAGAACTGGAAGTAACAAGGTTAAGGGAAGAAGTGGTTACAAAAATTCGATCCAATCAACAGCTGGAGAAAGATTTGAACTTAATGGATATAAAGATTGGATTGCTGGTGAAAAACAGAATCACTCTTCAGGTCAGCAGGCTCTGTTCAGGCCCCCTTGGTAGCATGCACTGAGCACTTCCCCATGTTGAAGGAACTCAGGGTTACACAATCACAGCTGAGGCTGGAAGGGATCTCTGGAGGTCATCTGGTCCAAACCCCCTGCACAAGCAGGGACACCCATAACAGGTTGCCCAGGACCATGTCCAGATGGCTGATTCTCTCCAACAGTGGAGACTGCACAATCTGAGCAACCTGTGCTAGTGCTCAGTCACCCTCAATCAGTCAAAATACTCCTGGTAAATTAAGCGCTGTCTTTGCGTGTTTCTACCTTGTGCTAGCTGTTGTTCTGTTGTCTTGAGTTGTACGTCACTGTGTTTTGCTAGTTGCGGACAACAGTAATTACTTGGCAGATTTAAAGTCTTTTACATCTTTTCTGTGTTAGAGTAGAGTAGGCTTCTGATCATATGGAACAGGTTGTTCAATGTTAAATTAATCATGAATGAGTCTGCGTAGGAGATCAGGTTCCATACAGTCACTGTTGGCAACCCATACTGGTGAATGATAAAGATGTTAAAAAACTTGGTAGTGAATAGAGCAGCAAAATTTACAAATTTGCTAATTAAGGGCCTTGGAGTAATACTGCATTTAACATGATTGAGAAAATGTTCTTTTTTCCTATTTGCCTGTTTAATGAATATATAATCCAGATATATGATCATTTTTCTGCAGGATGTGGTACTGCACAGTAAGAAACTTAACAAAAAGAGCAAAAGTCAACTGGAGGAGATGGTTATGGTTGACAAACAGGGCATCAAAGGTTTGAGTAAAGAGAGAAGAAAAAAACTAGAGGCTTATCAACATTTATTCTACCTCCTACAGGTAATTTTTAATGCAAAAATTAACATGGCAGCAAATTTTTTAAGAAAAATTAGAAATATACTGTACTGCTTATTTTGTTTTAATGATTGTAGTAGTATTATATGAAAATATTTCCAAATAACATGCAGACTGCAGCAGACACTATGGTCAATTTCTAATACTTCCTGTAACTGAGAAAATCCTTCTTGTTTTTAAAGTGTGCAGCAAATATGGCTGGTTTTTGCTTGAGTATACTTCAGTCTGTACTGAAGCTGAAGAGAAATGTTTACCTCCATATATCTTTTAGTCCATGTAAATTACGGTCAATTACTAATACCATGCCTTATATGTGGTGGAAGGGAAGTGGTCTGCAACGCAGTTCACAGAATATAATATATCTCTTCTTGTGCTGTTTGTATCTTACCTCACTGACATTTTTCTAGAAGAATTTTAGATCCTCCCAGGGCAGCTACTCTCCAAAGTAGACATGTAGTAGGCAAAGTTTTCTTGGTAGATAGCCATTGTCATTTGGTAAATTCTCATTGTCACTAGACACATAGACTTGATGCAGAGACATACTATCCAGAGACTGCAAATAAAATCCTTAATGGTGCTTCTCACAGATTGTGCAGTATTCCGTGTTTCATATATACTAGGATTTGGAGAAAAGTAAAACCTGCATGGAAAAGTGACATATATGGAAGTCACCATAAGTGCTTTAGGCATGAACAAATGTAAAGAGCTGCCCTCCAAGTGGGGGAGTTTGTCCTGGATGACAGTATGCATGTCATTTGTTTGCTTTGTAGACTAATCCCACGTACCTGGCAAAGCTGATTTTCCAGATGCCACAAAACAAATCAACGAAGTTTATGGATACAGTCATCTTCACACTATACAACTATGCCTCCAATCAACGGGAAGAATACCTGCTTCTCAAACTCTTCAAAACTGCTCTAGAAGAGGAGATAACGTATGTGCACTCACAGAAAGGATTTAGCTAGTTTGTGTTTTAGACAATTCAATGAATGCTTCGTGCCTAAAAGAAACTGGTGGTTTATCTTTTAACTACCATAAAATTACATACATAATTTTATTACAAGAAAACTTTGTTTTCTGGGTGTTACTCTTAAACCCAAGTGATCGCTAATTCAGAAAAAAACCCAATCTTCCTATGGTGGACCATACTCCATCTATGAAAAAATTGCTTGTTAAAAGATGCTAGGGCTTCTTGGATTGTGCTTGAGTATGTAAGAATGGAGAAAGTATTATCTTTCTTTATGTAATCGTACATTCTATAAGTGAAGATTGGTGGTTTATCCTGAGATAATGAAATGTTATTTTATGCTCTTAACAGATACTGGCTGAACAGGTATTTGGGTTTGAATCAGGTATATATTAGCTGCCACTGACTATGCTATGTTCCGGGACATTACTATAATACATGCAGAATTCAGGTGGGAGGTTTCAACATAGAAATACGGTAATTTTAGAAGTGTGTAGTTTGAAAATAGGGATAACTGCATATATAAGTCAGAACTCTTCTGTTCCTGATACAGCTCTAAGGTAGACCAGATTCAGGATATCGTTACTGGAAACCCCACTGTCATTAAGATGGTTGTTAGCTTCAATCGAGGCGCTCGGGGACAGAACACTCTGCGCCAGCTCCTGGCCCCAGTGGTGAAGGAAATCATGGAGGACAAGTCTCTCATAATCAACACTAGTCCTGTGGATGTTTACAAGTCGTGGGTAAACCAGCTAGAAATGCAGACTGGTGAGGCCAGGTGAGTGAGGAAGCTGGACATGCTGTACCATACACATGAGGAATCCCTCAGTTCTGCATTCCTATTCTTTCTCTGAGAAATTGTACTTGTCCTCATGGACTCCTTTTCAATCTTCTTCCAGCAGAGATTTTGGGGAGGGATGCTTGAAAAACAGGTGCTTTAACTTGTTCTGAACAACAAAAGGATCACTTTCCTTGTCATGGCCTTCCAAAGTCAATTACTTAATCTTTGTAAGTGTAATGGACTATGCCATGGAACACCTTAGTCTTTTTCTCAGGTTTTTTACTAACAGCATGGTAGTAGTGTCCCAGGCTTTTGAGGAGCGATGCTGGGACGGGGATGTGGAGATGCATGCTTTATATTCGTATTCTCCTTTTGTAATTAAGGGAAGGTACGTGATAGCATGTGCACCCCCAATGAAGCAAACTACTTACCTCCAAAAAAAGGAAGCCAAAGCATCTGAGACTTTAAGTAACAAAACCCACCTTCAGTTGTATTTGTCAGACTTTTGTTCACTGATGGCCCTTATGAAGACAAAAATAAAGTATTTTATTCTCAAATGTATTCACCTTGGTTTAACGTCCATTTTTTTGCTTTGCAGCAAACTCCCATATGATGTGACCACAGAACAAGCATTGACACACACAGAAGTTGTCAATAAACTGGAATCATCTATTCAGAGTTTGCGAGCAGTAACTGACAAAGTTCTCGCATCCATATTCTCTTCTCTCAATATGATGCCGTAAGTGCTGAGCTAGGCCTCTCCAAGCAGCAGTTCATGTGCAGTTCACTTGAACCTCTGTGATGGAGATTCTTTCAAATCCTTTCCAGGCTTTCAAAAGCTTGTGATAAGTGCCTCTCAAATGAACGCCCCAGTAGAGGGAGTGGTTTCTCTCCCTCTGCCCTGCTTTAGCAGCCTGGCAAACCTCTCCCTGTACTTGAAACATTGTGTTTCCATTATCAACTCATTCTTTAGTTTCAAGGGAGTGGGCAAAAAGCCAATATCTTAAGCTGACTAGAATGATTGTTTTGTGTTTCATCTAAGTATTTTCCAATATTTTCCCTTTTCATCTGTTCTACATGTAGTTATGGAATGAGATACATAGCCAAAGTTCTGAAGAGCTCACTCCATGAGAAATTCCCCGATGCAACAGAAGATGAACTACTAAAGGTAGACTTCTGAAGGCAAACTGCCAGCAGCTTGTTCTTTTAATGCCTAAGTGGATTTTTATTAACACTAAACATTCTAAGGATGTGGGAAAGCAGCATTTATTGAAGGAATTTGGCACTTCTTACTGAGTTGCAAAGAGGCTGAGGAAGGGGAGAAGGGAATTGTGTTGCCACAATCTAGGTATGTTAATCTGGGTGTTCAGCAATTCTTACGGTAGAGAGTGCTCAACCTGTTTTGGGATAGTAACTGTACTTAGAAGGCTGGAGTTTATCTTAATCATCCTGTGGCTTGGGTTGGTACTGAAGTCCTTGTCAGCACCAATCCTTTCCTTGAGAACACTGTATTCTTTTTTTTTTTCCCTCCCCTATCTGAAGTTGTAAACATGTTACGAAATTGTAATTTAAATCCAATGAGGAAGGTCTCTAAAAGAAAATTTTGAGTAGATTATACTACACTTAGATTACATTACACTTAAGATGCTTGTAAAAGTTGTAGAAATGGCATTTGTACAGACTGAAAAATAAGGTGTGAGTGATAAGTATAGTGGCATAGTGGCCATTGTTACTCTACCACAGCCATGGTGTCTCTTCAGAGGATTTAAGGGAATTGCTCCAGAAACCTTCCATACAGCTGAGAGACTGACAGCTCTCTCAGATTAGGACTGTTTTGCACTTCAATAAAGACCCTTTTATTGGTGTTTATTTACATGGTTCTAAAAGCACAAGGTTTTCATTTTAACAGAACTTCCCTATTATTCTTCACTGTCCATCACTCCAGCAATACAGATTTAAAAATTGCTCATGAAAAAACTTAGATAGCAAATTGAGCACC
Organism: Eulacestoma nigropectus; assembly: GCA_013397775.1. Classification (NCBI taxonomy): domain Eukaryota; kingdom Metazoa; phylum Chordata; class Aves; order Passeriformes; genus Eulacestoma; species Eulacestoma nigropectus. The sequence goes on from VZTE01002991.1 coordinate 183,775, forward strand.
TGCCTGAAAGCCTTTAAATGTGTAAGGTGGATGTTCTGCAGGTGCATACACATAAGCTAAAGCAAATTGCAGAAAGCAAAGTCCTGCCTGTTTCTGAGACTGGGGATTCTTTGAAGTTGCCATCTTCAGAAGCTACTGTACCATTGTTATAGAAACTGCAGTTTGGGAAATCTCTTCTCTAGATTTCTAGGGCTGCATTGCAGTCCAGTCCCATTGAGAAATAAGTCCCCTTATCAGTGAGTGCATTAAATGCTGCCAGTATCTGCAGCACTTTGGAGAATGAGCCTCAGGTACAGAACCTTGCAAAATATAGAAGAGTTGTGTTTGTGTTTAGCTCCATGCCTTGCATTAGCTGAACTACAGCCAGCACCAAACTGAAATGTGGTTGTAAAAGTCCATAACTGATGTTCACAGAGGTGTTGTAGGACGAGTACCATGTAAAAGACCACAGGTTCTTCCAGTAGCCCCATAGGTCAAGTGTGTCTTAAGGATTCTTCTAGCACCAGTTCCTATGGTCTAATTTAGAAGTAGAAATGATTGGTCATGTTTCGTAAGGTGTCATTACTGTATGCAAAGGGAAGATCTCTTAACTCTTTTCTCTAACTTTTTCTTTAGATTGTTGGCAACCTTCTGTACTATCGCTACATGAACCCTGCGATAGTTGCTCCTGATGGCTTTGATATAATTGATATGACAGCTGGGGGCCAAATACACCCTGACCAGAGGAGGAACCTAGGCTGTGTGGCAAAAGTCCTTCAGCACGCTGCTTCTAACAAACTCTTTGAAGGAGAAAGCGAACATCTGTCATCTATGAACACTTACCTCTCACAGACCTACCAGAAGTTTAGGTATGCAAAGCCCTCACAAATACTTAGAGAGTAAGAGATTTCCTCTAGGATGAGTAAGGCAGGTGGACTCCTCGTTGATAGGAATTTCCTGTTCATAGTTAAAAATGCTGAGTGATATGGCAAAGAGAAATGCTCACTGACAAGGAAACTGGAGCAGGAGTAACAGGTTGTATTTTAGCTTGTGCATTAGAGATCATCTCTGCTGTTTTGGTTGCAGTTTCTTACTGCAAACACAGAATGAGAACAGACTGAGGTAACTCATTATCTAGCAGAAACAACGTCTGTTTTAATTTGGGAGGACAGCTGAATGTTTTGTCTGAGAAAAAAACCATTGTTAGGAAAAATTGCAGGTTTTTATTCTCTCATCTTTGCTGAGAGTTTCTATACAGATATCATTCTTTTATCTTGCAGTCATAGGAAACTGCATGTTTTGCTACATTCTTGAACACAAGTTTTTTGGGTTATTGCCCATTTTGGGGGGTGATTGCTATTACTTTGTGATATTGTTGAGTTTTGCAGCAAACTTGCACTCAGAATTTCTGTCTTTAGTGCCTGCCCTTCATGAAAGCAAATGCACTGTTCATATAATGGGTTTCTTGAGAGATCAACCATGGATACAGAGATTATTAAACTTAGTAATTTTAATAAAGTATTTAAGGGCATGATGCAAACATGAAGACAGCTATAGGGTAGAAAGTGTTATAGCAAGAATAACAAATGCTAATAAAAGAGCGCTACTCTAGTTGGCCCTTGATCGCTACAAAAGGAAGAATCCCTCTCCTAATTAAGCTAACTTAAATATCTCTATGCCTGTGCTCTGTACTTTAACTAAACCCTTCTTAGATAGCAATGGTGGCTGCCCTTAGCTGCCCGTTCCCCTTCGGAACAATATTAGCAATATTAGCTATGCTAAAAGCTATTCAGCCTGCCTAGTTCTTTTACTCTGCACTTACAAACTTGTGCAGGAATTTGTCCATACCTTTCCTAAACCTTTGAGATCATCTGCCTCCACAAGTCCTGTAGCAATATTTAGAAGTTTGCTACCTGTTGGTTAAAGTTAAAATTTTCCTGCAGTTTCACTGCACACCCTCTTGGCCATTATTTTTTGGACTTGATTAATGAATTCTGCACACATCTCATGCAATACCACTGTGATTTTGTACAACCTGATTTGTAGTCCCCAGCTTTTCCTCTCCAAAGTGAAGAATCACAGCCCTTTTCCTTTTTTCTTTGTGTGTTTGGTTTTTTTTAATTATGCTTTTCTAATACTTTAAAGGTGCTGTGAACCTGAAAAATGTATCCTCTTCAACACCACAGGTCTGGCACAACATGGCTCCTGGAGCAAACCCATAGGCATCATCCAAAACCCTGTTTTTCCCAGCTGGCCCACTTCTGGCCCCTCTCACTTTGGAAAACAAAGTGGTTCTCTGACCGGAGGACCCTGCTGGTTCTTGGTTGTCTGTGCACATCCCTGAAGAAGTCAGTAGCTTGGAGAGACACCAGTTGTCATTTTGGGAAGCAGGTCTCAGTACTCCATGTACATGCTAGTCATACTGAAGTAACACTTCAACCACACTCTGCATTTTTTTCCTCTCAGGATTCTTGTATTTATAAACAAAACTGCATTTGCTCTCATTTTGAGCAGCTCATTTTCTGCCTAATAGAAACATAAACATTTGTGGGACAAATGGGAATTTTGTGCAGCTATTTCAATCTATTCCTTCTTGGCACACCTCATACTACAAAGTGCCTTCATAAAATCAGAGGGAAATCTTTTTATAACTTCTAGAGCATTAAATAGATATTTCTCTAAGTTCTTAAAATTTACCAAGTTTTCATTCCTTGTTTAATAATGAGGGGAAAAAACTCTAACCCCTTTAAAACAGTCTACCACCAGCTACCCAGGAAATAGAACACTTCATCATTTGTATTGATGTGTCGCCTTCACAAGGTTCCTTGAAACATTGAGGGTAGATTGCATGTCAAAGACTTGACTGTGGCTTTTTTATACAGGCTAAATAAAGTGAATTTATAAGAGACAATTATTGAAGTCTTTCTCATTTTCTCTTAGGAATTTTTTTCAAGCAGCATGTGATGTTCCTGAACCAGAGGAGAAATTCAATATTGATGAATACTCTGATATGGTGACCCTTAGCAAGCCTGTCATATATATCTCCATTGAAGAAATTATTAATACCCATTCAGTAAGTCAATGAAAGCAGACTTGTAAACGGACTATAGCATACAGATTATCTACTATTTGCCGCTAACATTCTCTGGGGAAAGCTTAGTTTTCATTCTTACTTTTGAAGAAATTTCTTCATCTCTGAGGTGTTCTGAAGTTGAGTATTAGATTTTTTTCTTTTCCCCAGGGAAAATGCAAATACTGCTTCCATGCAAAAGCATCATCTTCAGTAATAATCACTACATAACACTTTCTGATGAGGGGAAAGAACATTTATGTTCTAGCCTCATGTGATATTTCTAACTTTGAAACAATTTTCTGTCATGGGTAAGAAAGTGAAAGCAATTTGAAGCCTTTGACTCTGGGAATAGAAATTGTATCTTGTGGCTCTGGCATTCTGTCACGTGAGTTGTTGGAAGCAGATGCAAACATCTGATTTAGAAAAACTGAAACTGTGGTGTCATGCCTGTTCTTACTGTGGGTAAAGAACAGAATAACTGCAGTCTGAAGTATGACAATAGGGTGTAAGTTAAATGTTTACCACGTGTTCCTCCTAAAACTGGGATATTACTATCTGTTTCCTGGCTTGCAATATATCCCCTGTGTGTCCCCCTGCCCAAGAAAAAAAAACAAACAAACATACAAGAACATTCCCCCATCAAAAAAAAAAAAAGGCCCACAAACACCACAAAGAACCTCTCACAAATACTGCCAGATACACTATGGAAAAGGTAGAATACCCAACTCACAGTAGACCACACTATATGGCAGTTTTATTCAAGTGAAAACCAAAAACCTAATCTGCTAAAAACGTACTTTCTGGTTTGTCTTTGTGTTTGTTCTTCTAATTTTTGAAGCGACAGACCTATGCCTGCATGTTAATGATCAGCAGTTATATGTGAACATTGGTCCTGATCAATTACTCCTTTTACTGAGTCTAATGACTGGCATAACATGTCTGCTAGGTGCAGTGGGTGCTGCAGAGCTGGTTCCTCACTTAGAAAATACAGTCCTTTCTGAAATGTATCACTGACACTGTTGTAAGCTACTGGAATGGATATACAGAAAATAGATATCTTTCTGTGGGCCACCAACACTCACTTTATTCCTTTGCATGTTACGGATGCAGCACCAAAATGCTCTGCTTGGGATTAGCACCCTTTCTTCTATGATGATAAGGACTTTGTTAGTCCTAATTGCAAATTTTCTGCTCAGCCGTGACATTTAGCACTCCAGAGACAATTGCTGGAGGAGCAGGGCAAGCTGTTTTACAGCAAGGGCAAGTCTAAACTCTAGCCCAGAATGCAGGGTGCTTCCTGGCCTTGGGAAGGTCCTCCATAATCCCAATCATGCTAGGTCTGTGTTTTTCAACTTTTAGTTTCCAGATTTATTTTCAAGTATAAAGATACCAGGAAAGCTTTTTCTGGATGATGATTTCATTCACATTTGTTTATAGCTGCTTTTGGAACACCAGGATGCCATTGCCACTGAGACTAATGACCTGCTGAACGAATTGCTGGAAGGTCTGGGACCTGTTCCTGATATAGAATCTTTCCTTGGTATGCTATTTTTGTCTCTATGGGTAACTTCATTCTAGGGGCTGAATTAAACAGAGGCTTGCCTTAAGACTCTTGTGTCTCTCAAAGAAATAGCTTCTGCTTCTCTGTTTACTACAGAATTATTTTCCAAACACTTATTGTAACATGGCACCTTATATTTGAGCCTTTTTCTAACTGCAATACTCTAAAAATTAATGGTGTGATTCAAAATCCAAACATTAGTAATATTTTGAATGATCCAGTTGTGCTTAAACTGCAGATAGGAAACAAATGACTTTTTTAACAATTAGATCTTAAGATTTGCTAGTGTTGGCTAGAAACTTAGAAAAAGTATATAGAGAATTCTAAAACCACCCATTTTTTCTTTGGATACTTAATTATCCAAATAAAAATTACATTTTTAAAATCATACAAATTTATTAGAAAGTAATGCATTTGACTGATACTTAATTGGCATTAATTGTAGAAAACTGTTTAGAAAGTAGCTAGAAGTCATGGATAACACCAACATTCAAGTGAATGGCCTGTTAATATAGCTGCTACTCTATTGTTTCTTCATTATCACTGCATGTTAGGAAAAAGGATGTTAAATTGTTTGTATTATTCTTTGAGAAGACAACATGAAAGTCTTTTGCACATCAGTAGCCTGAAAAGCAAGGATTGCTGTAATTTCCAAAATACTGTAACTGGGCTTATAAATAGCTAAGTTACGGTTTTGAATGTTTCCTTTTAGGGGAAGGAGCTGTTGATCCCAATGACCCCAACAGGGAAAGCACACTGAATCAACTTGCAAAAACAGAGATTTCACTGTCTCTGACAAGCAAATATGAGTTACGAGAAGGTGAAGATCAGGATCTCAAAAGCCTGATGATAAAGTAAGTTTTGCTCCAACCTTTACATTCTGGCAATGCTTTCTGTTTGGTTTTTACCTTTTTTTTTAAATGTCGTTTTGACAACTGCCCTGCCTAAGTGCATTTCTGAGGTGCTGAGTGCGTTCAGTTTTCAAAAGCCAGTTTGTGTTCAGTGCTACTCAAACTTTTGCCAAAGTCAGATGAACAGTCAGTTCTTCCAGAAAAATAACTATATTGCCATTTGTGTTTTGGAGCATGACTGCATCATTATCTAACCTAGTAAGTGTTTTTTCATGAAGCTGTAAAAGCACTCTGCTTTAAAATGCCACAGCCTTGGGAAAGCAGAGATGAAAAGCAGTCTAGACTTATAAGGGTCAGACAGTATTACCCTCTCCTTTCCTCCCTCTCAAAAATAAACACTTCCCTGATATGCTGTCATCAGCCATTTGAAAAGGATGTAACTGTTACTTCAGCAGGAATAGTGCATGCTGCATGCTTTTATCCAGGAAAGAAAATTGTGTTTATTCTATCTGGTGAACGAATTAAAACATAGCTACGGAGATACTCTGGAATACAGGCTACTTTATAGTATAAATTAATTATATAACAGCACTTAATTTCAAATTATTGGCACCCATCTTTTGAAATCATTTCAAGCTGCCCAGAAAAGAGATTGGCCTACTCTAAGATCCTAGTACAATCTGAGTAAGGGGGAGGACAGGATGCTGCTCTCCTCTATGACGATGCTTATATGTACCACACATGTGAAGGCAGAAGTTCACATTAAAAGCGAAAGATAGCACCAATAACTAGGCGAGCAATAACTAGGAGGGTAGCTATGGGCTGTAATTCAAATCTGATCTAATAACCTGTTTGGGGTTTTTTTAATCAGAAATAAGTATTCTGGATTTATTAGATGGTGTGAAGTTTTACTTCTGAAGAAGTAACTGTACCTACGTAGACTATCACTTTAAGCCATTAGGTTTTATCATAGAAATTTTGACCATATTTAGACATTTTCCTTGGAAACTTAAGCTGCATCTTTAATTTTCTGTTAATTGTTAAGAATAATGAGCTATTTCAGTAACCTTGTCCTCTAAATTAACAGTATTCTGTAGCAAGATGTTCTTGGAAGCATTATGAATGAATAGGCAGCAGGAATGAGATAAATTCTTACCAAGAAAAGAACTGGTTAACATATCGGAGTTTAGCAGCTTCCCTTCTTTAGCAAGGAAATGCTCCTTGTCTGTTGTGGCTAGAAAAATATCTGTCCTTCAGTGGTTTGCGTAAATGCACTCCATCAAATGTAAAATTCCTTCAAAGTTGAGCAGTTCTGAGTGCATTTCCACTTTATTCAGTAAATATGATGTTTAATGGAATGATGAGTAGCTCAGGCTTTTCAAAGGTTACATTTCTGCCTGCTGTTTTGTCACAATCACAGTTAAAATCCACATGCGAGTTGTTGTTTGTATTTTTGTTAACAGTAACTGTTTTACTGTGCTAGTTGGTTACCTGTTTTCTAAAATAAATGGAGGGAAGCTTACATGTATTTCTCCATCCAGACTGTGTAGAAACTAGATACTCAACACTATTAAGGGAAGCTCTGAAACATAAAAAGCTAGAAAGCAAATTTTACCAAGAATCCATAAAAAAGGGGGAGTTTGCTAATTTTATGGTTGAAGAAATGACATGTACAAGAGATCCAGTGATAACTGTTTTGTAATATCCATATATCCTTTTCAAAAGGACCAAAAGACTTATTGTGGATGTGATACGAACACAACCAGGAGATACACTCTTAGAAATATTAGAAACACCAGCCACTGCACAACAGGTAAGTGCTATACTGTGCCTGAATAGGGAAGAAAGTATTTTATTATAGCTATTTGAAAGCCTTAACATATCTCTGACAGCTTTCTCCATCACGTTATAACAATGAAATTGTTTGTTGATGGTTTTAGACTATTCAGAGTCTTCAAAATATGAGACTTGCAATTTTTTTTTTTTACTGTGTAATTGGACACAGCTTCAGAGGAAAAGAAAAAATAAGTCTTGCTGTGAGCTAGGATGACTAGAATATTTTTTCTTTACACTTTTTGTGATCAGGGTCTTTTCTCTCCTACAGTATAATACAATCAAATAGCCTAAACGAATCTTTCTACTTCATCTTTTTTTTTCTCCTCTCATTAAATTTAGTATCGTAATTCAAGTTCCTTGACCCTTTAGTTTATTTGCTTAATCTATACAAGCAAATCTCAGGGAACTACTGCTATCCTTAGTATGGGAATTGAGTGGGAAGAACTCACAGTTGAAGTCTTTCCTGTACACACTGACACACAAAACTTAATTTTAATAATGTGCAGATTTTAGTTAACCTCAGTGTGTGCATATGTAGGAAACACCTGTGAGATCTGGACAGCATTCTTAAAACTTGGGGAAGTCATTGAGTCACCTGGCTGAATTAGACATTTTGATTAATTCAAATGTATGTCTAGGTGCTGTCACTACATAGTTAAGGTATGTCCAAAGGCATAGTAAATGGGGTACTTTGAGACCAAGTGGTAATAGGACATAAAGCCTGCACCCTGATTCTTGATAATCTCCTTTGAGAATTCAATGTACTTGAACACTTAACAGTTACCAAAATCTGGAAAATAACTGTTCTGGATTTTTTTTTTTTTAATACCCAGGAATCAGAGAACTTGAAACTTGTAGAAAAACGTGCCATATTAGATTCCAAAACTCCAGAGAAAATGAAGCACAGTCAGTCTATTTTTGAAGATGAGCAGCTACCAATAGAACAAAAGAAAAGGAAAATTCAGAGAAATCTCCGGACATTGGAACAAGCAGGACTAGTGTCTTCAGCAACTAAGTACCAAGAAATTATAAATGAGATCGCTAAGGTAAACGGAATGGTTTTTTAGCATCTAGCCTAAATCCATTCCAGTTAAAAAAGTAAAATACGTATTTTTCAGGGAACACTACCCTAAACTACTGAAGTATCCACATACAAAGCAAATTGTTTTCATTTCCTGGCAAAATAAGTGAAAGACAGTACACCCCTGCATAACTGCCTGAACTGAATAACATACAACTGCAAGCTTTGATATCCAAATCTGATACTGAATTTGATGCTGATGATGATTTAACTACTCCCCTATAATGTGTTTCAATATAACTTTGTGTATTTTAACAGTAATTGGAATTACTCAGTGGTGTTTTCAATAAAGAATGGCTGTGGTCTTGGTAAGGTTTAGAAAGACTTAAACCCCTGTGAAATATTATCTGATTGGTATTAACACTGATCTGCTGTGGTTGGGCAGGACACAAGAAGAATAGTGGGCCAATGCGGTGCCCATCCTGACACTGATAAAGCACAGGGACAGTTGTCAACAAATCCTATTCCACATCCACAACCCATTCTGGCCATAAGAATCTTAGTATATTGAATTATCTTTAGCACAACAATGACATCTTCTTTATGCGTTCTGGGTCTGTTAGGCCCTGCAGAGCATAGCAAAGTTATCAAATAACACCACTTGTATATATGAGTAGCAATGTGATTGCCATGTAAACTGTAGGACTCTCTACAGGTACTGTTCTTGTAAGAACTAACATGAGAGTTTGTGCTTTCTCTCAGTAATTAAGTCAGATTGTGTAATTACAAATTTGAATGTAGTGAATTGGGACTTTTTAAAATTTCAAATAAATACAACAATTACATTAATAAATTTATTTAGGATATCCGGAATCAAAGAAGATACAGACATCATCGAAAAGCTGAACTGGTGAAACTCCAGCAGACTTTGAATGCACTCAACTCCAAGACAGCATTTTATGAGGAACAAATTAATTATTACAACACCTATATAAAAACTTGTTTAGACAACTTAACAAGAAAGTGAGTTGAGTCTTCTTGTCTTCTAATGTGTCTTTTAGTGTGTTTTATCAAGAGGGAGAGCAGGTGTTAATCTGTAGTTTAAAGTTTTGATTCCAACAGATTGAAAATCTACAAAAGGTCCGTGAGAGTTGTAAACTGCATCAGCATCTGGAAACTAAAGTCTTGCATTTATTTAAGACTGCCTTTGAGAAAGAAAAGTCTGAGATGTATAGATGTTTTCAGTATATTTAACTGGTGCTACTTTGCAGATCCATTTGCATGCTTTGAGTTCATGAGGCTTTGGGAAGGAATTATTGGATTCCTTCTTCTTTAAAAGGTTTGGGGTTTCTCTTTAGCATGGAAAAGGAGGAAATAAAAATGCCTAAATAATTTTACCTTTCAGGTATGATGCAGTTACTTGAAAGCAATCCCCCCTACCAATGCCACCAAAGTGAAAATTTTCAAAATTAAAATATTTTACTGAGATGAGTAGGAATTTTCCTAGTGCACACTTCATTGATCCAAAAATTATCTCTAATTACAGTGTGTTTAACATTTATGTCACCATAACTATACAAATTGCTAGTTTAAACTGAGGATTGAGGACTCTTTAGGATCAAATTGAAAAAAGTGCTAAAAGATGATTCAAAATCATTGGCAAGATGTTTAGATGATTCACTGTGTGCTCAAAATTCCTCTAACTTTTAGATTTTTTGGGATGTTAATTCTGTTTTTTTAGAGAAGTGCAGGAAAGAGTGAAAGAAAGTTAAATATGGCTAGAAGAGTAGGTGAAGTATTAAGGATCTGACAGACACATCAAAAGCAAGTTTTCTTGTTCTCTTTCCAGAAATTCACGGAGGTCAATTAAATTAGATGGAAAAGAGGAGGTGAAGGGAAGCAAAAAGCTGAAACAGACCTCACTGAAGTACACAGCTGCAAGACTTCATGAAAAAGGTGTCATTCTAGAAATTGAAGATCTTCAAACCAATCAGTAAGTGCAGTACAAAACAATTCCAAACATTTCCTAATCAACAATTTCTGAAGGGGCCTGGCTTTTGACGAAAGAAATCTTAACAATTTCCTGTACCACAGCTAAAATTACCTCAGACTTTTACATTCAGAAGGATGCTACAATCTAATTGCCATAATTAATTTTTTACTTTGTACCTTGCTCTATGGTTACCTTGGGAAAATACTTCAACAAGCCAGCCCTAGCACCAGCTTACATGGACAATTACAAGTTTGGCAGCAGAGTCGCTATTAATGACCATCTTTTTAAGCAGTTGTAGCAATTTTTTTTCATATATTGACCAGTCATTTTCAAATAACTTAGTAAACCCCAGGTTTTCTGCTCTTCCTCACTATGGCTGGGTAAATGGATACGGTGGTATAACATCCCTTTTGTATTCATCCATACTGAGGCTGTGGTAGTGAAAGTCTTCCATTCTTCACACCTTCCCATCCACCTTCTGCATGGAAAAATTTTTCCAGGGTTTTTCTTTTTATTTTTTTTTCCAAATGGGTTCATCAGGTAGAGAAAGCCACATGAGGCAAATATGTACCTGCAAGGAGACACTTGGGCCTGGTAGAAGGAAAATATGGCTGTCCTGTTTCTATCCACTGGATGTTTGATCTGTTTGATTTGTTTGCTGAATTTCCCACAGCCTTTTTTTTGTGTTTTGTTTTGTTTGTTTTGTTTCTCCATTACAAAAGACTTCAGAATTTTGTATTTCATACTACCTGTACACCAGAAAGTCTCTCAGAAGACACTGCATGGAGTGCAGGGCAGGGAGGGGTGGAGTGATTCCTTTGACACCAACAACACTGCTTGTGGTCAAAGTTTTTCTGTGTTCTGCAGGCTTTTTCCCCGAAACTGTCTCTGGACTATATGAAACTGCACAGCCTATGTCATCAATTACTTTTTTTCTTTCAAGGTTTAAGAACGTGATGTTTGATATCACACCTGGAGAAGAAGTGGGTGACTTTGAAATCAAAGCAAAATTTTTAGGAGTTGAGATGGAAAAAGTGCAGCTCCATTTCCAGGTTTGAGTTTTGTTATTTTCCTATATAGTCGCTGTTGCATTTCCTGAAAAACTATTTCAGTATTTTTTTCACATGTGTGCATGAACTAGTCAATCAGTACAGATTAGCAGATCATGTGGAGAATAACCATATAACTTCTGCAGGATGCTGGGCATGGGCATTGAGTTAATGTTTATCTTAGGGCAACTACATGAAATCAAACACCACATTAGTTAAGTGGCAAGCAGGAAATACTAAAAGAAAATTGAAATACACAGAAAACAGTATTTCTTCTGGTTTTTTGTTACTGACCATCTACAGCTTAGGATGTAGAGGACACATAATGTTTTCTACACGTATCCCCATAGTTGCTTGCAATTGTTTAAGTTATGAAGAACCTGGAGTTGGTGATGTTTATCACATCTTGTTGCTGTAAGATACGGATTTAGACAGACACTAATGACTTTTTTCTCATTTCAGGATTTGCTTCAGATGCAGTATGAAGGTGTGGCTGTAATGAAAATGTTTGATAAAGCTAAAGTGAATGTGAATTTGCTCATATTCTTGTTGAATAAGAAGTTCTATGGAAAATGAGTATTTTCAGATATCATGGATTTCATCAATCAGTGGGAAGTCTATTCAGTATTTTTTTGCTTATAAACATTTGTTTGAAGTTTGTCGTTGGATGCTTTTTAACTTTAAAAAATACACCCTAAAACACCAAATGTTCAGAGGAATGTACACAGTGCCTTTTCAGCATTGATAACAAAACAGAAAACCAAGAAATCGATTCATTTAAACAGTTCCAGATTTCATTCGTTTTGGTACTTTCAAATCGAAACATTCTTTAGGACACACAGCTATTGTGTAGATATTAAGGTAGGCAGAAATTGAATTTAGTTGAATATATAAACCTCTTCCTATTGAAACATTTTAAAATTACCTCAGATATATAATACAGTTAATACTAGACTTTAAGTATTTACCAAAAGAAAACCTAATTTGTTTCTAAGGGATAGTTCGAGCAAATATTTAGTTACATACTAGACTTATTTTGTGGCAGTTGTCAATTGCAAAGCAAACTTATTGTGCAATTCAAAAAATTTTATAGGTAATTATAAAGCAACAATAACGACTTACTTCACAAAAATATATTTTGTGATTCATTCCTACTAAATGCACTACTGCCTCGTGCAAAATGTCATTTTCTACTTTCACAGCCTTTGGAGTGGTATTGGGGAAATCTGAATAGCGAACAGTTGTTCAGTTTGAAGTATTTGAATACGTAAATTGTGCCTGTCTGTCTTTTTTTTTTTTTTGTAAGAAAATAAATGCAATAAAATCAGTATTTAGATTGAGTTTTTTAAATATTCTTTGGAGATTGTTCTATGTAAAATAAACATTACCTAATTAAACTAGCTTGGTCCCTAAATTTCATTTCAAGGAACCATTAAAGCTGCAATCTAGATGGTAATTGAAAGAACTTCTTTCAGTGCTTTTATAAAATTGCATGTAATTAAGCCTGACTGTCCTCAGTACACTTGGGGAAAGCTACTCGGCAGTGAAGACTTCATGGTCTTTATGCCATTGAATGTAATGATGATTTTGCTTAGGAGCTATCACTTATACCTACAGAGCAAAAGTGTGTACCATAGGTAATGTGACCAATAGAAAATGCTTCCTTCTCTCACTTTTCTTGTGACAAACACTTTAAAGACAGGCAGTGAGACATTCTGGAATGAATTTTAAAAGCAAATATTATTAAATAAGTATTAACTCTGGTAAGGGAATAGAACAGTGTTAAGTCACTGGCATATATATAGATTACAAGCTCAGTTGATATACTAACTGACCAGTGGTATTACACAAGCTGAAAAAGTTATTACATTTACCAGAGATATTAATTTATGCATGACATTAAGTTTGAACACATGACTACTTTAAAACAGCTAATAATCCCTAAGTAAAGGATGAAAAAACTCCTACATGTTTCCATATTTCTTCTAGCTGGTTATGTATAAGCCATTTTAACATGACGTAAATGCTGCAGTATTGATACCCTGGTTCACTTAAAATAGCTGGATAGAAAAGCGAAAACAACGCTTCACTTTTCCTTCCGAAGAAGAGAAATGAATTGTACTTGAATATGAATTAAATTCCCAATCTTTTGTTCCCCTATTTGCAACAGACTTGCTTAATCACTATATTTTTAACAAATTCTAGCTGAGCACTAAGTCTGCCCCAGGCGTGGTGTTGCTCCTAAAACCAGATTCTTGAGGTAATGTGTCAGAAGCCTGGAGTTCTGCTGGTGAAACATGCCAGAGCCCCACAGCCTTTATGGAAGTAAGTTACTCCTGGATATGCAGTTTTGTGTAATACACTTGACACATCTAGTACCTGCCTGGTTCTAAAGCAAATAGCACATTCCTCACTTATTTCCTGGTGTAGGCAAGCTTAGAAAAGCATCTTTGGTCCCAATGGCAAGTATGAATGGTACAGTCTCTGTGCCAGCACTCCCCTTTTCCAACCATTTCCTTGGCTTCCTGTTCTTCCTAGTGCACATCAAAGAGTAATTTCCATTTAATTTCTTTAAACTCCTTTGTAAGCATTTTTCCTGAGTTAGCTAGTTCCATTTAGGGCCTTGTCAGTGAAAAATATGAACCCTGATAAACAGGACTGACCACTGTTTTCTGCCTCCACGTAAGACTGTTGGTAGGATGAAGTACCACAGAAGTGAGCAAAGTGATTCTGTTATCACCCACCGCTGCCCAGTGCTACTGACAGCTACTAAGTACAACAAAAAAGAAAGGCTTTTTAGAAGCTACTGTAAGATGCAAGGTGGAGACTTTGACATTAGATAGGACTTGCTGAAACCAGTTTTCAGTCATGAAATGGTGGTGTGGGAAGACTTGCATTACTGGTTCAAAAGCTGAGAAACAAAGCCAGTACAACTGAATAAGGCCTCTGCATCAGCTGTCACTACAGGAGAAGATGGATCTTTCCTTGGACAACTCGCCTATCTCTCAACTTTGTCCTCCTTAACTGGTGGTAGTGAAAAGAAATTATAATAGACAATAGTCTTAGTCTGTTAACCCCGCAGCTTGTGTTTTTCTATCACATGTCTTTAGAGTTGACTAAGAGTGTTTGGCAGCTAACTTAGTTTATTTTGGAACTTTTCCATTTTCAAGGGCCTCTGAAGATCCAAAACTATCCATGGAATTACCGAACAACATCCTTCTGCTTAAGCCAGGCAGACAGAAACACCAATATAAGCACTAGCTTTGTTCTGTTTCACTTTGCACTTTTCTGCAGACCTCCTTGTTGTCCGTCTTTCTTTTAAAGAATGCAGGAGTAAAACAACCACCTTCATTCCCAGAAGATTGAAACACTGACAATCACATGTGATTTCAGAAAGTTTGTAACTATATAGACAACCCTCTTCCTAGATGACTGAGTTCCCCTCCTGAGGTATGTTTCTACAGTCATCTTTCAGCAGTAACTACCCACTTCTGACATGCACCAGGGTAATCTGTGTATTGAGCAGCAGAAGGACATTCATCTATAAACAGTAATGATGTAGCAGTCTCATTATATAGGTACAGGCTTTTTTGGTAGACTTGGTGTGTTTAACAGGAATGAAATTTTTTTCTGTAACATACTTCTGCCAAAAAAACCAAAACTCTGAAAAAGGTGCAAGAAGTAGAATTAAAAACTAAAGCTTTAGAAGTCATGAACTCTTCACCTCTGTTACGTTGATCTTGAGAGGAAGGAGCAAGTTGATTCACAAAACTACAGGTTACAAAACTTAAATTTGGGTTTCATATGCAGACATAAAATTTAACAAACATGGCTTTTATTTACTTGCTATATTTATAATAACTAGTTCACAAAGATAAAGGACTATGACTGTTTCTAATGTCTGTGACTAAAAATACTCCCTGGAGGTTCCATCTGAGTTTCTCTTCATATGTTTCACAAACTCTGTAAACTAATTTATTCCTGAGGCACTGGCCCACTGGTTAAGGCTTCTTGAAATATAAGAAAAATACTAGCAGTACATGTATTTTTGAGATCCTGAGTAGTTTTTACAATTATCTGTTTTCGTTCAGTTCTATTTTGGGTTTAGAAAGTTACAAGAGCAACCTTTGTGTATGTTTATAGAACTGTGAGACCACAGGAATGACCAAGAACTTCACTTTCTCTTCCCAGATGAAATAATTACCTCTGATTAAGGTATTTTCTAAACAGATTAATAGTTCAATTAAGGCATTTTGTCTAGGTTCCCTAGAGCAGCTGGGATGATAGAGCTGTAGAAAGGCTGGCCAGCTGTAAAATATATGTCTATTTCTTGCTCTGTACAAATGGAGTCAGCTTCAACCACGCTATAGCTAGTGGTAGGACTGTGAGAGGAACACTGTAGAGACACAGAACTTACTGGGAACCACTACTTATAATTAGGGGAGTTTGTTTTCCATGGTTTTTATTCTCCAGTAAAAGCAAAGGTCGGTGCTTCTACAGTAATAAAGGCACTTCATACATATAAGTTCCAATCAGCCTTCCCCTCGTTCCCTTTTTTGTCTGTACCGCTCTAAACAGAAGGACATACAGTTGAGGCAAGGACAGCACACCCTAGCAAGCCAGAATGTCCACTTGTAAAGTTTCTGACTGTCTTACAGGCTTAATACATACAAACCACTTAAATACCACTGGGATGTTCTTAAAGCAGAGAGTCTAAATAATAACTGCAAAATTACAAAAATATTTTCCTATACAACTTTCATGTAGGTTTCACTTCAACCACCTCTTGATTCATGAGCATCCCTGAAGGAATGCATAAACTCTCCAAAGTTTGTCCATGGCACATGGCACTGGACTGAGGAGTGGCATCACTTTCTCGAGGATTTTGGTACGGCAGACAGGTCTGCAGAGTTGGGCAATGAATCCCTTTTGGGTTGCCCTGTGTTTGTAGAGAAGTCAGTTTACTGAACCCACGCAGTACAAGCAAGCTTGGACGTCATCTCCTTTATACGAAGCAGATCAATTGTAAGGGGCTTTTCTGAATCAGCGTGATCTTTCAGCTGTGAGTAATGTGGGCACTTCATCTGGCCTTGGAACTGCTCCCGTGAGGCATTCGGACTGCAATTTGGCAAACTTAGCTTAGAATAATTCCTTGAGCATAACCCTTTGTTCTGGAGCTCCTGACCTCTCACCCGCCCGAGCCCGCCACCGCTTCCCGTGTCGCAGCTGGGCGCGGGAGCTGCCGGCGAGGCTGAGTGTCCCGCGGGGGCGGCGGGCGCTGGCCCCCGCCTTCTCCTCCCCTTCCGTCCCCTCGGCGCGCAGCCCCCTCCCGGCACTGCAGGGGCGCGGCAGGAGGAAGTCCCGCCGCGGCCCTTCGCCGGCCCCAGCCTTTTGTGGGCTGCGTTCGCCAGCCCCGCGCTGCCCGCACCGACGGACGGACGGACGCGACGCGGCCATGCGGCCCCGGGCGCTGCTGTGCGCCCTGGCGCTGCTCTGCTGCCCGCCGCTTGCCGCCGCGCCCCGGCCAGGTGGGTCCGCGGAGAGGCGGGGGCCGGGCACGGGGGGCCGGCGTGTTCCAGGAACGGGGGGAATAAACAAAAAGCGCCCTAGCCCACAGCATCCTGTGCCCGCACGTAGCCGGGTCAGGGGCCTCCCGCTTGGGAGTTTCAGTGCGAGTTCGGGCCGAGTTTTCTTCGGCGTTGTTACACGCGGCTCTTTGTGCTCATGACGGCGGCGACGAGGGGCTGTTGGTGGTGGCGAAGGATGGCTTGGAGTGACGCCGTAGCTAAGGAGGCGGGCAGGTAGCAGCAGCAGGTGATGGAAAGAAGGGACCAGACTGGCGAGACTTGCTCGTGGATTCTCTTAAAAAGCTAGCACTGCCTTTCATTAACAGCTTAAGAAGAGGGAGTGCCAGCTGAATTTCTAGGCGGTGCAAACTTCGGAAGACCTGCCAGCACAAAACAGTTCAGAATATCCACCCCAAGTAGATGACTTTCATGGTTATTCACTAATAGCAGCATCAGTACCCTGACTGGTGAGCCCATGGATCCGTCCAGCTCAGAGCTTGTTAGACAATGGAGATTCTGAGAGAAGGAAGGCGAGAGAAGACAGGCATGCATGTAACCTCGCAGTTCATGGTAGAGGTACAGCAGTACGAAAGATTATGCATTTAGAGATTAGTGAAAGGTTTTTTGCTATTGTTATTTTGCTTGATTCAGTTTAAGATTTCTTTCAATCAGCTAGTGGTGATAGTACTGTTGTAGAAATAACTTAGTCCCATGAGATGGCCTGCAGTAAAGCCTCGGGTCCTGCATACATAAAAGAGCTGATTAGAGGAGCAGCTAAGAGGAAATTTCAGAGCATAGCATACGTTGACTACTGAGCTAAACTGCAAGGGGACAGACCTAGTGTTTGTAACTATGCTGGGAGGGAAGCATCGGGGAGGGCAAATAATTGTTGCTAGACAACATTTTGGCACAAGGACAAGTGGGAGTGAAGCTGTCGGAATCATGTTCATATGGGAAGTCTAAGGAAAATACCTTTTAAAAAGAAGGGAGTGGTAGTGTGAAAGACAAACTATACATGTTAATGCTGGAAAAAACATTGCACTTTTGGGTACTATTCTTCCAGTTACTTCATGCACAACAGAACTAATAAAACCTGATCATCTGAATATGTCTTCTGCTCTTCTTGTGCTCACTCCCATTATATATAAATAATGGGGAAATATAATTTCCCCACTGTCCTAGATAACCTTCCCTGGTTTTACCACAATGTACTTAATTCCTATTGCCCATGCACTGTTGTATCCTGAGGTCTGCTCTGCCCTTGGACCTGCAGCTTCTCTCCTGCTTTTCCCCCCATCCACCAGTATGCACAGTTACCGCAGTACTGACCTGTGCTGTTCCTGTGGGCAGGTGAAAAAGCACTAGTTTGGCAGTAGGTTGGTGTTAAGTGCTTGCAGATTATCTGACAAGTACTGAGGTGCCTAAGGTCTGAACTTGTCTGGACTTCCCTGCCTTGGGACACTGCTGGCAAGATAGAGAGATGTTATTGTTTGAAGCCAGCACATGTAGTTAAAGAGATGAGAAAGGAAAGCAAAAAGGAGCAGACACCCTCCACCATCAAGAAAACAATACTTCACGAAAATGTGTTCAGGTTGCTACTACATCAGTTGTGTAATGCAATAATAAATTCTGTATAACAATTGAGTGTTTATTTTTATAAAAGCAAATAACTCATCACTCCTATAAGATTGTGTCTTATTTTGTTCATTAATGTGTCTGGCATGTACTTCACAATCTGCCTTCAAGTGCCTAATTTATGGGCCACTGAGTAATTTAGATTCTAGATGCTTATCGCTTCAGGTTGTACAAAGGAGAGATAAAAGAAACCTTTTTGTTATAAGCCAGTATACAGCTGTCACCAGTAAGGCCCAGAAATCAGTATTAATTGTTGTCCAGCAGCACATAGGGACATATTTAATTGGCTTGTGTAGGAGCCTATTCTTTAGTCTCTCACATCACAAAGATATCCCTTGGGATATGAAGTCTGCTCATTTGTAACATCCTGTCCATATTTATGGACCTACAGAAATATTTTTCAAGTTTCTTCTGGAGCTCAAGAGTGCTTTTTAAGATTGGTCAAAGCTGTTTTATTTTTGCTCTGTAATTCTTTCACAGGTGGTATGCAGAGTAGTTCCTTGCACATGAAAGTAGACATGAAAAGAAATTACAACATATCTCTGTATTAAAAAAAAAAAAAAAGTCAGGGTAAGCAGAAGACTTGTATTCTGATTGTGAGATGAACAATATGTAGTACTTGATGGAAACTAGCACAGTGTAGATTGCTAAAATTAAAAAATCACAAACTTACTGAGCTTTCTACATAATTCCTCTATGTCCTTGTTGGAGAACTGATGCAAAAACCACAGGCAATAAAAGAACATTTTGGGAAACTTGAGTGTTGTACTGATTCTGTGTAATTTTTGCCTTTTGAAGTATTTGTTGGAGGCAAAGAAAAGACTTTCTGCATATGATTCAGTGTCCTGACTACACACACCACAACGAAAAACCTCAGTGCTTTATCCTGCTGTTTCTTTGTTCATAATTTTACTAATCTTATTCTTTCATACCTGTTTAAATTTTATAGGTATTTTGATAGAGCTGTTATTCTCACTGCTGATAGGACAGCTACTATTAGTATAGTTAGGATAGGATAGTTAATATTAGTGATAGAAATAGAAATCCACCAAGCTTGATTTCTTCCAAAAGGACTGGATGACAGTCTAGAAAAATAAGATGACCTTTTGTACATTTATAATCATTATACATGCTTTACTTCTCTTTTCCTAAGAGATTATTTGAATTATTAAAAAATAGTTATGCTGTAGTGAAATATGTAGATATAGATAACAGCTAGAAAGAATTGTTTCACAGATTCTGGTATAGCTGTAGCTATCTAACAGTACATTCAAAATCTTTTCCGTAGAGCTACTGTATATTGGCAGTCTTGTACTAACCCATTTTAAAGGTAATGCCTGTTTCCCGTACTGACCTTTTTGTTTGCTGTGAAAGTTCATTAAGATCTTTTGAAATAATATGACATCATTTCATCCTGTTCCCTTCTGTGAATAAATCTCTTTATCTTCAGCTTTGTCATATAAGTACTGACACAAAAGGAATACAAAATCTCAGGGCAGTATCTGTCTTCCTTTCTGTTTCAGAAAGTATGGAGTGCATATTGTTTTTTCTAGAATTACGCAGACACTGTGTCCTACAAGCAGCTTGGTAAAGGATAAGAACTGATACGTGGCTGTCAAGCTTTCAAATTAAATTTAGTTTCATCAAGAAAGTTTAAATCACCATGTGTTGTATTATCAAGTGGCACAGAAATAGCAAGTGTGATGCCTCATTACGTTTTTCCACAAAGCTGGCTTTCAAGTAGTACCTCATGTTATCTAAGTTCAAGATGGGGACATGGACTGAGTACAGGAGTCAGCATGGAGGTGATGTTGACAGAAAGAAGGTTGAGTTCAACTTTGAACTTAGAAAGTCTCTGCTTATACAAAAGAACACTATCGTTTTCACCAAATTAGAGTATTATTCCAGAGAATTTTAACTGAACTTTAATTATTTATAAAATTTTTCATTCTGATTTATTGTAATAAGATTCTATTTTTAGAAAGTTTATATAATAGAGTAAAAGTGACTCTAAAACCTTTCATCTGATAAACTTGTGAATAAGATGTCTCCAAGAATTCAGGATATAATTACAATTATCAGCAGTGTTCAATTAACTGTAAGCAATAGCTAAGGCAAAGGCTTGTAGTCAGTACCTGACCCAATCATAGCATTTTCTTCTTGTAGCATATTTTCATGCTGTTCTCAGTTAGGTGTTAGTAATGAGAAGTGGGTCAGGTTATCACCCAGGGCATCCACACTAAGTGACTTGACCTCAGTCATTAAGGGTCAGTGGCTCTCATTGGGTTGGCTTGCTAGTTTTCAAAAGTGTGAAATTGCAGCACAGCTCAGGTCCTTCAAAGTTCATGGATACTGGGATGAGAGAGGTGCTGGTGCCTCAGTTACCGTGTCATGAAGTAGTAATCTTGGCAACACAGTTCCTAACGCCAGGCTTTACCCTCCCTCTCTTCAAGTCTGTTTATATCTGTGTTCCCAAAAACATGCTTTCTTCACATGGAACCATGTCACCTCTTTGTTTGGTTCTCCACACTATTCTTCAGTGGTGGAGAAAGCAAGACGGACATGTAGACCTTTGGGGGGCTAAAATCATCATTGTCTTCTCTTTCAATAATTTTTTGGTTTAGAAATATATATTCATAGCATTCAAAGTCTTGAATTCATAAAACTTGTGTGTACTGGAGATACAATAAGTACCATTAACAGATTTTTCCTCACTTTTATTGATGTCTTTACCATGGAGACAAGCTTCTGGGCATAAAAAGTCGAAGGGGGGGGCTTCATTCAAGTATAGTTATAATCCTAGCAAAAGAGATGAAGACCGGTGGTGTCATTTGTGACATATTTCTATTGCAATGATCATTAAATACAGAAAATCTCCTAACTCTTTGATGTCAGCCACAGGCTGAAGTTAGAGGTGTCATTCAAGAGGATTTGTGCTGCAACTTAACTGCCAAGATAGGAGCTGACTCTTGCACCCATCCAACTGCTTGGACTAAACTTACAAAGAAGTGTTAAAGATTAAGGCTCTATAGTTCTGCCTGTTGTTCGTGTTCTCTTTAAAAAGACTGAGTAGACCCTTGTAGAAATGCATTTAGTGCCCTTCTGTGCAAACCCTGAATCTCGTGTGCTTCTGTCATTTCTGCTTCAAACTAAAACATTCCTACTACAATGTGTGTAACAAGCTCCCAGGCTGAGATTCTCACCCAGCATCTTTTTTTTTCTTTTTTTTTTTCAGCAGAGGTTGCAATCTAGTCACTTTGCATATGAGAACTATTCTCTCAAACTCTTCCCTTGTTTTGTCTCTCTGCCCCTCGATTGCTGCTGTGACACATAAAGCACAGCAGCTTTAAAAAAAATCACCAAATTGCCTTACCAGTCCTCTGATCTCCCCCCACATTCAAGTCTGAATTTCACAAAAATCCATGCTGGATAGGGCCCTTCTCTCACTGCCAGTGCACAAAGGGAGGTAACTGGCTGCTTAAAGCTGCAGCCACTGTTCTCTTTGCCATCTGCCTCCTTCAGATGCTTTGGTTAAAAAAATTGGTTTCAATTACTCGGGAACAAATAATTGCTTCTAACAAGCAGCATCTTACACAGGTGAATCATTCCCATGTACTTTCATCACCAATCCTTTGAATCAGAAATTAACCTTATTATTTTGTTTACCTAATATAATCACAGCTTTCCTTCTTGAAAGAGGTTTTCACTTCTCCATACCATCTAAATATTGGCTTATTAATCTTAATACTTTCTTACTTTTCAGGCTTTCCAAATAACAGCAGCATACCAGGCATCAGAAGTTTTTCCATCTCTTATTCTTCTGTTGAGCAGGATGATCTTATACCTATTGACGGTGATACTGAAAATGACTTGGAAGTTGAACCAGGAGCCACCAATCAGACTGGATCATTCCTGCGTGAACAACGAATGATGTCAGTTCAAACAGCAAGATACCTCACTAGTCCGTGGCTGACACGTTTTGTTCCTTCAGTTTACACTGTAGTGCTTGTGCTGAGTCTCCCTCTGAACATTACGGCGATACTTGTGTTTCTGAAAAAGATGAAAATTGAAAAGCCAGCTGTAATATACATGCTGAATTTGGCCCTTGCAGATGTTCTGTTTGTTAGCGTGCTTCCGTTTAAGATTGTTTATCACTTTTCTGGAAATGACTGGGTTTTTGGGCCTCAGATGTGCCGTTTCATCACTGCTGCCTTCTTCTGCAACATGTACTGCTCAATAATGCTTATGACGAGCATAAGCTTCGATCGCTTCTTAGCAGTGGTGTACCCCATGCAGTCCCTGGAGTGGCGTACGCTAACTCGTGCCTCACTGGTTTGTTTCATCATATGGCTTGTAGCGATAACCGGAGTTATACCTTTTCTCCTAAGAGAGCAAACAATGGAAATACCCAAGTTAAATATAACTACTTGCCACGATGTGCTAAGGGATTCTGAACTTCACGGCTATTATCTCCACTTCTTCTCTGTCTTCTCTTCTGTGTTTTTCATAGTGCCATTCATAATTTCTACTGTCTGTTATGTGTGCATCATTCGCTGTCTTAGTTCTTCTACTATTGTTGCAAAGCAAAACAAGAAGACACGTGCCTTGCTCTTGTGCGTGGCTGTTTTTTCTGTTTTTGTTATTTGCTTTGGACCAACAAATGTTCTCCTCTTAATTCATTATATCCATTTTTCATATGACAACAGCTTAGAGTATCTCTACTTTGCCTATCTACTCTGTGTTTCCATCAGCAGCATTAGCTGCTGCATTGACCCCTTTATTTACTACTATGCTTCTTCTCAGTATCAGAGACAATTTTTCAGTCTCTTCAATTGTAAAAAGAGTTTTGATCCTAACAGTAGTAACAGCAGTGGCCAGTTGATGTCTACTACTAGTAGTAGAAGGGCTACATTGACTACTAATGTGAATAACAGCGTCTACAGGAAATTACTAGCAATGCATTGAGATAATGTATCTTACACATGTTTCATTTTTACACAGTTGCAGACAAAAAGAAGACTGTTATATCCAAGAAATGCAAAACCTTAAACCAAGTTGTATGATACATAGCTTTATGGATCTATTACAGTAATGCACAATTCAAAATAAAACTCTGTATGTGTGTGCAAAGGTATATATATAAATATGTATAGTATATGTAAATAGGTTAACATAGAGGGGAAAAATAATTTCTTAATAATAGTTGTTGTTTTTCAAATAAACTTTTTTCAGACAAATCCTTTGCATTGTTCAGTTTATTGTAGAAATCTCATTTTAGTATTTTGAACTGTATCTATCAGGTTGAATAAATTCTTATATATGGAATCACTCAATTTGTCCAGTAGGTCCTGAAAAAAAGTGAAAATATCTTTTCAGGCTTTTTTTTTTTTTTCCCCCTCCTATTTGTTATTATTTCTAGAATTATCTATAAACTTATTTTCTTAAGGTTATCTTGAATTTCAAGACACTGAAATTGTTGATTTTATGTTTTTATACACTCCACTTCAAAACAGTCAGTATGGTTTTCAGAATCTGAGGAACCAAAAACCAGCTATTACTTGGTGCACTGTGTGGCACGGGAGATAATTTCCAGCAGCTGGAGCTAGCTTGTCTTTTGGTGTTCCTAACATTAGCATATGGTAGGCGTCTCGGTTAGGAATGTGCTATTTTTGACAATTAGTTTCACAAAAATTTGTGAGATTTTATTTCACAATAAACCAATGACTCTCCAAAAAATACATTGGAAAAGCTCTATTCATCATCTTGTTATGCAGTTTCCGTATGTGCTTTCTTGCATGTGATTAGTCATCATGCATATTTAGGACTTGAAAATATCCTTTATCCTTGCTAGCATGGACATTTTTCACATTTTACACCATGTCCACATGAAATGGCTGTGGTGTTTAGCTAACCAATAGCTAACTTCATTCTGTGGGGCAGTCTTTTGCTACAAAGAACACTAACGCAAAAATAACAGAAATCCAGTTTTAGAAACAAGCATGTAGGTAGTAGGACTGTACATGAAAGTGGAAATCAAATTAAGTAGGAATTTGTTTATAGGATTTGCCACAAAAATCTGCCAAGAAGTATAGCAGTGGAAAAAAGCTGTCTTCAGTCCAGCACAAGTGATACAAGACCTAATCTTTCTGCATACAGTGTGACAGTGAGAGACTTTCTAACCATGACCTGTTGTTGGTTTGTGTCTGTTCCTTAATGGATTTAAGCATGATTAAGTATTGCATTATCAGGGGTTTCTCTAGATTTTTGTTCTCAAGGTTTTGCCATTTTCTAAATACACGAGTGATAAAAATATATGTATATGTAGTTGGCAAGCCTAAGATGCCACAAATGGACATACTCAAGTTACAGTCTCAGTTTGTTTAATATCACATTAGGGATGGTCTTGTTTTTCAGCAAAATCCAGATCCATCTTGAAATTATGGACATCTACTCCTTGCTGGCTGAAAAGAACTACCTTTGTGCTTCCTGTAGTTACAGACTGGGGGACTGCTTTTTAGCCCAGGTTCAGAGGAAGACTATGAAGACCATCAGAGGGCTGGAACACCTCTCCTGTGATGAGAGGCTGAGAGAGCTGAGGTTGTTGAGCCTGGAGATGGCTCCAGGGTGACATTATTGCAGCCTTTCAGTACCTAAAGGAGGTTGATAAGAAAGACGGAGATTTTTATCAGGACATTCAAGGATAGGATATGGGGTAATAGCTTTAAACTGAAGGAGGGATTTAAATTAGATTTAGAAAGAAATTTACTGAGAGGTTGGTGAGGAACTGAAATGAGTTGCCCAGAGAAGTTGTGGATGCCCCATCCTTAGAAGTGTTCAAGCCAATGTTGGATGGGGCTCTGAGCAACATGGTCTAGTGGAAGGAATATCTGCACACAGCAGGAGGTTGGAATTGGATGATCTGTAAGGTCCCTTCCAATCCAGGCCATTCTATGAATTGATGATTCTATGAACTGCTGAGCATGGCCATGCAGCAAAGCAGAATGTGGTAGCTTTTTGAAGAAACTAAACCAGTACTGCAATTTAACTGACATGCTTAAACTAACAGGAAAACCTAACCTTACCTTCATGCTTACTGCATCTTGCACTGCTAGCTGGGAAAGAAAATTAACCGCTTGTTTCAGGGGAAAGGGGAAGGAGTGAACATCTGACCAAGAGAAGTTAAACTGCTGATGTATATGCTGTTTTACCCATATCTTCTGGTCTTCAGTCTTTCTTTCATTTTTTCCCATAATGTTGGAGGTAAGGTGCATAATTTTCTATATGAAGCAAGCTGACAAGCTTGTGCTTTGTAACATTTGGAGACAAGGATGCGTCAGGCACTAAACACACATAAGGAAGCTTGCTAATGTTCCAGTTATGCCAGCTGCATGTTGTGGCAATATTGCTGGAGGCAAGATTTGTAATCAGCATGGTTTCTGTTGGTAAAATACCTCATATACCAGCCATCGCTAGTATAACTAATTTCACCTGGGAAGATTTGCTTAATTTAGCATGGCAAGAATTTTGCAGAGATTGGTATGTTCTCACTAGAAGCATTTCATCAGGTAATGCCGAGCATGGATCTGCCTTACAACCTGCATCCTGCAGCCTGACTGCAGACAAAATACGGTCTGCTGGCTGTAAGCTCCACTTCCCTATTTAGATGAACCCTAGCCAGAAATGTGAGCATGGCTGCAAAGTTTGTCGAAAATGTTTTGCACCAGGCAAACTGCATCAGGTCATTGGATCTCTCCCCACTGTAGACACGATCCAGAAATGGAAAGAAAATACAAGCCAGCTAGTAGATCACCAGTTATGGCTTTGCACTGGAGCTCTCCAAGAGCTGGGGGAAGAATGAGAAGGGTCTGACGTGCTGGGTGCAATATTTAAATAAATTCCTGGGTAAGGTCTTTTTTTTTTTTAAATAATCTTTATCTTTTTTGATCTGACCACAGTTTAATCTTGCAAGATGCTGAGCAAATAAAATTTAAAAAAAGAATGTAACCCTCTAACATGTTTAAAATTAATGACCCAAATAAATGCTTTTTCATGATACTTTGGAAGTGTTGTAGAAATGGTTTAGTCATTGCTAATGCAGCTGGAGAGGGTGAACAAATAACATGCTATAATCCAAGTCAACACTAGAGAGCATTAAAGTAACTAGATATGGCTGCTGTAATTTGACTTGTTGGGGAGGAGACCACTAGAAACCAGATCTGAGTATCATGCTGAACTGTAAAATACTGATTAGACCTCTAAACCACTATGTGTACTTGGAAAGGTGAAAAAGTATTGGTATTTTGTTGGAAAAGTAAGTAGCTTTATTTTAAACAGAACCTGTAAAAAGGTTCAGCAAAGTTTTGCAAAATAATTTTTCTTATCTTTATGCTACCAGCCTTACAGTAGTGGTGCCTATATCCTCCAAACAAGCTTCTCTCCTCAAAAGCAGGGTCTGACATTTAAAACATGTCACTAAATGCATTGCACACAACACAACTCCATCAAGGTCAGAGTTGATAATGTCAACCTACAATAAAAATCTGTCTTGCTGTTCCCTCACTAAAATAAAAATGAATGACATTGAGTCATATTCTTCTTCATTCCTTAGTAGACCTGGGAAAGTCACTGTCCTTGCCTTTTGATCATTTTGGTTTTGTGTTAGGATCTTGGTGTCTTCACTATTTTTTTGTGCCACACTATTATGTACTAGAGGCAGCAATTCTTGGGAAGTTCTCATGTATGTTTTCTCATCCTCATGGATGGGGCAGCGTGTGCCCAGGGCAGCAGTGAAGGTGGTGCCACAGGGCCCGGGCACAGGGCTCCCAGTTCAGGCTCCCATGGGACTTGCAGCCTGTTGACACTGGCTTGTCCTATCTCTCCCTTTGACTCCTGTACAGATGGCAGGCTTCTTTTACAGATGCTCCCCTCAGAAGGGAACAGGGAAACGGAAAGTAATTGGATAGACTTTCAGAGCCAGATTACCTCTAAAAATTTTATCACTATTGGCTCCTTATAATGCTCTTTTTTTACTTCCCCCTTCAGGTAAGTGTTTCAATAATGCAACTTTTTTGCTTACAAACTGGAAAGAGAATTCACCATCAGCAGTACAGGAAGCAGGCTAGGTTCCTAAGACCAAGCCTTTCAAATCTCTACTTCAGCCAGGCCCATCTACTCAGTTTATACTCCAGAATGTGGGGAGCCCTGTGTACCTGCTAGATGGCAATATGGGGGTACACAAGCCAGTGGTAACACTGATGGGAAATGATGCTGCTGAACACTTCCTTTCTCACAGAACGGCGCTTAATTGAAAACAGGCATCCAGCTCTGGAAGGGTGCATTTTGTCACTGCCACCTCCTACTATGTCCTGTTTACTGAAACCTCCCTACAAACTGAGTGTTTCTTGTCCAAGACAATATCCCACACAGTTCCCATCATCATTTACTCAGCACTTTCAAATCTACTTTGGAGATCTACTTTCAAATCACACCGGGTTTACTGTCACCTAGTTAGTCTACTCAACAACTTAACTCAGAGATTCATATAATTCTTTTCTGATACGGTCACTCCTGTGATTTTCCTCTCAACTTTTCTCTTTTAAAATAAACGATCTTTACTGCCTATTAAATCTTCTATTGCTCATCAATTTTGTTGCAAATAGAAGAATCACAGAATCTTCTGAGTTGGGAGGGATCCACAAATCGAGTCCAACTCTTAAGTGAGTGGTCATAAAAGGGATCCAAGCCATGACTCTCTTGTTACTAACACCATGCTCTAACCAAGAAGATATCTTCCTGCCTGCAGCAAACCTGTGGATTTGTAAAGTGATACCATTCACATCTGAAATGTTTTGCAGGAACCATACAATGCATGAAATTTAAGTTCCAAAATTGGGTCAGCTAGCATAACTGGAATAATTGTATAACCTGAATGTGGATAAACCTTTACAGCTTGCCTAAAGCATGTGTACTGAGAACTCAGTCCCAGATGGGGAAGAACAGAGAGAAGGAGGGAGAAAACATTGCTAGCCAAACTTCTACATTGTTTTATCTGCCTGTTCAAGTGTTAATAAATCTCCCTCTTTATGAATAATTCCAAGGATATTTTTCTTTAATGCTTTTCCTATAGACAACATAAGGAGTAAACCTGTATATTAGTGCCGCTTGTAGGATTTCTTTCAGTTTATTTTCAAACTTTTTTTGGTCTCCTTTTCCTGACTCCAAGAGGTATATGCAATCCTACCCAGCAAAGAATATAATACATCTAGTTTCTTATCATAGCTTTAATGACCAAGGAAATGAACAATATGATGAAGATTTATGCATTTGTCATCCAAAAACAAGCTAGGAGGTGTAAGAATATAATATAATACTCCTATCCCTGAAAATTATATTTACAGACGCTCTGAAATACAGCATAGATATCTTACTTAGCTTTAATTTTCTTTTTTCTATTTGCATGTTATCTTTAGCAAATTTTTTGTAAGGAAGGACTTACTGCATTTCCCTCACGAGATGAAACCTATATTTTAATTTACTAAACTATATGGACTTTTTTCATAAATGGTTTCTAACCCTTTTATATCTACATCAGAGATACTGAATACTGTTACTGACAATTCTTTCAAAATTACATTTCAAATGTTAAAACTGCTTAAGAGATAGGCATATCTAAAAGTATATTATCCTTTTTTCATCCAACTTACACATTGTGGTAGGAAAAAAGAAATGGTGTTTTGTGTTCTTCAAACCATTATGGATAACTTTCAGATCTGTATTTTCTTATTTTATGAACTGGTATTAGTAGCGCACTGACGCGTTCTGTGAAAGCAGTGAAAATATTTTCTAACTTGAAAATCAGTCATTAAGAGCAACTGCTATTTTGAGCAAAGTATTTTATCTTTGCTTGATCACAGTATCTACTGTTTGTACTCTAATGAAACAAGATGGTTTCGTTTTTAACTTCCTCACCCTCCTTTCCAGACCAAAACATAAAAACCAAACTGAGCAAAGAACAGCCACTCAAGAAAAAGCCACTTCTCCATTCAGGGCTATTTTTTTACACTGAGGGTAAACTAAGGTCTGTAAAAACACTGTCCACATGATGAGGGTTACAATTCTCTTCTGAATATACAGGAAACTCTACAAATATATTAATGGTATTTTCTTTTCAACTTCTGCATGCTTTGTCAGGTGCTCAAGGGAGCAAGCTACCTGTAGTGGCTGGATAGTAATACTGGAATCTAAATGAGATTTCAGATATTCTTTAATTGTCATGATTTTCAAAACCATTAAAGAAAGGCAAATCCACTCAGCAGAGCAAGCAGACAATTTGCAGCTACATTGAGTGCTTCATGTATCCAGCGCAGCATCACATCCTCAAGCTCAGGCTGGGGACAAACAGCCCCCAGGTCCCTGGGGACAGCTGGGGCGGCAGCAGGTGCCTCTGTGGCTTGGCTGTCCTGGCCCTCATTGCCCTTTGATCCCCCACCTGCCAACTCTCACGAGCACAGTTGCACACCCAAACTGAGGAGGAGGAGAGGCAGGAGGGGTGAAGCAACATCCACCTACCTCCATCTGATACACTCTGCTGCATTCTGGGCTCACATGCAGCAGCATACAAGCTCTAGGATGTGCAGCAAGCAAGGCTCTGCCTCATGTTTTTCTGGGGCTCAGGAGCTTGCCTAGCCTCTGGCCCCAAACACAGGAACAGCTGTGCCTGGGAGTGCTTGTGCCATGCAAAGCCTGGGATTCTTCTAGCATATGCAGGGCAGGAATTTTTGCTGCCCTCATTAATAGGCAGGTACTAGTCTTGCTTGTGCCACAAGCCAGGCATAGCTTCTGAGATTTAGCTGCCTCTGGTGAAGGAAACAAGACTTAGCTTAATGAATCAGCAAACAGGCTTCTCCCACCTAAAATTTTGTGGGTTTGCCTATTTGAGTGACCTTGGATAGGCTAATTCAGGAGTTTCTACTGACTGAGGAATAACCTCTCCTGGTCATGATGCCAAAGAAAAGCAACTAGCTGCCTCCAGCTTTCTTTCATCATTCCCTCCTCCTGCCTGAGCAATATACAAACAGCCCAGACTTACTCTGCTCCTAACAGGGGAGGAGTAGAAGGAAGGCCCTATGTGAGGAGAGTGGGACCATGGAGCTAGAAGTGGTGTTACCCTTGGGTTAGTGAACTAGAACAGCCTCTCTGCTGGCCTGGGACTTGCAGGCATGCAAGGTTATAGAGCAACCATATCAAATGCTGCAAATGCACAAGGTACAGCAACTCTGGAGTGTATGCAAGATGGGAACCCACTCTGACAGCCCCCTGCCCTGCATGATACATGTATGTATTAGTCAGAGTTTTATTTTAATCCATTGCTGTCACTGTAACAACAGCATCCGCAAGCGGGCATTTCCTGTTTTTCTTTCTCTCATACAGAAGCAGATGTTTTCTGAGCCATAAAACCAGTCAATCACTCTTCATAATGACACTGATAACAACATCCAGCCCCACAGCCAAAACCCAGGGCTTCTCTAGCAAACCACAAGCTACAGTCTGCAGCAATGAGACTACATGCAACAAAAGCAAGAAAAGCAAGAAATTTTCCAAGATGATCTTTCGGATAGTTCAATGGGAACAAATTCTACACAGAAAAACATTTGGAGCTCATTTTAGAAACAAAACTGAAATACCATGTGTGAGTCCTTGAAAGTGGTGGTGATTCCTTAAACTCATTGAACAAATGTTTTGGGACAAAGGTAGGGACAAATAAATAGCATTACTGTCCTTTCTGTAAGAGGTTGCATGGGGAGTTTTTGACTCTTGCTTGTTGCATTGGACAAGAACCTACTACAATTATAACATATTTTGACTGACGCATAGTAAGGGCAGCTTCACTTGTGTCATGACCTGTACAGCTTGCTATCACAGCCCTGCTTTTATAACCAATTTTCACCATATAGAACATTTACTGCTTATTCTAAAATCCTGTTGAGTGTTGCAAGCAGTTCACTGTGATGGTGAAGAAAGACAATCATATCTTCATGTGTGTCCTTCTCACCACCACTTTCCCTCTAGTGGTGAATGTGGTTTGTCCTAAGATAAAAACACCTGGCAGGTATTGCAGGAAGAACTGTCTGGCTGCTTGCATAATTAATGTATTCCAGAGATGAAGGAGCTGAGATGTTTTCGATTGACTTTGGTGCACAACAGCCTGCATAAGGGTAAAGTGCTGATAGAGACTGGGTCAGCAGGGCAAATTTGTCTCCCAATGTTGCAAGCAGCTTCAGGGTGGATCCCTTCCCTGGCAGGGATGCCTGCAAGGAACACTCACTTTTGGAGAGTGAGCAAAAAGCACTAGCATAGAGACATAAAAGCCTAAAGTAGCAACACAGGTGCTTTGTTGCTTTGTAATTGTGACTTCTGCAAGGCCAAAGACTCTAAACCTGTACATTTCTAGCTAAACCTGATGATATTATAGCCCTTTAGAGATCAACTGTTGACCAGTCTTAGACTAAGTCAACCTAGCTGCACCTAGACTTCCCTGAGATGTTTAGAAAGCACGGGGGTCCCAATGAAGCTTGTGACTCAACAGGAGAGACAATGACCTGATTATACTATAATCTATTGCAATAGATGACAAAGTGGTTATTTAGTTATACCTCCCTGGCAATATTATTGTATAAGCAATAAATCTAGTCATAATCATCCACATAATCACTGTGCTCTCCTTCTCATTCCTAGCTGAGAGCTTTCTCTTAACAACTCTTTCATAGGTACAAATTATGCAGTTGGATGTTTACTGTGGCAGTTCTGTTCATTGCACTACAAATTTTAATTGCACAAAGAATGAAGATATTAGATAGAGAGTAGCAGGGCTCTCTCTCTGCTCATAGCTCCTTTTGTTGTGTAGTCAGAGTTCTATCCAGGAAAGTTTTCTAGGCTTTGTTGCTGAGATTTCTGCTGGAGTCACTGCCAACACATTTTGCACATGTCCTGGTTTTGGTATCATGGGCTTATGTGTAGGGTGTAGCAGCCGGTTCTATCAAGTATAACTGTTTCTTTAATTAAAGGCAAGTTATTACACTGTGCAATTTCAGTGAGATTCAACACAATGAATTGCTGAAAGTGTCAGCAACACTCAATCCATAATAGCTACTGTAAAATTCAGTGCCAGGTAGGAAGCATGACTTCATAACCATCCAAACACTAAGCTGTTCTGCAGATGACTTCCATCCACGTGTTATTCTTGCTGTGCTTTTTGTCACTGTGTTATGACTCCATAACTAAGCAGGGCTGGGAAAAGTTGACAGTATAGAAACACCCTCTACCAGTTCATTAAAAAAAATTATCTTTTGATCTAAATCAAGGATATGGCAATCATTAATAACCATGAGATTTTCACCCTTACATGAGCTTTCACTAATGCATTCAAGGGATTTTCCCTTTTTTTCTCCAGTCTTGGACAGGACTGAAGAGTCTTTCACCTACTGAAGGTCTGCATTTAACCATATGCGGAAGTGCAGCCTTTTCAGGTTACTCAATTAGCATCACTGACATGCTCTCCTCCCATTTAAATGCACAGATCTTGGACAGCCTCTCCCCAAGTCAGAGCTCAGCTTAGTCTACCAAACATGCCTGATGGAAACTACCCATTATCATCTACTGGAATCTTACACTCATTATGACAAAAACAGTGAGATAATAAACCATTCTGAAGAGTAACACCAATTACAAATGATTGTTCTTTTAAATATGAGAATTTACAAATAGAACTAAAAGGACTGCCTATCATACAATCATTGAAATTAGAAATGACCCTTAAGATCATTGCGTCCAACTGTTAACCTAACATTGCCAAGTTCACCACTAAACCATGTCCCAAAGTGCCACATCCACATGTTTTATGAACACATCCAGGGATGGATTTTACCACTTCCCTGGGCAACCTGTCCCAAGGCTTGACAACCCTTTTGGTGAATAACCATTTCCAAATATCTAATCTCTCCTGGTGTGACTTCAGGCCATTGCTTCTGGTCCTGTCACTTGTTACGTGGACGAAAAGACTGATCCCCACCCTGCTACGCTCTCCTTTCAGGTATCTGTAGAGAGCGATAAGGTCTCTCCTCCACACTACACACCCTCAGCTCCCTCAGCCGCTCCTCACAGGACTTATGCTCCAGACCCTTCACCAGCTCCACTGCTCTTCTCTGGACTCGCTCCTGCACCTCAATGTCTTTCCTTTTGTGAGGGTTCCAAAACTAAACACAGGATTTGAGGTGTGGCCTCACCACTACCAAGTACAGGGGGACAATCCCTGCCCTGGTACTGCTGGCCACACCATTGCTGATCCAGGCCAGGATGCCATTGGCCTTCTTGGCAACCTGGGCACACCCTGGCTCATGTTCAGCTGCTGTCACCAGCACTCCCAGATCCTCTGCCTTTGGGCAGCTTTGCAGCCACTCTGCCCCAGCCTGTGGCGCTGCCTGGGGTTGTTGTGACCCAAGGGCAGGACCTGGCTCTGGGCCTTGTTGAACCTTACACCACTGGCCTTGGCCCATTATCCAGCCTGCCCAGATCCCTCTGCAGAGCTTTCCTGCCCTCCAGCAGATCAGCACTCCCACCCAGCTTGGCGTCATCGCTGAATTAACTGAGGGTTAATCCTCACTCAATCCCCTCATCCAGTTCATTGATGAAGGTACTAAACAGGAGCTGTTCCCCAGTGCTGAGCCCTGGGGAACAGCACTGGTGACCAGCCACTAGCTGGATGTAACTCCATTCACTGCTGCTCTCTGGTCTCTACTATCCAGCTAGTTTTTTACCCAGAAAACAGTGCACCCATACAAGCCCTGAGCAGATGGTTTCTCTGGGAGAATGCTGTGGGAAATGGCCAAAGGCTTTTTAAAAATATATGCAGACAACACACACAGCCTTTCCTTCGTCCACTATGTATGTCACCTTGTCATAAAAGGAGATCAGGTTGGTCAAGCAGGACCTGCCTTTCACAAATCCCTGCTGGCTGGGTGATGACACAGATGATCTGCTCCACGACCTTCCCTGGCACCAAGGTCTGACTGACTGTAGTCAATTCTGTGGATCCTCCTTCCAGCCCTTCCTGTGCCAGCCTCCAGCCAGCTGGGACCTCCCTTGTTAGCCAGGACAGCTAATACATGATGCAAAGTGGCTTGGTGAGCACTTCCAGCAGCTCCCTCAGTACCCTTGGATAGATCCCATCTGGCGCCATAGACTTGTGTATAAATGGCATGGCGAGTTATTGACTATTTCCCCTTAGGATTATGGGAGCTTCATTCTGCCCCTTCATTTTGCTTCATTCTGAAGAACAGAAGGCATTTAAGTACCTCGGCCTTTTTCTCTTCCTTTGTCATTGTTTGCCACATCCAATAAAGGATGGAGATTCTCCTTAGACCACCTTTTGGTGTTAATGTATTTATAAAAACATTTTCTATTGTATTTTACAGCAGTAGACAAATTAAGTTCTGGTTGTACTTTGGCTCTTAGAGTTTTCTCTTTGCACATCCTCATGGAATCTTTATGGTCCTCTTGAGTTGCCTGCCCCTTATCCAAAGTTTTTAAGTTCTTTTTTTCTTTCCTGAGTTCACCGAAGCTGGTCTTCTTTCCCAGCAGCCCATCTTTCAGTTCATATAATGTTATATTTGACTGCTGAAAATCATCGGAGGATGCAGATAGCGTCCTTGGGCACAGGCTCAGTAGGTGAAAGCACTGTCCAGTGGGGAAGGAATCCTGTATCCTGTGGAAGGGCAGATATGGCATAGTATTATCTGACTCATTTTGCTGTAACAGGAACACTTACACTTGGGTGGGGAACAGAAAACACAAAAGAGAAAGGCATAGGCAGCGATGTATAACCTTGTTGTCTTCCATGCACAGTGAGCTCCTGTGCCAACAGCTCAGTGTTGACATCAGCACACACTGGCATCATTCCAGGCTATCTCCTCATTTCATTACTTCAGGATGGGTTTTTCCTTAAAAGTGAGTGAGTTGAATGTATATTTTGATAGCACCTAGAAAAATCAAGCACAAAGAGCACACCTACTGAGTAAGCCACTATGCAATCCTTGCCCTGAAGAGCTGATAATTACCATCCAAGAGGCTGTATTAGGAGGATTATAATTACTGTATTTTCTTTTAGTTTTAATGCTGAACTTAGTTACATGAGAATCCAGCTTTTCTGTAAAATTTTAAAAAAAGTCCTGACTTTCCCAGAAGAAGTAAAAATCTTTTAAAAAAGCAACTTGCATATATTCTAATGGCTAAAGGTACAACAATACCTTTGTGGTAAGACAATAAATGAAAAACTATGTTTATTTTTTGCAAAACAGTATCAACCTGGGTAGTGACTGTCAACAGCTTCTTTTTAACTCAACTACAGATATGCTGTTACCACTGTCTAGTTTTCAACAGGTGTGTGTTTTTTTCCAATTGCCTGGTAAGTGGTAGTGTTTTGAGAACTAAACAGAGAGGCCTAAAAAAAGGGAAAATACATATTAGTTAAAATGAATGGCAAGCATTATTTTTGTCATATATGAAATTAGGTAATTGGCTTTTGCATATAAAAATCATCTTATAACCAAGTTAATAGTTATTAAAGTTGTTAAGATAGTTAAATTGTAAAACCCCCCCTCTCTGTAAACCGATGTCCCTCCCCAGCAAATGATCCATTGGTGAAAGGGACTTGTGATGGACTTTGGAATTCACCAATCATCTTGTGCTGTGGGGCAGGACAGTGGTGGGTTCTGGGAAGTGCTAAGAGGGTATAAAAGTAGGATCCCAGAGTCTTTCTCTCT
>VZTE01002991.1:220207-270905 GCA_013397775.1 Eulacestoma nigropectus
GCACCTTGTTGGGCCGTCGGGCGGTGGGGGGGAGGGGGGGGGGGGCCTATCTCTGTTCAGAGACCTCGTTGTTTTTTTTTTCCTCTGTTCTTTCTCCTTTTTTTTTTATTTTAAGCGAACTTTACCTCAGATTAGCTGAGGTAAATCCAGTGCTGAAGATTTCTGCTGTGGGTACATAGCCAGTTTGGCTCCAAGAGTCTCTGATCCTGCACTCCCGGGGTGGTTCTTTTATATGGTTTTAAGAATTCAGATGCTGTTATTTTTCCAAATTATCTTTTTGTAATAAACAATTATTTTAATTAAAATAAGAGTTGTTCACATTTTTAACATTTTACAGCTCCATGAACAAGCACTCTAAGAAAGACTGGTCCTGTCTGGGGATGTCATGTTTGCCATTACGCTACAAAGTCAGCAATGAAATAGGTGAACTCATTGCTGGCGGGGATGAACCTGATAATTTTGTAAAGTTCTGCTGCACGTTTAAATTGTTCACTTCATTGTTGTTGACACTGAGAATGTGGAAAGCAATGTAGGGAATGACACTTCATATTTTTATTTCACCTTTTTGAAGATTTTGTGGTGTTAGGTCACATCCTGCCACATCAGTCTTAATAAATAGAATGCAAAATGTCCAAACATTATTAGTACTTTTTAACTTGGTGATAAGAGCGCTGTCTTAGGATGAGGAGATACCTGAGCTGAAATCCCATTTACACACCTCGTCCTCAAAGTAATGTGTGAAAAATGGCAGTGTTCCTCGTCCTTCTGTTTCTCTGTAGATTTTCTTTTGGGGAGAAGAAGGTGGAAAGCAAGGAAGAACTATGTTTGGCACATCCAATGGTAAAGCAGAATCAGGATCTTCTGGATTAGAGACCTGATGTCTCTTAGGCACGGTGCAGGCTGCACCTTTACTTTCAGCAGCTTCCCCCTGAGCCCTTAGGCATGGAGGGCCCTAACTCAGTGCCTGCAGTAAGGACACTCAAAGCATATTGCTGTTTTGGGGCATTTTTTTGTCTTTGTAGTCAGGCTGTTCACTTTAGTGTCAGGCTTTTACAGAGCAGAAACAGCCAGACATGTTCTCCCCCAGCTCCACTCATACAAATCTTCCACAAGAGGTTATCTGTAACTCCCAATAAGGCCAAAGGAAGCTAGTTTATTCCAGCAGGGACAGCCTTGCCTGCAGTTCATCCAGAGGTCCAAGCTTGCTGGGGCAGCCTCCTGCTGCTCTGCCCAGCGTGGGAGGCTGGCAGGAACAAGGCTACTTTCTTTGCAGGGAGTTGAAAGCCAAATACCAAGCGTTTTATCTCTTTGGAACAGGTTTTTACCTGAACCACCTAATTACTTTTCATAAATCCTTCAGATCTTCATACAATACTTCATTGTATTCTCCTATGACCTGTACTTACATATTAATTACATATTTTAAATGTATTTTTCTCTATAAGTAGATGTAAATTAATCATATTTCAATTATTTTCACGTGTACACCATAATATGCATGCTATAAAAAAACCCTATCTTTCATCAGGTCAGGAAAGGTAATACAGTTACGACTCCATCCTAGAAAAACCCGATCAACCAGCTTTTCTGCTAAAGCCGAAACAAGCCTAAACACACTGGGCAGAATAAAATCCAGCATTTTCTTTGTTTCAAATCCCTGAAACCACAGATTTGTAGGTAGGTAGAAAAGCGTTGTGCTTCATTTTGCAGAAAATGCACAGCAATAAGGCTAGTGTTGAAGCTGGCAGCATCAAATGATATGTTGAATTAAATATTGAGAATTAACCTTTGCAGCCCTAGGAATATACCTTTCACTGAGCAAATATTTGTGAAACATTTAGACTTTCTTAATTACCACACCCATACTCCTAGTTAATTTGCCATCAAACCCAGTGATGATAGCTAATATACTGAGTAGCTGTAACAACCACGCAGAATTTGTAGGCAATTAAAATTCAACTACTGCTGCTCCTGCACTTTAGCCTTTTATACTGTTTTGCAAAAAGGTATTTCTTGACTGTTAGAAGACTATATAGAGGTAAGATCATATTGTTTCAGTGTAAAATTGTTGAATGTAGTGTAAGAAAGGTTTACTTGGATTTAGCAAAGGAAGCTAAAAAGCTGGTGGGTGTGAGTTCATCAGGGAGCTTCCCCCAGCAGCGGGAGAAACTGGCAGATCTCTGACCTCACCCTGCTGCAGCAATACTTGGTTGGGAGAGAGGAAGAAAACGGGGAAAACAGCTCCTCACTTATGAAGAGCCAGAACTGTGAGCTTAGTTGCCTCAAGCACAGCAGAAATAGTGCCAGGCAATAGGACAAGAAGCAATGGGCAGAAACATGCAGAGGAAGTTCCACCTGAATATGAGGAAGAATGTTTTTACTGTGCAGGTAACCAGGCACTTAACAGATTGACCAGAAAGGTTGTGGAGAATTTCACTGGAGATACTCAAGAACCATCTGGACACAAACCTGTGCCATGTGTTCTGGGATGACCGTGCTGGAGCAGGGAGGTTGGACCAGATGACCCACTGGAGTCCCTTCCAAACAGACCCATTCTGTGATTCTTTGAGAAAGAGGGTCCCAGAAAGAACTGTGCCTGCAGAAGCCAAGCCTAGGCTTGCAGTGGATACTGAACTAGAACCTTGCCAGAAGCAGGGATGTGAAGCCTCTGTGACAGACCCTGGCTTGTGCCAAGTACACCACTACCTGAGAACCGTAAACAACAGGCCATCAGAAAAGTGGTGAAGGACAGGCTCTCACTGAATGCTCTTATGCCTGCATCTTGGGGTGAAGCATCTCATTTCAAATAGTCATCTAGCAACCAAAGTAGTGAAAATTGCCTGGGACCGGTGCAATCCAGTGCAACTGGAATAAACACAACTGTCAGAAGTACTATTTCACCCCTCCTGAAGGAATTAACCGCTTTCTCCTTGGATTAGCAATCCACATCCTGCTTCCTCCCTGTGCGTCCCCCAAAGACATTTAACAGTTTTAGGCAGAAAAAGGGGAAAAGGAAAAGGTTTCCTGATCTGTGCCTTGCAGCAATAGCCTCACATTTGCGGTGGGCTCCAGTACTGCTGTGCTGTGCTCAAGTGATCAGGGTAGCGTTGTTGGTGTACAGTATTGTTTGGATTCACTTCTCCCTGGCACCCCAAAGGAAGTCTGGTCAGAACCAGAGACAATGTGGCATCCGGAGGTAGCAGTGACATTCCTACATGGTCCTGCAGCAAGGCAGATGGAAGTTTTCTGTCCTTCCCATCCTCTAACAGTCTTTCATTTTCACCTCTTCAGTGGTGAAAGTGGCTGCTCTGCACATGCAGCAAACAACCTGCAAATCCTAACAGCTCTATTCACTTTGCTTCTAAATGTGCATTGACTAAGCATTTTCATAATCAGCGTCTAGAACATATTACATCTAAGACATATACATGTTATGTATCTGGAGTTCAAAAGTTTGAAAAATTTCAGCTGAGTAGAAGAAAAAATATTTTTCTAAATATGAATGATAATAACTATGTTGTTCATTAAACTTAAAAAGAAGTTATACTCTTCATAATAAAATTATTTTTGGTTCTAACACTGGCTTTTTTTAATACTGTGGCAGTCTTCAATTTTGGGCCAATTAACAGTATTGAATATGATAAAGTGTTTGTGCTTTTCCCCTGACTGTGCAGACAGGTGGGAGGTGGGTTGAGACACTGGGAGGGGACAAGGGTGTATCCTGCCACACTGAATAAACACTGTGAGAACAGACAGGATGCCTGTGTGGAAAGCCTGTGACTCAGCACAGCTGCGTGGATCTCCTCCTCACATCCTTCTTAGTACTAGGAGTTTCCAAATAATTTTCAGGCGTCCTGGTCAACTGACACACATTTTCCATTAAACTCATTTCTTTGTGGACATTGGACTCTGCTTCTAGACAGACCACAATCCCACTGATAAAATAATTACAGAAATAGTTCCAAGCTCTGCTTTTTTTAATAAATGATTCCTAAGTAGGACAAAAGCAGCCCCCTTTCGCCTTAATGACAATGATGGCAAGAATTCCCAAAAAAGTGATCTGCAAACCACTTGAATTATTGTGAAACAGCATTTATTGGAGTTAAGAGAGAGGGACAACATCTAAACTATGAAAAGACCACATATGCTTAAACCAAACAGACACATCTTCTTCCCAGTTAGAGAACTGGGAGATACATGGGTTCAAACAGAGATTTCTTTTCTCCTTCAGCCTTTCTAATGTGCCCATCCCAAAGCCACAACTAACAGTTTCTGTTTGCAAGGAAGGTATATTACAAGGCAGCATGCGCACAGACCTGCCCTGTCCTTCCACAGATAACTTTTGATGCAGGGAACTCTGCAACGTTAGGAAGTGCCAGCATCCCTCTCAAATGAGCTTTACTACAGTCCACTGTTGTGGGTGCTTGCCCAGCCAAACCTGCAGATCCCTGCCAATGCATGACACAGTTGCTCTCCCTGGAGAGCACAGAGTGGCTCCAGGAGTTCTCTCCATCAGCAAATTGTGGTTTTGCTGGCATGCAGAAGGAAACACAGAGAAGCAATGGAGGACATCAGAGTGGAACCTAAATGACATCCATAATGACACATGGCCATATTAAAGTTCAGTCTATACCTCAGAAGAGCCTGAGAACTATGGCAAATAACCACACTATTCAAAGGAAGACCCACTGGCCTGGATAGCAGCCTCAACAGTCACTATAAGCAGATGCACAGAAAAGAAGAAGAGGACAAATATAAATAGTATTTCCCCAATTACTCTCTCACTTAAATACTACATCCTGCTCAGGGAAATTCACACGTTAGTTATGGTGTGTCTCTTTAGTAATCCACAGTGGATCTCTCTTTCAAGAGTTGCACCATCTTTCTGGGAATTTATGGAAACCTCTTATATGCCCAGCATCCTTTGTCAAGAAACTTTGCAAGCCTCCTACCTGCTGGATGTCCTTTATGCCATTATTTTTATATCTGAACGTGGCTCAGAGTGCTTGAGTGGTTGACCCCAGCACCTAGTTGTGTAGAACAGGCTGTGAATAGACTGAAGTGTTCCCAGGTGCCTAGTCAGGTCTTATGCAAATGTTATTCCATACTTTCTACCATGTGTTATAGCTACTGTTGGACTCTTACCAAAGCCTAAGTCGTTAATGTGACCATTTTGTATGTTATGCCCAGCTGTAGAAGTTAACTTTAATCCTGCTCAATGTAGCTTGGAAGAGCCATTGGTATGTCTATTGCTTAACTTCCTTGAAGTTAATCTATTGGCATAAAACTACAATAGTCAAGATATTAGTCCCTGCCAAACCAACCAGACAATCCGAAAACAATAATTTCTTCTACTTGCCTTTTGAACTCTAATGTCATGCATCCTTTAAATGTCATAAACCAGGAGTGTTGCCACGTGAACTACCTGACCCATTGAGTGCCCTTGGACTTTTTTAGCACATATCTGAAACACTCCCTCTTTTACATCAACACATGCATGACATCAACTGGATTGGAGAACTGATGCTGTTAAAATCCTGCGTCTTTTTGGATAAATGTGCCATGATTCTCATGTAGTTGTCCCAGCCTATGGGCCAGCCCACAGGGGTGGTATGGGATAGTGCAAGTCAATGCACATTGTGAAGAAAAAAAAACCTATGGCCTTTCAAGTATTTTTCTTTTCTCCCATCCTTCTACCAGATGATAGTTGCAATATTTCACTATCATGATGGCTAGAAAACATGGATATGCTGACATACCAACTAAATAGTTAGGGCAAATGCTCAAAATTGAATTCATGGTCAGAAGTTAATAAATGCATGATTCTGTTAAAATTTTCACAATTAGAAATGTGGCCAAAATGCTGTATTTCATACCTGCAGCTTACAGAGCAATTCAGACTAGCAGCTATCATAAACTTCCAAAGGCTGCAGAATAAAAATGGGGAGATAAACAGATACAGTACAGACCTTAGACTCATTCCGTTTTAGAACATAATACTGTGATTCAATAAATCCTATTTTCCTAAAAGTTATGACTTTTAACTATTTATTACAAGTATCAATTTTCAAGGATGAGTAAGAGATAGGCCCTAAAAATAGAAAGTTGATGAAGAAACTACAAAGAGAAAAACTATTTAGAGTAGGAGAGTTTTCAGATTTAGGAATTTTGTCCTTATGCCCTCCTTTACTTTACAACATTCATATTGTTCATATAATTTTTACATCAGTCAGACCTGTCATGAATGAATGTCACATGTTTACCTGTTCAACCGAACTAAAATCTTGGCACAGAGACCTTCTGTGAAGCTCTCGGAATTCATTTCTATTTTGTTCTTTGCAAATACCATTTGGAATCTAAAAAGATTCTCTGATTAGACAGATCCCAGCATTAGCAAGTGCTTAACTGGTGTGCACAGGATTTCGCTGTTGCCATTAAATGGATGCTGACTCTTGGCATTCATTTACAACTGAGAATGGCATTACTGCTTGGGCAAACTCTAAGTTCAAGGAACCATCAACAATTCTCAGAGTTCATCAATCCCTACAG
This sequence comes from Eulacestoma nigropectus, assembly GCA_013397775.1. NCBI lineage: Eukaryota > Metazoa > Chordata > Aves > Passeriformes > Eulacestoma > Eulacestoma nigropectus. The sequence goes on from VZTE01002991.1 coordinate 226,757, forward strand.
CTGTCCCAGGACTTATCTACACTGTGATAATTACATAATGTCAACAAAACTGAGGTAATAAAAACCAACATGTGCAGAATGCACTGGCAAAATCACAGCTCACGTTCTAATGGCTGTTCACGTCAGCAGTAAAGCACCACCTGCCTTTTACTGACTATGGTTTGGGTTAAAGCTAGTTTACAGTTTTAACTTGGTGTAGGTTTCATGAGACTCTTCTGAGGAAGACTGTTCTTCCTTTCACACAACTCCTCCTCAGCCCATCCCTACTCCACATACACTGTGGGTTTCTTTCCTTCACAATTTGTCCTCTGTGGATTTGATGTGAATTTACTTAAATGTTGCACAGTACATTGTAGTTCTGGCAAGAAGATAAAAGCATCTTCAGAGGGAAAGGAAAAAAGTATCACAAAGTCATCAGTCATAAATCACTGCTTTTTCCGTCAATTTGTGAATTCCTTTTCCATAGGCATCCCCCACAGATGAGCTAGAAGGAGTCAAAAATCCTGAGTTCTGAGAACTGAGGAGTAGTAAGTGGGGTAGCAGAACGACACTCAAAAATATGTATACTTCTAGTAAACTGAGAAACCTGAAAGGGCGGGTGGAAGTAAATGGATGAGGTACTGCTATCTGAAGGTGACCAAGTGTGTGGTTCAGTGTCACTCTCTGTGTGCTCTTTATCTCACACTCAAAAAGCAATTATTCCCAGCGTTCACCAAATTTTGTGGTTTGTGATTGGCATCTTTCCACACCTGTGGTCTAGCTCTTTAAAATGGGTACAAATCCCATGGGGTTTCTCAGAGGTCTACTGCTACTCTGAAACCTAGTTGGTGGTGGTCTTCCTTGGTGCCCCACCTAGTGCTTCTACTGCTGGGCTCCTGGACTTTCTCTTGATTTGGAAAACTGTTTTCTGTGTGGTGGGGAAGCAAGAATGTGGGAGGGCTTGAACAAGCTTCTCTCCCATAAGGTCAAAACATGATGATCTCAGTAAGTTTCCTTCTTGTTGCCTGACTCATGATTGCTCAGTAATGTTGAGCATGACCTAAGGATCTGAAGTCTTCCTTGCCAGAATCAGATTAGACAGGGTCTAGATAGCATTTCAGTAGCTTTTTTTTTCTTTTCTTGGAAAAGAGGTACACCACTGTGAAACCACTGAAGGTGACTCACAAGGTAGAACACTATATCAAATCATAATGTATTCAGATTCCAAACAAAAGTAAGACCACTGAGGTCAGTGCAATAAAGGACTGGGATTTTATTCTGCTAGAAACATTGCAGAGTCACTAACGGCTGCTCTGGAGGCATTACTTCTGTGCTCAAGGCATCACCTGATTCTCCTGCCAGGATGAACTAGACATATCTACATTATTCTTGTTTGTCTAAACTTTAAAAGTGCCAGTGATGGAGGTCCTACAGATTCTCTAGAAAATAAGTGCTCAATAAAACTGGTGCTGATTGTTAAAACATTTTTCTCAATATCTAGCTTTGCCAACACTTCAACCTACTCAGTGAACATGGAAAACATGCCACAGCCTTAGGCATACTGTAAATATGTCATCAGGCCTCTCCACAATCTTCTTTAGACTAAACTAAGTCTTTAGAATACAAATATTCTTCAGGTTGTTCCAGTTGTTTATGTCATCTCTGGACTTCGTCCGGTTTTCTTTAGGGAAGATTTGGATAAAGAATATCCAACAAATATTATATTGGTGCTCAATGGAGACATAAACAAACTACATAGAAGTATGTTACAGACAACAATCTTCTTTGATGCAAGACAACACTGTGGGCACACAGTATGTTTGTGATTCAAAATGTAATGATTCAGATTACCTGAAGAGGAATAATTTTATACATGCCACCCTATATTCCTTCCAGTGTAGCAGTACAAACTAGACCAGAATTGTAATAAACCCATACTGAAAATAAATTTCAACTCCCTTCAAGACAATTTTACAAACTCAGCCTAAACTAGTGGCTGTGCTGATGAGTTGCAAGCAATCTGCACATCCCTTTCTCTGCATTCTATCTATGCAGACAGAGTTCTTCCCCAGTTTTCAAAAGCAGCAGAATAAGAAGTCGGTACTAGCTAAATAGTGGTATTTCAAGTATATCTAGACATGTAAGTAGAGGAGCAAGTACAATATGATCTGTGTTTTCACGAGCACACTCCATGGAGTGCGCCATAGAAAGACTGAATATGACGTCTGAAAGGGATAACTAAACCCCTTTCAAAATGCTTATGCACAAGAATGCTGAATTAAGATTGAACAAAAGCCCAAACTGGACAGCATCTCCTAACTTTCAATTGCTTGATTTTAATACCTTAACATGTTTTTTTCATGTAGCTGCAGGCACACTTGAAGACAGATGTACCACAGCTTAAGCAACTGTCAACACAAGTACAGAAGCATTGCTTTACATTCTTCTTAGACCAAACTGTTTTGTTAAATTCACAAGTCCTCTGTCACTGCAAGGTCATGGTGAATAGGAGTCACCACTGGATTTCTATGCCAGCATGAAGCTTGGTTTGGGCCATCTATGTTTCTGCCCCTCAAGCACTGGGAATACCTAACATTTTAACCTAGACCTTTAACCACACGTCTTTGTCATGTTGCCAGCCCCACCCCTGGATCTTGCTTTTGAGAAAAGTGAAAATACCCGAAGAGTTAAAAGCAAAACACAGAAACAAACACAGGACACTGCTGGCAGAAGGTCAGGAAAATTAGGATGGTACCCAATAACCATTAAGAGACCACCTAAAACAACCAATACTACCTATATGTTCTGCCAGCACAGTGACCCCAAAATGCCGTAAATTACTACGCCACTCACACTGGCACCTCAAGTAGTAACAACATAATAACACATCAGCACAATAGGCTTATAAAGAACATATTTTCCAATGGCCAGAATTTTAAAAATCTGCAAGAATCTTGGGATAGATGGGTAAGGGAGGGAATGAACAGACTTCCTAAATACAGAGTGAAATAAAATGGATCCTTGCTCACAGAGAAACAGAAAAAAAATACAGCTGCTGCCTATAGTCTCTCTTGTTTCCTAGGCTCCTTGCTAGACAAACAGAGCAAGGACATTAGTGACAACCCTTACGTAGTACCTAACAAGTCTGTCAGCAAGGCCAACCAACTGAGCAGGAAATAGAGACCTGTGCAAAGGCTCAGAAAAATAAGCAAAAGAGACCACTTAAGATGGCACAGAAGATTTGAAGAACGAGGTACAGAAGGAGGAACTATAGGGCTTCATCATGTTGAAATGAGTCATCGAAAATGATTATTATAGCCACAGTCCTGGTCTTGCACTACTAAAGCAGAGACTTGCTGTAACTTAGTACCCAAGTACTCCCCTAGTTTCCAAGAAGACAGATGGCTAGCCTGAGGGCAGGCTAAAGCACTGAGAGATAATGCATCAGCTCTTCTGAATCAAAAATTAAATTAGATTTTAAAATTAAATTCTTCACATTGTTTCATTTGATCCAAACTTCACCCTCCCTCCCAGAATACTTGCACTGGCCGCATTCTTTGAAGGATATTTTAAGTGTTGCGCCAGCCCTACAAGACATACTGATTTTTAAAGTTAGGGTATTTCATGTCTTCTCCCTTCTAAAACCAAGTTCTTCTTGTTCCTTAAAAAAAACCCCAAGATATATTTGCATCAGACATATGGCACAAACAGTCATCCCTTGCCTTGTCTCCCAACAGACATGCCATATAATTAAAATAAGCCACACACTAAAAACATATTTGCCATCCGAATTCAGAAACTCCCATGGAGAAAAAAAGTACACAAAACAAACTCTATGTAATAAAATGCTCCCACCCATTTATTTTAGCACGAACGTCACAAGTACTGACAAGTGCCTTGCAATGAAACCACATTCATTTCTCAATTAATAAAGGGGTAACAAGTATCTTTGACAGTCACATATCTTCATGATTACATGACAATACCATGCTGTTAAAATGACTCAAGACCCAAGGAGTATATGCCAGGTCCCCTTTGGAGCCCCTGTGCTAAACTGTGTTAAAATCACAGTCACCAGCTACTCAAAGTGCAAGGTAGGGTACACTTCCAGTGATGGCCTTTGTCTCAAGGCGCATGAGACTCTCATGACAACATGCTCCAAACAAACATTGATAAAGCAGGGAATTATGAGCTGTTGTTCACTTACCTTTTGTCAGCTTTGGTTATGCTTTGATAAGCAATGATGTGCAAGGTCAAAGCTCCCTTCAAGCTACTGTATTAAAGACAATTCTTCCCAACTCATTATACGATAATGTAGGAGCATAATATTTTTTATATATATATATATATGCATATATATGTATTATATATAAATATGTACACAGACACACACAGACATATATATATATGTATTTGAAATGGAAAAAGAAATGTATAGCAGGAAACCCAAGAAACTACCAATTTGTAATGGAGACTTAACGTTTCATAAGCCTCTACAGTCACGTACTTACTCTTCCTGTGGCAGTTGTATTTATCTCAATTATTATCCAATGAAAAACAAGTGTGAACAAGAACACAGTTGCTTTGTGTTTATTTACAAATTGCTAATTTTCTATCCAAACTGTTTGATAAATGACAAGCTAGAACTGCAAATAGGTTTGACAAATCAGTTGTCTTCAATAAAGGCATCTAAAGTCAGCAAGTTTTGACGTTGCACTGTTGAGAAGTCCTAGTGATTTGAACAGGGGTAAGACCATTTCTAGCTTCTACTAAATATATTTTAAGTCATAAGGAAGAACTAATTTACAGACTATAAGTGGAGAATCTCCCTAACAAATACTATCCCTTCTGAAAGTGTAAACTAGGAACTCTAATTTCTCAATAAATTAAACAGAACAAAATCAGAACAAAAGCCTGGCTGGTACTGCACGAATGAAGCATCAGAAACTGCTTAGAAGTGCCAAAGACCACTGGTTTGCTAGACAATGATAGAGTAATTTGTGTTGGAAGAGACCTTTAATAATCATCTAGTACAATCCCATTCCATGGGCAGGGATACCTTTTCTAAGACCAGGTTGCTCAAAGCCCCATTCAACCGAGCCTTGGACTCTTCCAGAAATGCCTCGTCCACAACGTCTCTTGGCAACCTATTCCGCTGTCCCACCACTTTCACAGTAAAGAATCTCTTTCCTTATCTCTTATCTAAATCTATTTTCTTTTAATCTAAAAACATTAGCCCTTGTCCTATTACTACAGGTAAAATGTTTCCCCCCACCTTTCTCAAAAGCCCCCTCTACATAAGGCAGCAATAAGGTCTCTCTTATAAGACAGGTTGATAGAGTTCTCTGATATTAACCTCACCTGACATTCCCTCTTATAAGCTCCATTTTTAATTGTTTGAGAATCTAATGATTTTATATTAATATAAGATTTTGAAGGGAGATTATCTTCACATCAATTACATGTTTCTGACACCTCTATGAGAAACTAGACAAATTACAAACCTATGCTGGCATAGTTTCCTTACACTCACCTGGAGCCAAGTCCTGAGCTGCATTTCCAGAAAAGGCACTTGCAGTGACACGTGCTTCTACATACAGCCACAAGGCTTCTCCAGCTGCAGCTCTGGTCTGTCATAGGACAGCCTGGAGCCAGTTTTGCTTAGCAACAGTAATGAATACTTTTCCCATGTGTTCTCAGTCCCTTCCACTGTTGCTGAATCCAAGCAAAAGAGAGAAGGAGCTGTCTGCTTTGAATGTAAAGGGGACAAAAAGATGGACTGGATGGAATAAATCAAGAGAAAACTAAGAAGGAAAACTGTGACTGGGCACTGGCAGGAGAGCACTGGCTACAGCAGAATTGGATGAGAAAAAAGACTGACCACTCCTTAGTAATAGAGATCTGAGAGGAAAAACTCTGGATACTAGTAAAGGGAGGTTAGATAAAAAGCCAAATGAGAAGACTACAGCTCACTGGACTAAGTGATTGAAAGCAGGATATTAAATACCTATGAAGCAGTTTATAATGGTAAAGTAAATAAAACAGCACTGAAAGTGAGACAGTGACACAGAGACAGGGAGGGAGTCTGAAGGGATGTGCTATGACTTTCCTAGTGTTTAGCAAGAAGGCTGGGACTTAGATGAGAAATCTGTAAACTGAATTGTGTGGATGACAAACAAGAACTGTGCTTTAAGTATGCAGTAACTTATAAAAAAGACTCAAAACCAAGAGGCCCTTGATGTCAACTCAGATGCCCAAAACTCTCCAGTGCATTTACTTTCATCTCTCTCTACTCCCAGACATCTACTCCCAGCTGTATTTCGTGAGCATCACAGAAAGCCCTCAAAAAAAAAAGGCAATTTTTCTCTTTCAGAACTATGTAAAACAGTATATTCATATCATGCTTATTCAAAAAAGGAAAAGAAAAAAAAGAAATTCTATCACTATTTGAACACTGAGCTTTTTGCAGACTAAGGCAGAGAGAGCATTACTGTCCAGAGGTGTGAACCAGGGTTGAAAACGAGGTTTTTATTTTGGAATCTGGTAAGCAGTGTGCTTGATTTGATGATACTGAAATCCTTCTAAATTCGTATTTGTGTGCATAAATAGAAAACACTGACAACATTGTATTCTGCTTAATTTTGTTCTTAAAATCCCTATTTGCAAAACCAATGGAAAGTTGATGTATTCTAAGCTTAAGTGAGGCTGCCAAGTGAAAACATCCCTTACTGACCCTTTCTTACTGGGTCATGCCAGCACAGTACCACAAATGCATCTGGGTTAAGAAGCAATGACACGTCTTCCTGCCCATCTGTCATATGACAAATGTAACCCATATATGACCTATCTGGGCCCAGTGCTGTTTAACTTGTTCATGCATGACTTGGATGAAGGGCAAGACGCCTCCTCAGAGAGTTTGCTGACAACATAAAGCTGGGAAGAGTGGCTGATATCCGAAGTGCTATGCAGCCCTTCAGGACCTTGACAGACAATCAATGTCTTCAAGTATCTGAAGGAGGGGTGTCAAGAAGATGGACCAGGCTCCTCTAAGTTGTGCCAAGCAATAGCGTAAGGGGCAGAAACTGATGCACAGGAAGTTCCACCTGAACATGAGCAGGAACTTCTCTACTGTGAGGGTGACAGAGCACTGAACAGATTGACCAGAGGAGGTGTGGAGTCTTCTTCTCCAGAGGCATTCAAAAGCACAGGACAGGACAAAATCCTGAGTAATGCACTCCAGAGGGCCCTACTTGGGCAGGCAGATTGGACCAGATGACTTTCCATGGCCTCTTCCAACCTGACCTGTTCTAAGATTCCACGATTCTGTGATAACACGGAAGACTTAAAAAACCTGGAACGCAAAACACAGTATGTTACAAGGCACCTGGAGTAACACACTCCCACTAAACGCTCCTGAGCCCTGCCGGTGTGACCCAGAACACTCCTGCTCCGCTCCAGCAGCAGCTTGGCACGGACCGCGGCCACTGCAGCGGTGGCCGCTCCAGCCGCGCTGGTCAGCGCTACTGGGCAGCCGGGGGCCGTTAACAGCGCAGCAGCCGCGGGCAGGGCCCACCGGCGCCTCGGGGACGGGCGACCGCGCGCGCAGCCGGGACCCCCGGGAGCCGCTCCGCCCCTCACCGGCCGAGCGGTCGCCAGGCGCGGCCTGAGGCTGACCAACAGCCCGCGGCGAACCCGCCATTTTGTGCCGAGCAGAACGGACCCCTGGCGTCCGACTCCAGCCATCTCGGGGACAACGCCGCCGCCCTCCGCCGTGAAGGACGGGCCCGGCCTGACCCCGCCCACCGCGGGGCTGGGGCTGGGTCCGGCCCCGCCCCGCCTCGCTCAGGTATCAGGTGAAACTGGTCGGGAGTGCGGGCGGAGTGGTGGCGGCCGGAGCGCGGTGAGAGGATGGCTGCGTGTCGTGGGTTGTGCTTGTTGCTGTTCTCTGCGCTTCTGAGAGCCGCTGCTGCAGGTGAGCGGAGCGGCGTGAGCTGGCAGCTCGGCTGGGGTCAGCGGGGCGGCAGCGCGGCACCCCCGGCCGGCTCGGCCGCCCCTCAGCCGCGGGCGGGGGCACGACGGGGCGCTCGGCGGGGCAGGTGTCTGGCCTGGCTGGGGTGCGGGGAGCCCGGAGCAGACGGGGCGGGGTTCCGCGGAGTCGAACGGGTCGGAAAACTCGTGCGGGTGGCAGTGTGGCTGCTGGGACCCGCTGGCACCCTCCCGGCGGGGAGGGAAAGCGCTCCACGGGCGAGCGAGCCGAGCGAGCAGCCCCCTCAGGGCTTGTGGGGCGCGCGGGGCTTGGTTTCACCCGCCTTGTAGCAAACCGTGGAATGGTCTGGCTTGGAAGAGACCATAAAGCCCATCTCGTTCCAACGCCCCCTGCCACGGGCAGGGACACCTTCCACTAGACCAGGTTGCTTAGAGACCCGTCCAGCCTGGCCTTGAATACTGCCAGGGATGGGGCATCCACAACTTCTCTGGGCAACCTGTTCCAGTGCTTCACCACTCTCACATGAAGAGTTTCTTCCTATTATCTAATCTAAATCTACTCTCTTTCCATTTAAACCATTCCCCGTAGTCCTGTCACTTAGTGGCCTTGTAAAAAGCCCTTCTCCAACCTTCTTGTACCCTCCCCCTTACGATAAACATGAAAAAACTTTAAAGACTGTGTTCTTGGGTTTTTTCTCTGCTCTAGAAAGCTAGGATTCTTTTTTAATTGTTAGTCTATATTATTGCCTGATTAACGTAAGTGCTGTTTGAAGGAAAAAAAAAACCTAAGCAGTCATTCATATTAGTATTTCACTGCATGAAGTTAATTTTTCGCCGCCTTTTATAATCAACCCCATTGCCATATCTGCGTGCCTTTGCACTGTGTCCTATATTTCATCCCGGGTTTATTTACCTAATAAAATCTATGTGCGTAAAGATTGTGCAAATATTGAAGCCAAGCATAGGATGTACGTCGCATACGTATTGAAGCCAAGCATACGTCGTATTTTCTCAAGGGATAGATCTAGGTAGCTGCAAATTGTGTTGTTCAGAGCGGAGTTCCTGAAATTAAACTGCCACTTAATAGCCTGATTGTCTGACCTGGACGAAGTGAGGAATTTGGAATTCTCGGGGAAGAGGGAGAGAGGGGGAAGTAGTGTGCGCAAAAGTTTTAGCTGGGTGCTTGATATCCTGGAGTAGGGAGGTGAAATGAGCTGAATTGTGATCCCATCCCAACCAAAGGAGATGCACTAAGCCAGAGGCTTATTGTGACAGATTTCAAACAGGCTGATGCCATTTCGGCGTTTTGGCGAATCTGGGTTGCAGATCCAAAAACCAGGATAATCTTAAATTTAGCCCTGTGAGGGTATTATTACCATGAGTAAACCAGTAGTTAATTTTTGGATACTCCGTGCTGCTGTTGCTTTTATGTCTGCAGGGTAGGCATAATCCTATGTTTGGTATGTAGTGGGTTACATCTTCTGGATAAATGGCAAAGATGTTGAAACAGTCTTTTGTGGGAGGAGAGTACGCTTTTCACGTGGGCGGGTTAGCGAGTCAACTGCATTCTCTGTATGTGAGTCAAGCAGGGTGAAACTCGTCTTGGAAAAGAGCTCGATTGTTATGGAAAACGGGAAGTGGTGAAAGAGTAAGAAAAGGATGTAGCAAATGCGCATACCTAACAAAGGATTGGTTGCTCGGTGAGGGAATGTTAACTGCAGGGAAACAGGACACTGTCTCCCTATATGTATAGGGTGCTAGTTGGACTGAAAAAAGCTGCCCAGTGTCTGTAGTCAGAACTTTTGAGGCTCGAATTAAAGTCAGCATAAAAACAAGACTTGGTCTCTGCAATCACTATGTGTTACAAAGTAGAATAAAACAAACCTTTGTCTCCGTTCTGCCACTCTTGCAATACGAAGTCCTGTCTGTGGTTCAGGTATCTGTCCATTCACTTTAGTGTAGCTCTTACTGTAATGTCTCACTTAACAGTTTGGGACTTTTTGATAAGGTTTTTGTTTTTTCTGCTTACTCTCTGAACTTCAATTGCAAAGCATTGTTTTGTATCTGATCACAAAACATTAGTAAGAACAAAGTGGTAGTATTTGCTCTTCTACTTCTCTATAATAATTTAAGTCTTTGGAATGGAACAAAAATAGTGTGACTGCAATTTGATAATATCGACCACTTTCTGATGGACAGATGCTTAACAGCACTGTATGGTGCATTCTATTACTGTATTCTGAGGACTGCTATGAACTTAGAGTATAGAGTCTGCTTCCAAGCATCTCTGGGATCTTTCTCAGCTAAGCTGTAAGCCTGAGAAAATCAGCATTGCTTACCTAATTATCACTTCAGTATTTGGTATCTATAAGTTATGTCCTTCAGGCTGGTTTTATGGCTTCTCCTTTTCACAGCTCAGGTTAGGGAACTAGGATTGCTGCATTATAATTAAACTTTGCAGGTTTTATCAGTATTGCTGATGTAATCATGGGGCTTGAATAACTGAAAGGAGAATTTGTATAATGCTGCCTTGTTGTAATTACACCACATATAGACCAAAATTATTATTTGGCATTTGAATTAATTTTCTTTAGGATGGTAGTTTTGTTAGTATAATTTAAGCTTCTGTCTTCATGCAGTCTACTCCAAAGATTTGTCTATGTCATTGTACTGGCAAAAAGTTTTCTTGTACCTCAGTTTTCCAGTGAAGACAGCCTGGGCCTGGAGATTTTTAAGTGCTGAAGTGGATCTAGGCTAACTTAATTCAAACAGCATGTGTATTTCTGTATACATCTTCAGAAGGTTGCAGAGTCTAGACAGGAGTCTAATGTTGTATATCAGACTTCTGCAGTTATAATTTGAAAGGAACAGGTATCTGAAGTGGGCTACTTTGGGGAATCTATACTGGGAAACACTCATACTTGTGTATTTACATATTTCTTGAGTAAGAATTCTTTAAAATGTGAAGTATAAGCATTTTTTCATTCTGGAACTGTATCAGTTATTTATTAACAAAGGGGCCATGCTTCAACACTGTTCATGGCTGTTCACTGTTGAGGTACTCAAAAAGACTCCAACTTTATATTTTTATATTCCAACTGGGGTGAAGGCGGGGGTTGGCTAAACAAATCTACAAATATTGATAGAAACTGAGTTTAGAAATAATTCTTTCAAAACCAGTCAACTTATATGTCCATACAGTTTAGGTATATGGATGTCTGTAGGTGACTGACTGACTTTTTGGAATGGTGTGCATTCAAAGACATTGTCTACTTGTGCAGTTTAGCCTGTCAGCAGAGGATGACTGTGTTGTATGTGCAGGGGTTCCAAACTGAGCTGTCCGAAGTCTGTCGTACAGGACTCAGCAGTCAGGAGCGTCTGGCTCGCCCATTTGGTTTGTAAGCTCCCATAGCACTCGAAGAGGCAGAGCAAAGCTTGTACTGACAGCAGACTGTGTATGAAGCAGCCTTAGCTGTCTGCTCTACCACTTGACACTTCGCGTAGAAACCACAGAGAGCATTTCTCTCTTGAAGGAGATGCCAGATGGCAGACCGTATTGCATCTTCGTGCACAGAGTTAGTATGTTCAAGTTTCCGTTCAGATTTGCTGGTAGAATCCATGCCGCAGGGGTCACTTCTGCATGGCTTTTGAACATGGCATTCTGACTTTCAGTTTTAGCTTGTCTAGAGGTAGTATGTTCTCTTTTTACTGCATACCTGATTTTTGGGCCATCTAAACTGGCAAAGCTTGTACTGCAGTTACATTAGCCGGCTGTGAAGTTCTGTAAGTCCCAGCACTCAGGGAATCTGGCACTGCTGTGTGAAAGGCTAATGGTGCCTTGGGGTACTTGAAGCGGTTTCTACTGTAACTGTTCAGGTGGTAGGAAGCACCTGACAGCCAATTTTAACAAGGCACTTTTAATAAGGCATTTTTAATATCACTGATGGCATGGTTGCTGGTAGAATCCTTGAACAGGGGTAAAGGTTGTCTTTTGGATAATAAATTTAAAACAGGGAAGATAAATTATCAAGTGTTTGAATGTCAGTCTTAATTTTTCTGTTGATAAGGCTGTCTGCAAATGTTCAGAGTAAATTGCTGTCTCTAGTTTATTTTTTAAAAGGACAAAAAGTCTGTACTTCAGCAACAACAACTTTTTTTTTTTTCTTTTTTTTAATTTTAGAGAATAGTGGATCCCGCAAACCAGGAGGAAGAAGTTTCATTGGCCAGAAAGTTCCAAATACAAATAATTCTGAAGAGTTATACAAGGTGGATGAATTTGCAGCAGAAGTCCTCACAGGAAAGCTGACTACAGTTTTCCTTCCCATTGTTTATATCTTTGTCTTTATAATTGGTTTGCCAAGTAATGCCATGGCCCTCTGGGTCTTTTTTTTCCGAACAAAGAAGAAACATCCAGCTGTGATTTATATGGTTAACTTGGCATTGGCAGACCTTCTTTTTGTTGTCTGGTTCCCACTGAAGATTTCATACCATCTAAATGGCAATAACTGGCTATTTGGTGAAGGTCTCTGCAAAGTATTTGTTGGATTTTTCTATGGAAATATGTACTGTTCCATCCTCTTTATGACATGTCTCAGTGTACAACGGTATTGGGTTGTAGTGAACCCCATAGTGCATTCAAAAAAGAAATCTGAAATTGCTTTGGGCATCTCCATTGCTATCTGGATACTGATTTTGTTGGGCACCATTCCGTTGTATCTTGTTAATCAGACGGCATATATTTCAAATCTTAACATCACAACCTGCCATGATGTGTTGCCTGAAAATGTTTTGGCTCATGATATGTTCAATTATTTCCTCTCACTTGCAATTGGACTCTTCTTAATCCCAGCTATCATCACTGCTGTCGCATACATACTAATGATTAAGACCCTGAGTGCTTCCATCGTAGATGTAAGCACTGGGAAGAAACGAAAAAGAGCAATCAAACTCATTATTGTTGTCCTGTCCATGTATCTCATCTGTTTTACACCTAGCAATGTGCTGATTATTGTGCACTACTTGCTCCTCAAAGCTTATGGCCAGAGCCATCTGTATGTGTGGTACATAACGGCGCTGTGTCTTTCCACTTTGAATAGTTGTATTGATCCATTCATCTATTATTATATTTCAAAAGACTTCAGAGACAACCTTAAATATGCTCTTCTTTGCCGAAGTGTGCGAACTACACAGAGGATGCAAGTATCTCTCTCATCAAGCAGATACCCCAAGAAATCAAGTTCTTATTCTTCAAACTCAAGTAGGACCAATAAATCAACCTACTGAGTTTAACCTTATAAAAGTGAACTTTTTTTATTACTGATGAAAGGATGTGAGTGACAATAGACTTACTTTGTACAAGAGAGTCTGAAGATACATCTCTGCATTTTAATTACATTGAAGCCTGGAATTTGGAACTGACAGCTGCTTATTCTGTGTAGAAATCATAAGCAGATAAATATGCCTGCTAGACTGGGGGAAAAAAAAAAGACATTTCAGATGCTGTGCAAAAATGCTGCTGACCAAAGACATTCTTGTTGAATATAAAAGTTGCTAAAAAACCAAAATGTCTCTGGAATATTATGCGGTGTTGTTAGTATATTTAATTAACAGATAAATCTGTTTTGTTTGACTGTAACTGTAATGTATTAGGCATCTGAACAGACTGTATATAGGACCTTGCTCTATGTACCTGCTTACACTGAATATAATTTGAAGCTGTAGAGAGGAGAGGAGAATCCATTTCACCATCTTGGATTAGACTGCTTATTATCTTTGGTATAATATGATTTATGTATTGTTTTCCAAGTTACTGTGCTGTAAATACTAACATGGCAAAAGCATATAATGTTATCCTATTTGAGTTGACAAGCTGATCTTCTTATCAGCTAGCACTGGGATAAAATGTTAGTTGAGATTATGTACTGTTACCTAACACTTGCCAGTATATGATCTTATATGGGGATATACGAAAAAGTTTTGATGGATTGCTATTTGATTTTATATAATGTGCCTTGTATTTTTTAAGACATCTAAATAAGATTTTTTTTTATAACACATTTGAGTTTGGTGCTTTCTTTTCTTCATTTACATGCACTTAAAAAGTAGTTCAACTTGACTAGTTCAGCTTGCCTGGCTTCATGTAACAAAAATATTATTCCTAGCAATTAATTATAAGCGTGACAACTGTAGCTGTAATGTCTAAATGGATAAAATAAAATTTACCTAATGACACCTTTCTTTAGAAAGCAATGAAAGTAGGATGCTTTGTGATAGTATTTCAGAGGACCAAGCTAAAGTAGCAATGTATATTAACGTATGTTTCATTAAGGAGCAGGGAGTTTACAGCTCTAGATGGCATGGAACACAAATGCTTCTTGGGCATAAAGTTCTCTCTTCCTGTTTCTTGAAAAATACAGGGAAATAATTGAATATTTATTACTGAACTGAAGGTGTTAGACAGCATCCTCACTGGAAAATAGCTCTACGTAAGAGGCCATAGTTCACTGGAAGAATTTGAGATGAAGAGAGTTACACTACCTTCACAAAAGGCTGTCTGAACTGTTCCCTTAGTTTGTGTGTCCTTTATCTTGCCCAGTATGCTTCTTGCTCCATATACAGTAGTGATTAATATGAAGAGAGGGCATCCAGTTCATGTACTTACAGACCTACCTGTGCTCTGTCAGGAGTCCAAGGGTTATAGGTTCTTTGTTGTAAAGATGATAAATTGCTAGTGTGTCTGAATAATACCACAAAGCTATTGCTCATGATTCACAGATGACTGTTAAATGTGTAAAACATGACATGCTTAATATAGCCAGTCTTTTGGGGGACATTATTTAATAAGAAATGCACCAAGCACAGTTTGTATATCTGTACTCTCTTTGTTGTTTCTTTCCTGTCATTCCTTTCAAACAATCAGACAACTCTGTTGCCGCTCATATGAAGGAAAGTGCTGATCCTCTTGACCATTTCTCCCTTCTAGCCTTCATCTGCAGGCTGCAGTGAAAGATCTTTCTTCCCTGCAGCAACTGTGGAGGTCTGCCAATGACATGAGTAAGAATTAGATGGTACTGTAGTATGTGGAAAGCTTTTTGAGAAAGAATTTTTAATAAATAGAATGATTTATTTTAAAATGAGACTGTGTGATGTGTGATGGATTTTGGAGAATGCTATTCAAGGAGCCCACAGTCATTCAAGTGAAGGTTTCCCCCTGTGAAGCTGCATTGCAAATCCTTATCCTGAATTTAGCATGAATTAGTTTGCTCCAATTAACAGAGCTGGAAGACTAGGCCTGTTGTTCAAATCAAGGAATCAGTTCCTTGAATTGACAATTGCTTGCCTGTGCAGCCAGGTAGTAATGAGGTAAGAACATGTAGCCTAGTAGTGTGGAGCTGGTTGCTTAAACGTTTTTTTGGGGAGGTGGAGAGGAGGGGACTGTACCCTTGGGCAGGGTTGGTTGGTGTAAAGCTGATTGTCTTCATTTTATAATAAATATATTCGTGGACAGTGCCAACTCTGCAATTCAAACACTAAGAGAAACAAAAAACTCTCCCTACCTATTGCTGATTAAAAGTTTAGATGCTAAAAAAATAATCAGCGCAACATTCATGAAAGCATTGAGCTGTTGGAAATTGGTGTATTTTCTGTGCACGGTGTCAAGCTTTCACAAGCAGCTCAAGCTTATGCTGCAGCTGAGAAGGATATTAGTCTTTCCCCTAACCCAACTCTGTGATCACGCTGTTTCCTCATACTGTTACAAGCAAGTGTGACCTTGGGGCGGATTGGATCAGTTCTGGGTTAAAGTTAAACCAGGAGGATGGAGTAAGGTTTACTTTTGACTTGAAACAGCATTTGGTTGTTTTGCTGGATGAGCTCTTGCTTCAGCACAAGGGCGAGGCTCAGACTGTCTCACCACCAACAGGCTTTTGCTGTGCAACTGCAAGGCAAGTTGAAGCACAGTAGCTGCAAAGCCTCTGCCTAACCTCCCAAGCAGCAGGGAGCAAGCCTCCACCCATGACCATAGGCATGGCTCTGCACACTCAGGCTCAGGGTTGATCCAGCTCTGCCAGAGTAATCTTACCTGTGCCTCTGGAAGTCAACAAGATAGCAAGGTGTCAAGAGACATGTCAAGAAGACAGCAGGACTGCTGCACAAGGCACCTGGCTGTCATACCAGATGCACAGAAGATGTGGCCAGCACCACTTGAGTGCTGCGCTATGGAGCATAGTTGAAATGTGCTCTGAAGTTCAGAAAACAAAGGAGACAAAGACTGGGGGGAGCTAAGCTCCTTGCCACCTCTGAGGAAAGCTGCTGCCAAGAAGGATTATCTGTGACTAAGAACATGTGTAACAGCAACAGAAAGGAGTTAGAGGCAGATACCCAGGTAGGAGTAAAACCAGCACTGCCAAGTATCACATCCCCCATCCTACTGTCTCAACATCCTGCTACTTTCAGCATGAGAATTTCCTTAAGTCTAATTTGGCTGGCATAATTTGAGTGTCATGTTGTCAGCCTCACTTTATTCACTTTGAATCATGACCCACAGTCTTCACTGGGTGGCCCCTCATTCCTAAAGGAGAAGAAAATGTGAATGAGTCCCTAACTGTCTTGTCCATCCACTTGAAGTTTTGTAAGCCAGTATCATATTCCCTTTTAGGTACTTTACACATTGAGGTCGTGTAGCCAATTCCTTCCAGGTCAGCCACTCTCAGCAATAGTCTTGTTTCCTTTCTTTAAGACCTTCCCATTTCCATGCACACTCTCCAAACCACACATAGTATTTGAGCTGTGGATGGTACAGTGATGACTTCTGTTTTGCTCTGTGTTGCTTCCCCAATAGCCCCGAATATTCAATGTTTGTTTTATTTTTTTTTCTCATGCTCCTGAGCACTGAGCCAATGTTTTCATGCAGCTGCCTGTAACTACATCTCTCTCCTACTTGGTTACAGTCATTTTACAAGCCATAGTTCTGTATGCCATGTTAGAATGTTACCAGCAAACTTTTGTTCCTCAGTGCTCTATCCTCTTCAGACCATTTATCAATATGCAGAACAGTGCAGGTCTGGCACCACACGTGAGTTACTGATGTAGTGGAGACTGACTGTTATTCTGCTACCGTGCGTTTCTTTCCTTGTAATCAGTTATTCTTAAACAACCTTCCCTCTTATTCCATGGCTGCCTAGTTTATTTGAAAGGCTTTGATCAGAAATTTTGCCAAAAATCTTTTGGAAATGCAGGCAGACTGGATATGCTGAATCACCCTTATTTCCAGTTGTGCTTGGCCTCTTCCAAGAACTCCACAAAGTTTTTAAGTCCAAAATTCTCTTTACAGAAACACTGGTGACTTTTACCAGAAAGGTCAAGAAGTTCCATGATGTCCCTTCTTAGACTCTTCACTAACTGCTCCGTACACATAATTGAGCTCATGGAACTATGTTTCCCTCGACACGTCAGAACCTTTTAATTATTGATTACAGCATGTGCTCCCAGTATTCAGGTATAATTTTGGCAAGAGATAACACACTTCTGTTAATAATTCACCTACTTTGTCTTAGTTTTTTTCATAACTCCTCAATGAATACCACCTGGGCCTACCAACTTTAGCATTTTGTCTGACTGTGGTATGATGACTGAAGATATTTGGCACATTGTGTTGATGTGTAGCTGCCCTGGGCATCAAGCAGCATAGTGCCTGCCTACAATAACAGCCATTTGGGACCCAAGCTTCATTACAGATGCATTTGATCTGTCATAGGTTCTTTGAACATGGTTAATAAATAGCATCACTCTTAAATACAGCATAAGCACAGTAGTCATAGTCATTTTGATTCAACAACAGCCAGGAGAGTATGTATTACCTACATGTTTTGTCTCAGGAGTGATAACCTTCTTTAGGTTTGCATTTTAAACATTCTCCAGGCACTGTTTGCTAGCAGGACCAGTACAACAGGCTGACTACATAGTCAGCTCTCTGTCATCCAGGACAAAGGAGGTGGAGATGCTTCAGATAATGGAAAAAAGACCAGTGATTGTGAAGGATGCATGGAATGCTGTGCAGAGATACTGTGACAACTCCCATGAGTCCATAAGGACACTGAAGGGTATCTGCAACCAGCTCCCCTGGTGGTCTGGCCGGCTCCTTGGAGGCCAGGAAAAGGGAGAACGGCCTATTTGCGTGAACATGGATATAGGTAGGTTCATAGCTGCACTGGAATTCCTAAACTGCCTGGGATTGCTCGTGTGGTATGAACAGAGTCAGTCAGCTCAGTAGTACCAAGGTCTGCCTGGTGTTATCTGTGACTAAATGCTGTCAGAGCCAAGCTCCAGTGTCTATGCCTCAATAGAGATGCAGCATTCCAAATGCAGAGATAGCTAAAGTGTGTCCACTCCTATCTCTCTGGGTACCCTGCTTCCCTGTCATATAGCTGTTGAATGCTACGTGCAACTTGTGTCAGCATGGTGCTCACCAACTACATAGTACTCACATAGTGCTTTTTGCCAGAGCATGAGAGTGTCCACAGGAGAGAACCAGTGCAATCTCTGATCACCAGACCCGTAGCTATAGCCCTAATATAACTATAACCCAGAGACTGCACCTTTGCTGGTAGTACTTGCTACGCCTTGTGTCCATGGGATTATTATGTGTATTGTAAAGGCAGAGTCCTGCTGCTAAAGTTAGGTCTGCATTTGGAGGTCTGCTTGTCAACAACATGGTCTGCAGGTAGCACAGATGGACTAAGCCTCATTCTTTTATTTCAAAAGTGTTAATAATATGCAATAAAGAGCATTAATGAGCACTTGTATAATGAAGCAAGGCAAGCAAAGCAAAATGTGGAAGGAGAAGAAAAGCCTAAATTTGACCAGTCTACATAGGGAACTTGAGAGAAATGCCCCAATAACAACCCTCAGCTCTATCAGTAGGTCACCTCCAGGTATTACAGCTCCCATGACCTGTCAGTTAGTGCAGAGAGCTCTGGGCAAAGAACAGGCAGGAGGGATGTCTGTATTTTACAGCAGTTCTAAAAATCAATGTATAGTAATTCTTAAGGCTGGCAGGATTTTAATTGCCAAGCATGCATCAAGTGGCAAGTGCTCTATCTGAGAACAAACATGAACGGCATGAGTGGATATCTCTGTTGCAGTTATCAGCTACATTTGGTTCAGCAACTGCACTCCAACTTTGTGCCTCACCTTCAAGAAGCAAACTGCTGGGAACCGCGAGTTCGGTATGTTTGAGACCGAAGTGCTGTTTATTTGATAATACCCTTTTCCCTCCCTTCCCCAGTTTATAGCACTTACCAGCTCTCAGCTGCTAGGAGGAAGTAATGTATGACAGCATAGCAATGCAGAACACCATCAGTATTCATGCTTTCTCCACAGTCTGAGTTTAGGATGGTATGTACTCGTGGTATTGTGGTTTAGCAGCTGGGTCCGTGCTTCCCCAGCTGCATGACCGCAATGGGGACTGCTCTATCACATAATCCTGTGGACTGCAGCCAGTGGACAGGTAGAGCTCGTTTGCATGCAGTCTGTGTCTGTGTATCTAAGCACTTGGGAAAGAGGAGTAATTTAAGTTGTTAATACAAAGGATACACTGCTTCTTTGAGGAAGCTAACCCACTGAATAAGAGGAAATAAATGAAATCATGAACTTGAAGAACATAAATTAAAAGATAAGGTGTGACGGGTAGAAGGAGTTTCCTTAATGTCCTGAAGAGTCTCCTGTGTCATGCATTTACAAAAGCCAGGGGGATATAAAGAAAACACAAGAAGCAGTCGATGAGTCAAAATGACTGTGTCGGCTCTGGAGGGAACACCACACTGTGGTGTTCCCTGGATTTAGGTGGCAGCGACTCAGGACTAGCGCATACTTTCAGATTGACACAACATGACCCCTCGACATTTCATCTTCAAATCCCAGTCTGGCAAACCTGTCTGGGTTTCTGTGAGTGGATGAACTGAACAACATGGTTCAAAGTGTAAAAGTATCTCAGACAAGCCCTTAGCACTAATTCAGGACAAGTTGGAGGCAAGTAGTGCCATATCCCATTCAAATGAAGTTGCCTGTTTTTGTTTGAAGTCACTAATGTGTCTCCATTAATTTCAGGAGCACAGCTGGAAATGCTGGGGTTCACTCATATTGTGGTGATATTATTTACGAGCTAGAATAAAGTGTGCTATTGCTGTGAAGAGTGATTTGATGGTGAAATGAAATGCTGAAAGGAAGTTATGGAACTGCTCTGTCATAATTTATGAAGACTGTGTTGTGTGTTTTAGGCTGGTTGCCTGGGGGCTCCCTGTGTCACTATGACTGGTTAAATAGGCAGAGTCATGCATACTACAACAATAGCCAGTAAGATGATCCTCAATAAATATCTAAGTGGCTGCCAGACCCTGGGTGAGCAGACAAGACTGAGGAGCCTTGCTGCACTCCCAGCAACCATGGCATTTTGGTTAGCAGGGTCAGCAGTGGAAATGACAAAGGAACTCTCTGAAGGTGATGGCTGGTGCACTGCTTGTCCAGAGTCTGTTTGGTCTGATGTCTCTGAAGAATGCAGGTGACTTTGTCCAGGTTTGCTCCTGAAGGATGTAGAACTGGCTCCAGCATCAGCAAAAATCAGCCCACAGTGAACTCTGTGTAATCAAATTCTGCAGCAGGAGCCAAGAAGGTGCTGAGGAGGAGATGGCAAGAGAGAGGGGAGAGAGAGTCCACCCCAGCTACCTTCACTTTGATAACTCTGCTATAGCAGGGCATGGGCAGGTGGATAGAAAAGGTTCTGTCTCTAGGATATGGGACAGCACAGAGTGGAGATACATACCTCTGCTAGGCATGGGGAAATGGCAGTACCTGACTTTGCTGCTGAAGTCATGGCTTCCACTGCTTACACCTCAAATCAAAATAGCAGGCCTTTAGAAAAGAGAGATGTCAGCAGCCCTGTTGTTTCAAGAGCCTTTTATCTTCCATGCATGGTTTAAGTTTAAACAATGGTATGAACACCAACCCCAGAGTCACTGCTGGTTGTAGCACCCAAAGACTGAACCAGACCTGTCAGATGTGATGGGGAAGAATGAGGGCTCTGCAGGGTATTGTGGCTTGAGGACCATTTGTGTTGTTGTTCAGGTAGCAGTGTCACTCTAGTGTGCATGTGGCACACATCCTATGCCAGCTGATCCACAGTTTCCCTCAGCATGAACTCATGGTACCTTTTTGCTGGGCCATTCATTTCTTCTTCAAAGTGAGAGCTCCTCACAGTTTGTAATTGGGATTGGACTCAACACGCACATCTCTGTTTCAGTATCTAAGCATCCTAAATGAGTATGCAGACACCTGCAGAAGGTAGTTCATCATGCCTAGCAGCCTCCTTCCTTCCTCCCAGAGCACCCACTTCCCCATGAGGAGCCGAAGCCGCTGCACTTGAAGGCAGAGATGCAAGTTCCTCGGCTCTTGGTGTTTCCGTGGAGTAGTGGGCCCACCTTGAAATCACATCCACACTGTTGCATATCAGCCTCCTAGCTTCAGGAGACTTGCAGGGCTGGGAAACGGTGCCGTCTGGGCAGACAAAAGGCACACGCTGTGGTGCCGGACCACGGCTTCTCAGTGAAGGGGGAGAAATACATGTCACATGCCAACCAAGCTGTCAGCCCAAGCCCAGGGAGGTCGGTGGTATTCAGGAACTAGCTGAGAACTCTGTTCATCAGCTGGAGAAAGAATTTTATATACGGCATCATGCTTTGTTTAACTGAGTATCTGCAGAAAGAGCTGATACTGCGATTAAAGGCTCCCTCTTCTGTTTCTGACTGCTACTGCACATTCTCTTTAACAAATACACAAGCGTGAAAGAATCCTGTTTCCTTGTGATGTGCTTTATTTTGTAATTCTCCGTTTCAAAACACACATACATATATGATGTAAGAGAAGAAGAAGGGCTTAACAGGTGATATTAAATATCCCTGCTAGGTTGGATTCAAGGGAGCAGATTGCTGGGGAGATACGGGGCTCCTGGAGTGTAACTTTTGAAGCAGAATATTCTCACAATATCTTTCAATTTCCTTTGTTTTTTTCTTGGATTTAAACCACTGCTAAAACCAAATCTTCAAAGGATAAGCTTATCTGAGCGAGCAGAGGTGTTGCTATCTAAGTCTTGTAATGCCTAGATTTCTGGAATAGTATGACATGCAGAAATTTATTGTCAGTGATAGCTGATTTTTGTCTTTATTTCCAGAGCATCTGAGCCCATGTGAAGCTTTCCATTGGAAATGTTGGAAATGTTGCTTCACCTGCAACTTCTACCTGTAGCTTAATGCATATATACCATGGCCATTGTAGTTACAAATAACTTTGTGCTGCTGAGGGTGATGGCTGAGGCTGCTTCACAAAAGTGGACTCCAGAAAAAAATGTACTTCTTAAGTAAGGAATCAATCTTTGAGCAAAAGCAGAGCCTTATATGTACTGGTTTTTACCAGCCTTTCCTCAGTGAGGAATTGCAATACTCTTGCAAGATGCTGCAAGTCCTCTTCTCTTTGATATCATAGGCAGAACTTAGGCTGGGATGCATTTCTTGAGCTGCAACCCATCATGTCAGGTGAGTCAGGAACAACTGAGAGTGCTGGATCTGTCCCATTAGTGGGGTTGCATCATTAGACAAAATGAGAGCATCTGCCTTTCATTTTACTGCAGACTTACCTTGACAGCGGCCTGAAGAATGAAGAGTGGGGAATGCCTGGACTCACTTACCTGACAAAAAAATCTACATACTTTGCTATATCATTTAGGACCTTTCCACAGATCAGCAACATCTGTAATTTTGGTTGTTGGAAAGTTCTGTGAGTGGCACAATTTTACATATATAGCCCCTAGAATAAAAGACATCAGTGGCTGTTACTCTTTAATTCAATGACCACTGGAAGATACAATGTGTGTAATTAATAAAGGTACCATAATTAGAGGGCTGTACAGTTAAGGCAGATAATAGTGATACTGATAATACCACAGTACTGATATAATACTAGTTTCTGCCACACTTCTGCCAGAGTATGACTCCAAGGAGTCTTAACAGCCTCAGATATTTGAAATTGCTTCTTTCTATCTGAAAATAAGGATACTTTCACTTTTGTACCAAAATGAACATATTTAAATATCCAACTCAGCACAATGGAAAGAAGATAGTAGCATGAACTTGCTCCTGCAACGTCACCAGCCTCTTGTATCTGCCAATTACCCCGAGAAACCAGAATATTCTAGAAAAAGAGAGCAAGTAGGGATGGTGATATCATCAAGCTTTTTAATTCAGGAATGGTAGTGTTTTGTGTCATCAAAAGTATACCTAAAACCTCATTTAACACCAGTCTCTGCATATCTGTCAGTGTATTGTCCTGCTTTCACTGGAAATAACAGTGACAATGAACTTTAAAACAACCTTTAAACGATGGCAAAAGAGTTAGTTTGGAAAAGACTTTCCATGCAGGTAAAATCTAACATCAGTCTAAAATCACTGTGAAACAGGCAAAAAAATACTTGTAGGGGAAGTAAAAGCACAGACTTAAAAATATTGCACATTTTATCAGCCACTTACATTCTCCTTTTCGTAGCTCAGAGACTTTGGTATTTTCAAATATCTGAAAAGCAAATGACAGAAATTCATATGATTCTGATTATGAAGGAATTTCTTTTCGTAGTGATGTATGCTTCTTAGAAGGTACAATATAAATGTTATTAAACTCTCAGGGATAACAGGTGTGAGAGGTTACTGCAATCACAGAGTTTGAATGCAACCTGTACAATGTCCTGTGGTTAAGAAAGAGTTTAAACACTGTTATGTCACTCTTTGAAGTAAAGAGAAGACACATTGATAAAAGGTGTAATACTTTTCAGCATGGCAGGGAGGAGATGAGGAGGCTGTGAATGCAACTCTAGCTCTTTCAAGGCTTTGTTATAGAGGTACTTGGGAAATGGAGCAAGACCAATAAAACATGCTTTCAGAAGGCAACAGAGCAGTGGATTTGTGGATTATTGTTCTGTTTTCTACAGCAGACATGATGACTATAGTGGGACATACACAGTGTATATTTCAGTGTAATTGCTTTTTAGGCTTTCTATCCTTCAAAACTTTTACTCACCCATTTTAACTCACTTTGGTGATTTTATTTCAGTTTATTTCCAAATTTTGATGACATATTTTAACCATGATGTGTATTGGTTGAGTAATAGTTCTGCAATCACCTGTGTTTGTTTTGTCTCTTCCAACATCTGTGTCTTTGGTTTTATGCACTGAAGGTGTTTGCTGAAACCAGTTCCATACATGCTAATTTTGTGTATCTAATGTAGAAGACTTGAAAGTGAGCTAACTGTTCACTCACAAAAAACAGGCTTCCTGTAGCTGGATGAAGGGAAACGATGCACAGCCTTGTAAGGGAAGCTCATGCTGCAGAATGAGATGCAGTGAGGGCTGCTAGACCCGGGGGAGTCCCTTTACAAATGCAGGGGCTGAAAGGCTTCAAGTGTTATTCATGGGAGGTGCAGAAGCAAGGATAAAAGCAGCAAGGAGATGTGAAACAGAGGGATCAGAACAGCAGTATCCAGCAAGTGCTGGCAAAGGCTGGACAATGTGTTTGTGCTGTTTCCAGGGACACACAAGTGCAAGTGCATTCTCTGTCACCATGCTGGGCTTATGCCAACCTCTCAGCACCAGACATGCCGGGTGACATAGGACTGTGGTGTGAGATTAGCAGTGTGTGACCAGGGTGTGAGCCAGGAGACCAACAGGAAGCCCAGGGGCCATCACACTGTTTGACATGAAGGAACTCCCTGACTGGCCAGGTATGGCTTGCATGAGGTACAGCTTGCACAAGGTACCTGCCAGGGCTTTGGGAGCCAGAAGCTCCTGCTACTGCCTTGCAAAGGGAGGGATGGAGGCACAACAGAAGGGGTGGTATATCTTGCTGATACACTTGAGTATATCTACACAGCACAGGGTATTATCAGTTTCTCCTCCAAATGGAGAGAAAACATGCAGCCCCACTTGAGTATATCTACACAGCACAGGGTATTATCAGTTTCTCCTCCAAATGGAGAGAAAACATGCAGCCCCACATTCTAAGGAGCGAAGAGGAAATTATGCCTATTGACTTTCTCTATTACTTCCACCATCTCAGCTGTGCATGCAAGCAGTGTATCTCTGGGCCATTTGTGGTGTTCATTAAACCAGGAACAACTAACAAATTTCCTTGTCCTTTAAAGACAATTGCATCAATTGTACCTTAATAACATCTGCCTCTGACTCTTAATTCATAGCAGCCTCTAACGCTCAAGCTGGCTCCTGCTGAGACGTGCATTGCTCTTGTAGGGTTGGTCCAGCTCCTTTCCTAGTACCATCAGAAATTCACTTTTCTGGAGCAGATCCCTCAGAGCAACTGCAGTTGTAATAGCTGTAAAAACACACAGGGAGTACTGTAAGCACCATGAATAATTACTTCTTGCCTTCTCTGTACCACTGTTGAATATACATAGTTCTTCAACATTCCCGGTTACATACTTCTGCAGGCTGAGATGTCTTGAGTATTTAGCTGTTTCTAACATAGAAGCTGTTTCTTTGCTGCTCTTCTAATTCTGCTGTACTGAGTGTAAGATGAACGTAGGAAGACCACCAGGTCTTCCTACAGAAGGAAGGAAGGGTTGAATAAATGGTCTTCCCTTGAACATAGTGGCATAAAAACACCTCTGGTTTGCTGTGTTCTATTTCTTTCCTAGTCTTATTTGTTCTCAGAGTCCTACCAGACCACCATTTTCACTTGCAGTAACCCCAAGATCTCTCTCATGAATTCTCATAGAAAATTCAGAGCTTATAATGTTCCCATGACACTTAGTGTTTATTCTGTGTTGAATTTATCTGACACTATATCACTTAATTTCATGAGGTCCTTCTGCATCCTTCACAGCTGAACTTTAACTTCTGTTTATGTATAACTTGTATCAACAACAAAAAGAGTATCCATTCATTGTCATTCCCTTTCTGAAATCACCAATGACTATGACGAGTAGCACGGGCTCAGAACAGATGCCTGTGAGGCCCCATTGATTTTTCTGTTCGCTTGTAAAACCCAATAATTTATTCTTTATTACCTATCTTTCAGTTAGACATTTTCTGTGTGATTCTTTTCATTGTCTCCCATGGCAGCCTGATTTCTGTAAAAGTGAGGAATGCTTTCTGGGAACAAGGTGGGCAGTAATCAAGGAGGTCACTTATCATGTACTCCTTCAGGGAGTGCCAGCAGATTTGCATTATGACTCTTTACTTTTCCCCAGTGTACTGTGTTTAGTCATGTTCCCACCCTTCTGATTTTCAGGTGGGTCTCTACCTCGTTATCCAACATGACAGCAGACCTAATGTTCATTGGCTCTCTGGATAGCATTTGGCATTGTACCAGCCAGTTTTCTTTGCTGTGGTCCAGAGCCAGAGGCTCCCATTGTCCATCCACCTCAAGTTCCCCTAGAGCTCCAGGCTGGATTCCATCCCGTCCTGGCTTGTTATATGTTGTTTTGAGGATCTGTCCTACAATGTCTTCTACCTTCCGACTGAGACAGAGCCTTCAATGTATCTCTTTTTCCAGCCTCTGGGAACCTCTCCAAGCTCCACCATAGTGAAAACACATGCTAAATACTTACTTAGGCTTTCTGCTATGGCCTTATCCTTTTTTCAAGCCTTCCTTCTGTACCCTCACCATCTACTGGCTCTCGATGCCCTCTTGAGGTTTCTTGATCCCATTGCACTTGGATGAGAACTCGTGGCTATTTGCAGAATGCTCCCATAATAGTTCTGGAGTCTTTTCTTACATTTACCTTCCAAACAGCAGCATTGACCTTAAGTACTTCTGAACTTTCTTCTTCCCTCTGCAGGTGGTAAGTTTGAGATGAGTTGTTAAGGGCCATTAGTGGAATATAAAGCCTGACTTCAGCTAATCATATGCCTAAATCCCATTATTTTAACTCTTACCTGTATTAAGTACTTAAATTCTCTGCAGAGTTTATACCTTTAACTAACAAGGCTGTGTGCAATGGTTATTTCTTTCTTCCATAATTTTTAATTATAATGGTCCTTGTTTGGTGTGCTGTTGACAACGCTGACCCCTGCACAGAGCTTACTGTAGTAATGCAGTAGTGAAACATCCACATGTGCCTTGGAGCAGACAGGTGGGAGTTTTTCTCCCTTGGTTCCGCAGCTTTGGCAGTTGTTGCTAGCTTGAGATCTGGAAGCAGCAGTTCTTCAACAGGACACTAAGGGGCAGCCCCAGACCAAAAGAATATTCCTCCTTTCTTATATGCACACAAGCTAAGAGAACACTATATTTGCCTCGTTTTTCTATATTGATTTAACATCAGTAGTGCCCAGAAACACTGAATCAAGTTCATCTGTAATGCTTTTTTCCCCTGTTGCATCTTTTAGTATTTATTTTGGCACTGATGATGAAAAAGGTGTGAGTTTATTTGCTAGTCATCTGCAAATGAGCCCTGTTGAGCCCACTGGAGGAAGAGTAGAGAAGATGGAAACGACGTGGTGAGCTCTGGATCTGGAGCTCTGGTGGCCACCCCACAAACCATGGCATAGCCACGCACATGAACCAATGCGTAGTTATATGGGCCAGGGGCCCTCACTGCTCAGAGATGCTCCTTGGCAGCAGAGTCACTCAAGGCCCTGGAGTCCCATTCCCAAAGTAACAGCTGCTGTATGAATAGTTGGAAACCAGGAAGGAGGAACTGAGGCAGGAATAACTCAACAACCCACCCTGGAAAATCTGTGTACAATCTTCTTACTACTACAACTTGGTAGGTGACTTGCTCACCATCCTGGGACACAGCACCACCCCCTGCAAAGAGAGGTCCCAATAATTATGAAACAGAACCTGAACCTAGCTGCAAAAACCTTGTGGAAGGAATCGGATATCAGAGTGAATTAGGATGAAGGCTGCTGCACGTTGATATGAGTTGGAATTAGGAAAAAACATGAATCAGTCAGAACCAGCGTATGTCCAAGGGATGGGTTTGCCCTACTGATCAGCGGATCTAATGCAAGGGGAATGAGTGTCCTGGCTTTGTTCAGATGGTGATGTATTGCCAAGTACCAGCTGTAACGTGAGCTGCCGCTGCCTGCTGGCACTGGGTGCATGGTGTCTGGTTACCAGGCTGCTCTGTAACGGGACCCTCTGCCACTACCTGGGGTACAGCTGGCTCGGGCTCTCCATTTACACGATTTTGGCATCCTTCCTGGGCATAGACAGACAACATTAAAGTCATACATTTCTTGGCTGATACACAGCTGGATAGATCCGTCTACTTCAGAGGCATAAGAGGAAGAAAGAACTGTAGCCAGAAATACTTCTAAACTCCAGTTTAGGGTTAATGAAAGTTTCCTACGCTATTTTACAGATAACAGTACATTCATATGCAATTTGATGTTGCCTTCACAGGCTATTAATGGATGGTTGCTCACAGAGGTAGGAAATAGTGAGCAATTTTTTATGAGGAAGAGAAGAAAGCAATAGGTGGTAACTGAAGTCAGTATCTCAATTACAGACAATGGTCCAAGTTCTTTCCTAAGTAGGCATCACCAAAAAAATGACCACTATGGGAACAAGCAAGGTTCAGTGATCTGGACAGTTCAGTGAAAAAGTCATTTAAGTATTTGGAAAAGAAGTGTGTAACTTGTTCAAAACAGGACTCAGCAGGCAATATAAGGAGACACTTCAGTGGAGAAGCCTTTGAAGTGTAACCCATTAAAAAAGATACCTAGAGAGTAAACCACCAAAACTAGGTGCTAAAAGCTACTAGCAAGACATTTAACTGTTCTTTGCTATTCTGCTGCCTGTAGGATCACAGCAGTTAAAATAGTTTTGAAGATGTGAGCTGGAACCTGTAGCGGAGGGAGACTTTCCTGATGTAAATAAATAAATCAGCCACTCAGATATGGACACAAACCACCAATGAAAATGCTAACAATCCTAAAATGAGAAAATGCTCATTATAATTTAACAAGAACTTCTGATTCAAATGTCTCATAAACTCCTTAATCTACTAAATACACTCTCCAGTCTAATCCAGGCTCTAATCCAATATAGGAATTTTGTTGTGTAGTGTAAATGTCCTTATGAGCCTTGCAGTGTTGCTTCCCATCTCACCTTTTCCCACTTTGGGGTTACAATACTGATTCAAAATATGTGCATACCAAGAGCTGTGAGAGTTTGGGAAAAATAAATAATGACAGGATGTGGGTGGGAGGCTGACTTGCCTTTCCCAGTGCAATAATTTTGAGAAAATGTTCCCCACATGCATTCTGGCAAATGTTGAAAGCCAGATGCCCTAAGTACAAGATTCTCACACTTAAGCTGAGTAGTATTTTACTGTGGCTCAGAATGGCACTTTATAAACTGCTCTGGCTTAAAGGCAGCTTGTGTCAGGTTGTCTCAAGAAGAGATCAAGGAAAAATCCTGGTGAATAAGTCAAAGCTCCTTCCCAGCTGTGGAGCAAGAAGACTGCTGACCTGCCTCAAAGACTGACTGCTTTCAAACAAGTCAGAGCTCTGCTCATTTTTTTCAGGAGCCAAGACCAATGATAAGGTGTTCTGCCTATGGTCTGACTGCCCCATTTCCAAGTAGGAGGGGAGGAGCAGTACCACAGAGCCTCCCAGCTGGGTGCATGTTTACTAAAATAAAAGGAAACAGTCCTGCTTGTTGGGTCCTTTCTCAGATTTACAGGGCAAGAAACAACCTCCACTTCTCTCAACAGCCTCCAGTGAAATCACAAAATCACAGAAAAGTTGGGTTTGGAAGAGACCTTAAAGATCACCTAGTTCCAACTCACCTGCAATGGCCAGGGACTCCTTTCACTAGACCAGGTTGCCCAGAGCTCCAGCCAACCTGGCCTTGAACACTGCCAGGGATGGGGCACCCACAGTTTTTCTGGGCAACCTGTGCCAGTGCCTTGTCACCCTCTCAGAAAAGAATTTCTTCCTTATATTGAATTTAAACCAACCCTCTCTCAGTTTGCAGCCATTACCCCTTGTCCTATCACTACATGCTCTTGTACAAGTCCCTCTCCAGTGTTCTTATCAGCTCCCTTTAGGTACTGGAAGGCCACAATTAGATCACCCCGGAGCTTTCTCTTCTCCAGGCTGCACAACCCCAAGTCTCTCAGCCTGTCCTCACACGAGAGGTGCTCCAGCCCTCTGATCATCTTCTGGAAGTCACAGTGACTGAGTCATTGTGTAAGCCTAGCTAGCCTCTCACTTGCTTGAGAAAAGATGGCAGAATTCAGCCTTATAGAGATTTTGTGCCAGGCCAGGTGAAAACTCTGCCCTTCCCCTTCTGACAGCCATTGCTTCCACAGTGCACACTTTAATGTTGAGATACTCATTGGAAAGGCAAAGTTGGGACAGTGTATAAGGGTCAAGGACATAACATGAAGGGGACAGTAAAATACGGAAATAGATTGGGTGAGTCAGGGGATAGACTGCTTTCAAGTTTATTTTTGAGTTTGCATGGGGAATCAAGATTATTTGAAGGGAATTTATAAAGTCAAAGTATTTGTGGTAGTGATAGGTGGTACAAAAAGGGCCAGTGCTCACACCTGTACCTTGGGATGCTCAGATTGGATATTAGGGCAGCCTCCTTCCCTAGGGAGGTAGTGCAACAGGTGAGCAGGTTACCCAAGAACTTGTGAAATCTCCATCCTTGGAGGTTGTTAGTATTTACCTAAACAAAACTCTGTCTAGTCTGATGCTGGAGATTATGCAGCTTTGAGCAGGCAGTGGGACTAGGTATCTCGAGAGGTTCTTTCCCACCAACACTGCTGTGATTTGGCAGGCTGTGATGGACAAAGTCCGGTCACGAATGAGGAAGGCACCATCCTTCACCATGTCTACAGGCATGCTGCAGTCCTACGTCCTCTGTCAACCACATCTGGTGCTGCTCCTGTTCTTAACCTGCTGGAAACCAGAGTTCAGGGTGAGGATTGATGGGAGCATGGTGGTTGCTGACACCAAGTTGGGTCTTGGCCTGTTACTGAACTGCTTTGCAGTCTGTGCTGACTCTAGTTACCTTCAGTGCCAACTAGATACCATACTAAATCTGATTGTGCTGGAGTGTTGGATGAGGAAGTATGTAATAGTTGATTGATAATCATGAATTTTGAGTAGACACTGCTGAGACCTGCCTTCATAGAAGTTGTGAAACATCTGCTGTCACTGGAGTGGCAGGACTTTGCTGGCCAGGGAGGAAAGGACTGGACACAGCAAACTGCATGGACCCTTTGACAGACAAGCTCAGTGCAGCTGTTCCCTGTGTATGTCACCCACTAGTATGGAAAAGAAGGTTTCTTACAGAATCAGCTGGAGTGAAAGTAGCTATAGAAACAGTCTGCACGTATTATATCACTGTATAAATTATTGAGCTGATGTTCTGGAGATAATAGAGGAAACCCTGCTTTCTTCTGTCCTGGGGATGGCAGCTCTGAAAGTTTATACCTGCTTCCTGGAAGTTTTACCTCCTGTAGACTCTGCTTAGATAATTACTTTGCAATATTCATTAGCCAGAAGAGCAGTATAATAATATATAGGCAAACAGAAGGATGTCATGCTTATGTATCGACTCAGCTGTGGGGTTTTTTCTGGTTGTGGGTGAAGCTGCTGTTGAGTAAATGGCAAAAACCCACATAAACCCAACAATGAAAAACAACCAAGTATTTTAATATTTATCTGGATAATATTTCTGAGCAATAGTTACAATTACTAGTGAATCACAGACAAGACAGAACCCTGTGGCTGTAGCTACATAAGGGGCTCCTTGCTTTCTCTTATCATCTGCAGACACAGAGGATTCCCAGAACTGAGTGGGAGAGATGTGCTGTGCCTGATATCACTCATGTTCTTCTCCCATATGCTTTATATGGGCCAGCTAGATCCCAGTGCTTACAGGAGCACAGGAGCACAGGGACAACTCCTGTACAAAATCAGGCACCCATGTGCTTTCCCCAAACACAGAAGAGGTACGGAGGGCAGTTCGCCTCCCCAACTCTCCTCTGACTCCAGAGGAGATTATGTTCCTCTTGTTCTTCTGGTTTGCACCTAAGCTTTTTATAAAAAGTCCCTAAGCACTGGCTTTCCCCTTCCCTGGTGAGCACTCCTGGCCACAGGGATTGTGGTTGGAGGTGATGCCTTGCACACAGCACTGTGCATGCCCACAGGGACCTCTGGCCAGAACAGCCTGCCTCTTTTGGAAATGACACTTTACACATGGTCACTTTCCTTATCCCTGGGATCTAGCATTTTTATGCGTTACACCCACTCCTTCCCTCTCTTTTCTCCCAGAGGCCCACACAAGTTCCCTCAGGTTGTGGAGACTTGTCAGAACAGCACAGGCAGAAGAAACATGTCTGAAGGCACAGGAGGCAGGTAGAGGAGTGGGCTGAGATATATGATGGTACTCAAAATTAGGAGTGCTTCGAGGATTTCAGAGCTAAAAAAAATGCCCACCTCATTCTCTTTCCCTCTGGCTGGAATGAAACAAGGAGCTGCAGGTTTGTGCCCTGTTCAACTGCACAGTTGTGCTTATTGGACATGTGTGTGCAGCAGGTACAAGGCTTTATTGAGGGAAAGCAAACCCTCAAGCAAACTTACAAGCCATTTTCCATTTCGCGTGTCTGTCATGAAAACTGTGGTTATTTGTTATTTTGGGTGGTAAGTAGGCTGTGAAGCTGCTCTTTCCTGCATCCCTCAGCAATCACTTCTAGCATCAGCGAGTTCCTGGGGTTGGAGCAGAGCTCACTTATTGCCCTTCTGGGGCAAGGCCATTTATTCAGAGAGAGATGCTGGACTACAGTTGTTGTGCAGGACTATAAAAATGAAGCCAAGACTGTTGTTTAGTGTACACTGTAATTCCAGGCACACCTTCCACTGAAACTGGTTCCCTGATTTCCTCCTGAGGACACATGTACTACAGCAATCTTGCCAATTTCATTTGGCAAGAGACAATGTTTTAGGTGTATGGAGATATCCAACAATTAAAGTAGATGTCTCAAGGGATATGTGGCAAACTCACCTACAAGCCTACCCCCAGGTACCCAGGTACCTTTGAACTCTGGCTGCCAGCACTGAGGCACTTAGACTCTAGAAATGCTGAAAGACAGATTGGAAAGTGTTCTTTTGAAAATGGTGGAAAGTTGTTTTATATCAACTCAGTGATTATTTGCATTTTCTAATTTTGACCGTCAAGACTCAGAATGGGCATATTTAAAAAAGGTCAAATGATAAAAAGTATCCCATGTGTTCCAAATGCAGCCCTTTACTCTGCCTGGTGAATATTTTAGTGACCCAGTTACAGCAAGAGGCTTTTATTGAACAGAGTAGGCAAATGCAGAGGGAAACAGAAGACCTGTCATCCCTGTGACAATTATACGTCTGTCTCTATTTGTGTAATCCACCCTCTCAAGCTGATAAACAAGAGCCTGTGTATGGGTTTTGAAAGGAAGGTGACCATCACCTTCTGCGATCTGGGTATTTTCTTGCGTACACCTCCGCTAGCCTGTAAAACAGGTAAGTCTTAACCTTTGCATGATGATATTGTTCAGGACTCCAGTCCTACCCTGAAGTGCATTCTGGCTTTTTAATCTTTCTCCATGGCTTATTCAGCAAAATGTTTCACTTATACCTGATTTCTACTCTCAGTTACTTTTTGAGTCCACTACTTTGCAAGTAATTGTATTTCCATCTGTTTTCTTGGTATTGCTTCCCTGTCTGCCTCCTTACTGTACGCTCAGTGAAGCAAACCTTGGGAGGGGGCCAACTCAATCTGCTTACTGCAGGCAATTTATAGGAAAAACGCTCAGCCCAAGCAAACAAGACCGAATAAACTGAAAGATGATACTTGTCCTTATTACTGGTGATCTTCCGCTGACCACCTTTAAACTGGTGTGGAGCTTTCTGTATAAATGCAGATTCACTTTTGCAGGTGGAATTTGTTGAACTAATTTTCTTGAGAAAATTTTTAAATTAGCAGGTAAGAAGGTACGGCTTAATTTTTCCTGTGTTTTCAGCTATGGGTACAAAAGATTTCCTTTTACAGTAGCTTTATAAAATGGATACACAGTGGATCATTTTCTTAAATAAAAATCCTTCCTTTCCATTTACCTTTTTGAAGCAATTGCTTGTGAGTTCAGGACAATGAGTTTTTTTAATATAGTCCATCCTTGCTCACACACAGCCAACAGGATGGATCAACTGAAAGCCCAACATTTCAGTACTGGTAACTATTTCTGCCTTCACCTGGCCCTCCTTTCTTTCCCAGAGACTGGCCTTTGGTTTGACTCCCCTGCCATGCCAGTGACTGTATCTTTGCCCCACAGCTCTCCCGCTCACTACTATGACCACACCACTGGAGGATGCAATGGACACCTTGATCAGGATTTTCCATCACTACTCTGGCAAGGAAGGAGACAGATACAAGCTCAGTAAAGGAGAACTCAAGGAGCTTCTCACCACTGAGCTCACTGACTTCCTTTCAGTAAGATGCAGCTTCTGAACCTACTGAGTGACTGTTTTATGGGTGGGTTAAGCATCCAACCAAGTGCTTGGATAGGAATAGCATCTCCTTGTGCAAGTCCCATCCTGTCACAGTCTCTCAGCTGATAGTTCTTTGTGGCGCTGTACAGAAGAATATGATGTCAAATGTCCCATTTGAGAAATGTGTTTTCAGAGGGTGGTTAAGCCCTAGTGCCCTCCCATGTACCACTGGCACGCTCTGCATACTCCACAGTGCTTTTGAGCAGGAGGGCTAGGCCAGCCCAGAAGCAGTAGCAAAATCAATACCAAATAAAGTTCAATTAGTTTTTTTGTTTGTGTGTTTTTCATAATAGGGCATAGATAAGTCCATTGAAGAATTAAAAGCAGCAACCACTTCTCATGAGACAGTAGCTTGTGCACATTGGCCACACAGTACTGCTGCTTGTGTGCCGTGCAGAGAGGTGCTAAGAAAATCCTTTCAATGATAAGCTGCTGATCTGAATATCTCTTTGCATGTTTGTTATGTTCTACATTACACAGCATGGATGCTTTTATGGAATCATAAGCATTAATAATAATGTTTTTATGTATCCTCTTAATTGTAAAAATTATTGTGGACCCTATGCCCACCAGTGGGATTTTTTTTTTACGTTGTATCCATTTCCTTGAATTGGATTTTCTTTTAATCTTGGCTATTGATTTATTATTATGAGATTCAATATTCTTGCACCCACTGAATAGGATGTGTTGTTTACCAATCAGAGATCTTCTGAATGCGATGAGTGGATATATAATATGACCATTTATGAGTACCTTGTTGGAAATCTAAGTATTGTTTGTTATGGGATGATACAGAGAAACGCACTTTACCGATCCATCTTGTCAAAAGGGATCCATGCTCAGCACCTCCTAAAATCTGTTCAATTCATTTCAGTGCCTATTTAGTACCTGTATTCCTTCTAAGGGTTGCACTGTCTTTAGTTTCTGATGTTGTAGTGACTAGAGATGCAATTACAGTTCAGGTGCATATTTGATGCAGCCCTTTATTTAATAGCGCCAGTCTTGTAACATAGCAGTGATACCAGGTGTGTCAGAATTGCACATGCAAGATCTGTACAGCTAAGTCACTTTTCTTTCTCTCTAGGGCCAAAAGGACCCCCTCCTGGTCGATAAAATTATGAATGACCTGGACTCCAATAAGGACAATGAAGTGGATTTTAATGAATTTGTCATTCTGGTTGCTACTTTGACTGTGGCATGTAATGATTTCTTTGAAGAACAGTTGAAGAAAGAGGGATTTTAAAAATCCTCGATGTAATCAATCTCCTGGCCACAAATGCAAGCAAAGCATGCCTAGTTAGGTAGCCCTCACTGGTGTCTAGTGAATGCAAACCATCATTCCTCCAACTGTTACTGCTGTTAAGGCATTTACGGAGCTGATCAGCAGCTGGTGTAAGCTGGACCACAGCCAGCTTACACTACTTGAGATCTGGCTTTTAATATTTCCAGTCTTTGTGCTCCATGCATCTGTAACATGCCTTCATCAGTTGCCCAGGTCAAGGGCTTGGGGTGGCAGATCATTTGGCAGGACTTGGGACTTCTATTTCTTACATATCAGTGGAAAGTAAAAGGCACGGGAATGTTACTTACATACTTTCTGAATGGAAAAAAATCAAAATGAGACATAGAACTTGCAATTTATTTTTCAGTCATTTATAATAATCTTATTTTGCAGCTCAAAACCAGCAGCTTCTTTTTAGCTCAGATCTGCTTATTCAAAAACCTTTTTTAGATGCTGCTCCCCACACTCATATTTCAGATGTGGTCACAGCTGTCTCTTGCTGCCTGAGCATACAATACTGCTTGCCATTGTTACAGGTTCATTTCATCTATGTGCCCAGCTTCAATTTTGTTGTGTTGGCATTACTGTATCCCAGTAGTCAACCTCTTCACTCGGCATAAACGAATTTATTCATATGATAAATTATTCAAATACATAGAAGATTTAGTCAGCAAACTGCTCAGAGGGCTGATGGAAGGACTGGGTCTTTGGGGGAAATGTGTAAATGCCTTCTGTTTTCACCACTCTGGCATGGTTAAAAGCAGGTCTTTTAGAGGACCACTTGTGGAGGATTTAATTAGATGGAATTCCGGGGTACAACTTTGTAATGTGAGTCATCTTATGGAAAAATGATGATTTCGTCTTACACTGATCCACCCCCTGGAAGCAGGGGTTCCCTGGACCCTACGGCCAGGCAAAGGGAGAGTAGGACAACCACTTCCAGTGTTAGCTTGCTCTTGGGTTGAATTAAGAGTATTTACACAGCCCTGTTTGATTTAAGCATACTTCTGAAGCCCTGAAAATCCTCAGTGGCAGGATATTGTGGCTTTTTTTCTTGCATGGAGAGCTCTTTTATGTCCTTGTTACTTTGTTGGTAACTCAAACTGTAATAAAGGGCATTTGAATTAAATGAAGATTTTCTGTTTGTGTAAGAGGTTATTAAAAAACCACTCCCCAATGAAGATGTGCCCTGCTAGGCAACATTTGAGGAATGTAGCTCACTTGTCACTCCTTCCCAGACCTCCAAACACCATTTAGTAAAGTGTACTATTGTGTGAAATTATATGAGATTAAGAATATGTAATCAATTGTAAGCAGGGGATTCTACAGGGTGTAATAAATATAACAAGGGGCAGATATCATCCTAAGAAGGGGGCAACCACCAAATGGTGTTATCCCAGGAAAAAAGCAAACTTTGCAATGGTGATGAAACCACAGCATGCTTTAACCCTTCAGTGACAAAGTTATACAGGATTCACAAAATATCTTCTAGACCGACACGGCAGAAAGTATGAAAGTAAAACTGGCAACAACTGGACAACTTTTTGTCCCCTTTAATGTCATGCCCCTCAATATCATTCCAAGTGTTGGACCGGGATGACAAAGGTATCAGCCAGAAAACATAAGACTGTTTTTATGGTTTCTCAGGGGTCCCAGACTGTTGCTAGCCTCTAAGCCTTTCCCTGTCCTCCAAGGGGAAGTGAAAGAAGAGCAGTCTAAAGCTTCAACTCCAAGCTAAAAGGAACAAGATTATGCCAGTAAAAACCAGTTTCTTCTTTACAACATTTGAGCAAGAAGCTTTTTGGAAAGAAGCTCCAGAAAGTTCATAAACCCTCTGCCCATCCCTGATGAACCCTTGGACATGTATCAGCCCACATGCATAGCAGAATTATGCTAGGTCACAGCTGGCAGCAACAATGTGCCCTGGAGTCAGGCAGCAAGAGTCACTGCTGTGACAGAGAGGGCCAGTGGAGCCATCTCATCAGCTGAATTTACTAGGGATTGTGTGCATCCTAATTCCTCTGTGGAAGGGGTTTACTTGCACATGAGCTGTGGGTGAATCAGAGGAGAATGACTCAAATTATCTTTTTTCCAACTAAGTTTTATAAAACCTTGTAAATCACTGGTTTTGGCTTGTCTTGTTAGGTGTTTCTTGTTGCTGTTTTAACTGCAAGGACAAATGTTAAACTCTGTCAGTTTTAAAGAAGAATCCTTTTTGTACAAACATTGGAAACCAAGCAAAAAAGTACAAAAACACACAAAACACATTCAAAAGTTCAAACCCACAGAGCCTTTGCACAATGTGGGGCCCTGGGGTAAGACTTGACATGCTATTCTTGGGCTAACTCCGGGCTGACCCACTGCACCAGCGGCCCTCTCTCACTCCTCTCCGGCAGGAGCCAACTACTGTTCCATTAGTAGACATCACTTCTAAGAAAGATACATGAAGATCACTTGAAAGTTTTGAATTGCTTCTGAACTAGAAAAAACTGTGAGCAATCCTCTGTTCTGTAAGCACTCCTCAGGAAGGAAAACGGCATTGAAGCCACTTACATTGGTGGTGCATGCAAGGCCAACCTCACTATGAACATTATGTCCTGCAGATGTGAACATTTTGGGTTTTCCTTCTCTCAGAAGGGAAAAATGTCTCCTTCAAACCTGAAGGTAGGATTTTTTTCTCATTGTTTACTGACATTTTCCTGCTGACTTCGAGTCTTTCTGTAGTTCATGAATCTAGGAAGCACTATAAAGTTTTACATGCAAATCAAGCTTGCTGTGTGGCTTTCTCCAGAGTCCCTTAGCTTTAGGAATGATGTCTAATTACAGACATTTTTTCCATTTGTTTTATCAGGCTGTCTGAAAAACCTATGGAAGATTGAACACCACGATATGGCCTAATATTTTTAAGTTACATCAAAGACCAATAAAAATACAACAATGCCAGACAAGATCTTCTTTATATATTGTGAAATTACTTTGCTTGACATCTAAAGAGCAGACTTGCAGAAGATCAATTCCATTATCTTGAAAGCCTCAGCCTCTGCCATTTGCTTTTATTTCAGTTCAAAAGAGACTTGAAGTGACAGTCCAACTGGCTACAGAAAGCTTGATGCATTACCTGTTAGTAAATTTATAACTTCTTCAGTTTCGTTATCCAACTACCAATCCCAAGTGTATAACACCACCATGAAGACAAGGGGTTTGTAATGGAGCTGTGTCTCCAAGCTATGACTTTCCAGCTAGGTCCAGTAGGAAGGCACCACCTTTCCCACTCTTCAGTGGAAGGTGTGGAAGTGCAATGGGATAATAATCCCAAGCAGTGTGGAAGGTATCAAGTGCAATGGGATAATAATCTTCTACAACATTGTTTTCTCCCTGTAAAGGTGGGAGACAAAGTTGCCTGGGGTCATGGGAAGAAAAAGAGAAATGACCTGAGGAGGTCCCAGCAGAACAGGTAATATTTCCAGTAGCCAGCAACGTCATTAATTGCTGTCCACCAGCTGTAGCAATGCAGGTCCACCCCACATCCCTCAGCCACCCAAGGAAGACCCTTTTTCACGCTCCATGCTACAGCACAAAGCAGCGTGGCCAGGAGAAAAACTCTCAAGGACAGCCCAGGGTCCATCATACCAGTTCAGCAGCACACGTGAAAGATCCAGCTCCTCTCTGATCACAGCCTTGAAAAGGTTGGGTAAAGGGTCGCACACAAAACTTGTATCTGAAATCAGATTAATCTATATAAAGATTTTTGACTGGCAGGAAGATTTAGATTTAGATTAAGATTTAGACTGTGATGTGACATCATGTGCATGTCTAATAAGGGCTTTGATTGACAGGCCAACAATTATTACATGTGTCTTGAGGGATAATTAAGTCTGTTGAATAGCACTGTATTATTTGAAGAAAAAAGGGGTCACATTTTCAATTTTATCTTTCTTCTGCCACATGATATGGCAT
Organism: Eulacestoma nigropectus; assembly: GCA_013397775.1. NCBI lineage: Eukaryota > Metazoa > Chordata > Aves > Passeriformes > Eulacestoma > Eulacestoma nigropectus. Next base: position 266,564 of record VZTE01002991.1, read on the forward strand.
GAGAGAGAATGTTTAATTTATGATCTGGAAATCAGTTTTTGAAACAGGTTCTGTCCACATCCTTTCCTCTGAGTTGGAGTATGGCGGGTTACAGGTCCTGGGCAGCCATCAGAGAGAGCACATGAATGAACTTCAGCAGAAATATTTTCAAAAAAAGAAACACCAAAAAACATGTCCTTTTTAAATACCAACTCTCAGCCACCTGCAATCAGTTGTGTATAAGGGGCAACTCCCAAGGAAGAGAACTGCAGCTGCATCCACTTATTTTGCCCTTGCAAGTAGATTCTCAGCTGATGTAAAATGACAGAGCCTATTGCACTTAGTGGCATAATTTTGCAGCAGCTGAGAACATGTGCTTGAGACTCTAAACTAGCCTTCAGTGGAAAGCTGTGTTTCTGTAAGCTGGTTGGCTAAATAAGGACATGTCTGTAAAACTGCAAATATTGCAACAAGACAGCTAAGAGGAAGACAGAAGGAGTAGTTGCTCAGAGCCCAGATCTTTGGGAGAAAATCAGTGGAAAACGTTCCTGTTGTACATTTGCTTTAAATTCTAAGCTGTCCTCTCAGGTCCTATTTGACTGCGTGGGTTGCAGAGCCATCATCACAGTATAGCTTTCAAATACCTGTCAGTGGGCTCTGCCCTAACGCTCTGTGTATTGCGGTGACTTTACATTCTCAGCAGTTGCATGAACTCAGAAAAGCACTACAGAATAAAGCTATGGCAGGAAAAAGATCTGTGGGTAAAACAAGTTATAAAGGGCAGAAAAGCAACTGAACCACCTAGAGCACTACTTAAGGTTGTTTTTTGGGAGTTGAAAAATGGCAAGAAGTTGAGAATGCTGCAGAAAGGTGTGAAATCCTCATCTCTGGCTGGGGACATCAAGTGGCAGTAGCAAACAGAACCCTGTGGCTGAGCAAAGTGTCTGGATGAGACATGGGCCTGGAGAGTTCCATCCCATTGAACTATTGATGCCTTGGGTAGGTGAAAGCAAAACTATTTTTGCCTTGCACTAATGACTTAATTCTGCAGTTTGCATTTGGGGGAGGGTTTTTTTTATTATTTTTGGTGCCATAGGGGTAGTATTGCAAGAAGGAGAACAATTTATGTTTGAAATGAAAAAGCTCATTACTGCACTTGAGGTAAAGATGCTCTGTGACATTGCTATCAAAGGTGAAGCTGCCTTTAGACTTTAGGAGGTGGAAAAATGCTGATCAGATGATCTCAAGGTCCTTCAACTTATGTAATTTTTACACTGACATGAGATATTCCTGTACTTTCACCTAAAAGCATTTGGAGCCTAACTGATCAAATTGGCACTGCAGGCTGCACAGTACTGGGGATAACTGGTAAGGAATGACATACATGAAAAATAAAGGACCACATAGAGGGAGCAGTTGAAAAGATAAATATACTATTATACTGGGTATGTTGACATCTCTTATCTGACACATACTGACTGCTTGAATTGTGTAACAATTCACAGTGTTTCTGAAGTTGAGTCCATTACTGTGATGTCTAACACTACCAGAAGTGTGTTGAATTACAGTTTTTTCCCGAATGAGAAAGATTCAGTCAAGGACAGTCACTTCAGCTAAGAAATACTTGTCTTTCTTGGATTTAAAAAAAAAAAATCTTACAATATCACTTATGAAAGTGGTGCTGTGTCAAAGATAAAGTTTATATTTCACAGATTAAACAAATTTTGGAACATGATACATGTAAACACAGAGATTTCCCAACACATCTGAAATTATATTCTGTGTAATAAACTAGCTCAGGAAGACAAAGTGATGAATGTTCTAGTAGCCCCAATATGAACAGGAAATCTGAGAGAGGAGGAACAGCAGCTGCTGCTTTGGGGAAGGCCACTGGGAGAAAGTTGCAGCTGTGGGAAGGGAGAGCTAGAACAGAATGGGACCTGGGCCATGAGAGTTACACTTTGGAGAAAAGTCTAGATGCAGTAACTGTGCCATGTTTTGGAAAGGAGACTGTTCTTCTGCAAGGGCACTGGTACTGATGAGAGTAGCTGCTGCAGCTGGCAAAGGCAAATATGATTGGATCTAAGAGCCTCCCTGGGAGCCCTGCTGGCACCTGTGTGCAGCTCTGGTGTTGAGGCCCTCCTGCAGCAATCCTTGAGGGCTGAGATTCTGTGTAGAGCATCCACAGAGGGGACAGGTCCATGCTAAAATTGAACAGCTCAACAAACCTCCGGCACCTCTCCTAACACCAGAGTGATGGCATGTGCCTTTGCCAGTTGCCCATTATCATGTCTCTTTTCTCCCTCCTGGAAAAAACTTTTCTCCCACTTGTTGGCCCTGACTGCTTTGTATAGATGCTGGTTGAGTCACAGGCAGAACTGATAGTGATAACTGCCTTCAGGGTAATCTCGGTGTCTGAATATAATGTTTGCTTGATTATTTGTAACCCGCTAAACTGCGAGTTTCACAATCTCAGCTTTTAGACAATGCCATAAATAGAGTTAATGCAACACTTATCATCAAGCCTGCATGATGCTGATAGGCTTTCAGTTCATAAATCACATGTGTTTGTCATCCCTCTAAGCCACTTAACATGACAAATCACACCATCTCTTGTGTCAAACTGCCCAGAGTTAACAAGCTACACTTACTTCACCTTATGGAAAGTTCAGCTCTATTTAAATCCAATTTAGACACACACAGAGAAGTAATAGAAGTGATGTTACAGAGAGATGTATGGTGAGGCTTGGAAGAGGCTTTTCATACCCAGCACAAAGCTGAGGCAGACAGGTAGCACCAGACATCAGTGGTGGAAGTGCCCACTGATTATAGACTGAGGAGTTCTGGGCTTAGGTTGGATCATGGACTGTTGGGACACCTGTCTGACCCTGAAACAAAAACAAGAGCAAAAGACCGAAGTACAAAATGTGATCTCAGATTTTGTGTTTCTGCTGCTGGAAATGCTCTCCTTCAGCTGTCATTGCCACTCTGATTGGGTTCTTGCAAAAAGGACATACCAAACCATTGACAGGGCCAATTTACTTACTTTAGTCGTGCTGAATTTTATCTTTCCTATTGTATGTCCTTAGTCCAGGTGCTTAAACAGTGTTTCCAGTAGTTGACTGATGCATTTTGTAGAATAGGCAGTTATTCATTGCTAACTTCCATGGCATCAAACTCATTTCTCTTATAGCCTCACAAACAGTTCCTAAATGTAGTTAGGACCACAGGCCCTGTTAGCATCCTGAATGCAGTCACACTTTGGGCCCTGTAGACAACGAGGGCTTTGGAACTCTAATCTCCACATTTATTTTTTTGGGTCTGTGCTCTGAGTTGCTTCCCGGCTGGGTGTCAGGCAGGGCAGCGACCATTGCAATGGAATGAGGTTGTGAGTGGATGTGCCAGGTATCTCAATAATTTGCCCTTATCAAGAATGATAACATGAAGCATGGTGTAACTTCTTTGTGTAGAGAAGACTGATGGATACTACGGGATGTGGCTGCTAAATACCCCACAACTTTAGTGAAGTGTTCAGTAATGATTTGTGAGTACTAAGTATGGATGAAGTTATCCCAGTGTTTTCTGTGGTGACATAAGGTATGAGGGAACTGGGCCAGGAGCAGGAGCTCTTTACATGTTTGTCTTTGTCTCAGACAGAGTGTGAAGCAAAGTCTTGTGCACATCTGTATCAAGGACACGATTTCCTAATGGCCTTCAGGACTGTAATTTGCTGTACAATCTTCCCCTTGCTTTCTTTTCTATGGTGTTATTTCAAAGCAATGACTGATTGTGATTTAGCAAAGAGGGGACAAAAAATTTAGCCTTCACTATAGCGTATGTGGCACTTCAGAGGCACTAGATTTCTTTGTCACCTTAATCTGGGCTAACCAATCCCATTGTTCAGAAAAAATATACTGAAGGATTCACAGTTGAACATGTATAATAAACTACAAGTGATGTGTAGCAATCTCTACTCTTCAAAGACACTGACACTGATATGAGACCTGCAGCCACTTGATAAAAAGACAGGAATGACTAGTACTACGTCTCTGAGACACCATGAAGGAAATGAAAAGCTGATCTCTGAATGAATTCTCAGTTACAGTGGGAAAGAGCATAAGGGAAATTAATGTGGCTCAGCACAATGTTTAGCAGCTGACATGATATGAAGTTTAAAGTCCAGTCAGATGTCTCACACTGTGTGTAGTGGTTTGATCACATCTATTTCACTCTGAGATAAGGAGTAGAAGAAATGCAAAGCAGGCCTAAAACTTTAAAGAATGTAAAGAAGTTTATTACTAACAGAGTTGAAAGTAACAAGAAATAATAAGAAGTTAAAGCAAAACTCTCTTCCCTCCAGCAC
>VZTE01002991.1:271848-319405 GCA_013397775.1 Eulacestoma nigropectus
GGGGGGGCCTGGGGCAGCCTGGAGACCAGGAACAAGAGGAACTTCCCGCCCTTGCACGGGGTTTAGATATGCAAAATTCGCAAAAGCGCATTGGCTTAAAAGCTTGTCAATCAAGTCAGTTTCAGCCCATTACACTGTGCATGACCCCACATGGCATCTCTTCAGCCAGCTCTGAGCAGTAGTGAGAAACCAGCATGAACAGCTGAGGACAGAGTGCCTGAGGCAGGACTGCTCCTCTTCACTGGAGCAGTTGCACTGCAGTCTTGTTACTGCTTCTCTCAGTTCAAGAAACCACCAGTCACAGACAAGCAGAGGAGCCTCCACGAGATATGCAGCAGCCAGGCTGAGCCCTGTGGCGTGGAGTCAGAGCTTGCTTGGGATTGTGTCTATACAGGAAATATTAATTCATGTTTAAGGTCCCAGTGCTAGAGAGAGGTTTGGTCTGCTCCAGCTGCTTGTTCCAGAAGTCAGGCTGCAGCTGAGGAGTACGATGTATTAATGAGATGGGGACCCAAAGGACACTTTTGGAGAGCAGAAAGGGTTCATAACACCTGGCCCCTCTTTGCCACAGGGAGGGATCCCTAAGAAGTGTCTGTAGAGCAAGCACTTCTCGCTAAGAAATCTCACTAGCAAGCACTTCATGCGTATTCTTTCTGTAACAACTACTTTTACTTTTTAGGAGAAGAAACTGCATTTACCACCTGTATTAAAGGACAGAGCATGATTTGATCGCCATGGGGGAGGGTAAATGAAGTTTATTTCACTACTGTCTTTATTCAGCTTTATTTTCTCCACTTCTTACCATAGTTGTGATCTCTTCTTTGCTGTAATAGCTGACAAGACACCTACAAGCTTTGAGCACTAGTGGGGCAGGCAGGTACTCCAAAGCACTTTCCTGAAAAGCCCACCCATGAGCACCGCTTTAACAGCCCAAGGCTCTGCAGAGGCTGGGTGCCTAAACAATGCCACCCTGAGCTACAGCAGAGCAGAGTGAGTGACGCCCTGCACTCGGCCCAGACTCTCACCAGCACCATGGCTTCCCATCACTTCTGCCAGGGAAAGGGCTGCTCCCAGGGTAAGTTACAGTCATTAGCAGATCGAGGTGCCAATCAACTGGATTATTTAGCCTGTGGCAGGGTGTCACTGGGGAATGCATTTTACTGTGTTAAATAATTTGATATTAACAAAAAAAAAAATTGTCCTTCAGGGTGTTGTCATGACTCAACTGCATGAAAGAAAAATGACACTCTCCTCATTCGCCAAGGGTTTGTATCACATTGAAGGTGCTTTTCCCTTCTGAAATGCTGCAGGGGTGTTTTGAACCCAGTTCAAAGTGATTTTTCTTTGCTTTCTTAGTCACATTCTCCTCTCCTGAAAATCTCAGTTTCTGCAAGTGACTTTTAACAAAAGCAGTACTGCAGCAGGCAAAGGGAGGGTAGAGGGGAAGGGGACTTGTGATACACTCTGAGGAGACAGCAGAGTTGAGTGAGAAGATGGCCTCCCATCCTCTCTTACCCTCTGACAGCTGGGATGCAGGGGTGGGAGATGAACCCCCTCTTTCCCCTTCAGCTGGTCCCTTTGGGGAATCTATCTGCTTGAGCTCCACCTGAGGCAGCAGAGTCCCACCCAGCAGCAGCAGCTGCATCTTTTTGCATGTGATTCCCTATCCCATCCCAAATATTTGCCTTCCCCAAGCATTAGAGCTGCACAAAGGAAAGCATGTGACACTGGGGGCTGAGGACGGCCCTGTGTTTGAAGACACAGAGAGTTACCCCAGGCACTGGGAGGCTTTGTGATGAGGCTGGTCAGGATGTCATTGTGCTTCATCAGCTCCTGCTCAGCCCAGAAAAGCGAAAAAAAAAACCCCAACTGAACACCTCTGTTAAAATTAAGTTCCACATCAACAGCAAAGTGTCTGAGTACAGCTTTTGTGCCAGTGTTACACAGAATATTTGTACACCAAACAAACTCCTCCAGGTGTTGCATGGAAATTTCAAAGTCACCATAGGCCTTGTTTGAGCAATAAATTACAACAGATATGGAGGTGGCTCCTATCCTCCTTCCCACCACCTTGTTTATTAGAGAAGGACAGTGCCCTCACTTCATCTGCCAGGATGTCCTCCAGACTGTGGGGCTTCCTGCTTTTCTGGGCATCTCCACTGGTGAATGTTGTGCTAAGCCCAGATCTCAGCTATTCACAGGCAAGGGTTTAAACTATGCTGACATCACTCTTGGTATGTTTCATTCTGAGTAGATCACCTCACATCTGGTTTAATAGAGTCATAATAACTTAGCTGCAGTGCCATGTGTCCTTCACTCATTTTTGGAGTTGAATTCCGAAATCTGAAATCTCCAGTAACAAATTCATGCACAATGAAACACTCTCTCTCCTTCACTGAAGATCTTCAAGGACTCACAGTAAGATAATGTCCCAGTCTGACCCTTCAGGAGGCACTCAGGCAGTCACACTCCCACTACCAGAGACTTTAACTGCTGGCACCAAAGTCCCTTCCTAGCAGCAGGCAGCTTCACTGAGCCGAAGGGTCCCCACTCAAATCCCTACACATCCCACACTCATACAGGCAGACCAGCTTTCCTCACCAGCTCAGTCCCAGGCTTCCCACAGCAGAGCCTCAGACTTCTCTCTCCTTTAAATAATTTTATAATGGTGGAGCAACAGAATGAAAACCTCGAGCTGGTGGCTCCAGAGGGGACCCTGAACAAAGGAACGCCTGGGCTTTTATACTCTCACAGTCTGTGTTTGTGAACGTCTGGGATCTTCCAGCTGATTCCTCGACTCTTGCTGTGTCTCCAACTGTCTGGTCACCTGGCTGTTGCCACAGGTCCCTGGGCCTTCTGGAATCCAAAAGGTCGGCAGTTCACAGCCTCTTGCCTTGGGCGCAGACTCCTGCCCCAAGGAGCTCAATTTGCAGCTCTCACTGCAGCTGCACACTGAGCTCCCTGCACTGAATATTCCTCAACACTCAGTGTCTGAGGTCTAGGCTGGGGACTGCCAGGGCAAACTGGGACACTGCAGCCAGAATTTGGGACTGGATTCTGCAAAATGCCTCTAAGGGGGGAGTGGAGGGGTCAAGCTATAATTTTAACCTTATTAATCTCTTTAGATGGTGAGCAAAAGAATAGCGAGTAAGGCTGGGCTCCCCTGCAGCCCCTTCTGATCCTGATGGTCTCCAAGGCACCTCTCACCTCCCTGATTAACCTTCCAGCCAACCTCTAATGTAAACTGGGACTAAACCCTGCGGTTTTCCAGTAAATCTTGTTATTGCCAAGAAACTTCAATGGATTTCAGATTCCAAAATCCCTTGTATTATCTTCTGATAATCCTTGCCTAAAATGACAGTATTTAAGCAATTCAAGGTAAGCACATGAAGAGAATCAATTCAGTCTCAGTTCATGCAGTAATTAATTATTCATTTCTACAAAGCAGTTTTACCAACCTTTGAATCCAACCGGATGCCAAAGTACAAAAACAATGTTTTCCATTTCCTCAGTATTTTTTTTTTCTCAAAAAATCACAGAAGTTCCGTGCAGATATGGAACAGTATTCTAGTTTACAATAAAGCAAACTGTAAGATAAGAATTACATCATAATAAGGTCAGAGCCACAGGTGTGTAGACAGAATAATATTTATTTATTTGTTTTTCAACCAACAAATTGTGTGAAACAGCAAGCAAATATTTCTGATGTTTATAAATCCTTGCAATGAAATCAGAAGCAACAAACTTTAAACTTTTCAAGTCTTGCTTATATTATTTCTAAGTTTTATGGAACCACAGTGACATTTGACATGAAAGCATAGAGCAAAAGGATACATTAGCAAGAAGCCTGAGGTGGGGAAAGGGTAGGCACCGTCTGCAGAGTATCCCCCCTGTCTGGTCAGGGGAAAACAAGAATATACCCACATCTAATACCTCTACTGAGTTCCTGATTTTAAATACTCTGCAGAGTTATGAATTTTCACTCACAGGTTCAACTTTTAAAGATCTTCTCAGGTTTCCCTTGAAGATCAAGGCTGAATCAGTATCAGGAGTTCTGTGATGAATATGCCCTTGGTTTTCATAGTTTTTAATATGCCCAAGTTTTCATAATTTCTCTACAATAGCTGTTTCTGGTGGAGGGACCTGTCTGGTTTTGCCTGTGTACTTGCTGCAGAGGCTTGGAGGGATGCTGGCATAGACTGCAAGCCTGGGACACAGGAGTGCCCACCCAGGCCTGGCCAGCAGGAAGCACCTGGCACGGGCACTGCAGAGAGCTGCATGTCACAGAGCAGCAGAAGGGAGGCAGGAAGCCCTGCAGGTCCGAAATACCCCGGGACTGCCCCGGGAGGAGGGAGGGATGCTCCTCGTGGCTCACTTCGGAGTAACTGGAAATAAACACAGTGCCTAAGTGCCCCATCTGCACGGGGGTGGGCTCTCTTCCCCGAGGTTCTCAGCTTTTCCACCAGACAGATAATTAGGATAGACATCTGCCAGAGAGGGGAATTCAACCGTCTTGAAAATTTGTGGCTGCAATTTGGACCCTCGTCATGCCCACGTACTGTGTCACTGCGAGAGGAATTCAGTTACCATGGGTTACCCTATCAGTACGGGGACCAAGTGCCTCCCCTCCCAACAGCTCTATAAAAAGAGCCGCTCCAAGACACCCCAGCGGCTCCTGCATACCGGCACAGACCCGGAGAAACTTGGCCACAGAGAGGGGGACGGCCGCCAGAGGAGGTGTCAGCATGCCGTCTGCTTTCCAGTTTCAATGCCACCTCATTCTCATCTTCCTGGCTGCCTCCAAGGGAGAAACCAGATACCTAGAGGTGAGCAATAGGGCTGATGATTAAACACCTCGGTGTGCTTTCGGCTGCTATCTTCGAACTTGTCTCTCAGCTTTCAAGCATTGTGCTTTATTCTGTCTCCCTTTCCTATTCCCACTTCTCCTGCATTGAACTTACACCTGGGTAACATTAATGCAACAGTCCCATGTATTCTGTACTACCCCTCCACTTATTTATCCTCAGCAATTTTGCTGAGGATTTAAAAGACTCTCAATGCACTTAGCTGCTGGGGTCACCTCTTAGGTACCAGCTTTATTTCCCTTCTACTGCAGGTTGGCAGCTTTCTGCCTGAGCTCTTCCACAGCTGCACTGTTTCTGGAGGAGGGATGTAATGTGCTGTGCCTGTTCTTGAGAGGTATAGGGAGAGGGCTGCATTTCACTTTGCCCCAGACTCTTTTTGCCCTCCATCTTTCACCAGGTGAGAGATGCTGGTGAAGATGACCCCTTCCTACTACTCAGTGAAGATCTGAAGCGAGAGCTGTCTGCAGGACAGATCTACCGGCGGTCGCTCCGTGAGTTTCTTTGGTGCTCTGGTAGGGACTTCTGGTGGGTGGGAGAATCCTGGGGGTATCTCAGGGAGGGGAAAGGGCTAATTGGGAAGGACAGAGCTGCAGGAGCTTTTTGCAAGACTAGGGAGAAGAAGGACAAAACATTAAAACGGCAGAAACTTGTGGTTTGAGGAAGAGGGTTGGGGTTCATAGTTGATGGTCCCAAATAACTGAAGCAGGATGGGGATTCTACACCCATGCCCCTGGGCAGGGTCACATTGCTAAGGGGTGGGGTAGGTGTAGCAGCTGTTATTAGAGAGAAATCTGAAAGAATAGAGTGTTTGTACACTTGTGCACATACACACACGGAGTTTTCTGCTCAGAGATGCTTTGACACACCATCCCCCACATCCCCTTGCCGCACGCTTGTGCTCACACCTGCGAGTTACTATTTATCCTCTGATGCTCAGCAGGCTCCTAATTGCTTCAGCTGGCTCTCCCTGTCCTCACTGCCAGCCGGATCCCAGTGCGGGGGGGTGTCTCCTATCCCCCTCCTTCCCTGCACGGGGGGAGCTGGCACTGAGTCTCCCTCCTGAGCAGGCAGAGGCAGCACCCTTTGTCCCTGCTCCTCCAGGGTGCATTGACATGCTGAGTATAGAGGGGCAGTTCACCTTCACTGCAGACCAACCGCAGCTGCACTGCGCAACCTTCTTCATCGGGGAGCCCGAGGAGCTCATCACAATAGACTACGACTTTGTGAACATCGACTGCCAAGGGGGTGACTTCCTGAAGGTAAAAAGCTGCAGGTCTCTGCTCTCCCCTGACTTGTGAGGTGTTTGCTGTGCGTGCAAGGGGCAGGCGAGCACGTGTGCACATCTCTGTATGTGTGTTTGTGTGTGCAGAACAGGCTTTCGCAGAGCAACCATCTCTGGGATGGCTCTTTCTCCTCCCTGAGACACTCTGAGTATGTGTCCTCTCCCATCACCGTTCCTCTAAAGCAAAGTCAGATGCAGCATGAAGATTCCTCTCCAAACTACAGCACTGGAAGTGCCTCTATGGAGTGTCCATACCTGCAGGCATGGCTGAAAATGTGGTCAGTAGGATTTTCTTATTGCTCTGTGAATCACATGAGCCCTGCAGATAATGATACAACTCTCTGAGTGGCTGTTACTGCTCTGGGACCTCTGCTCACAGGTCACTTAGCATCAGATTAATAGTGAACGGATCATTGCAGGCTTTCTTTAAAATTTCCCTGCTCGAACTTTTCAGGACATTGGCTCTGAACAGAAAGAGGCTCATGACTCCAAGCCATTTATATTCCAGTGTCAAAAAACTTTACCAGCACATTTTTCTGGCAGGCAGGAACTTTCACCAAGATCTGAACTCGGTCAGGGAGAGAAGGGGAGGCCTGATGGTCCCTGCCTCCCCTCACCTTGCACCTTGCCCTGTGTGCTGCACTGGCCAGGCACAGCACAGACCACATCCTCCCTAGTGGCCAGCTGAGATCCAGGAACGGGGAGAAGTAGGAAATATGACCCTTTCCTTGTCTCCTGCTCCCCTTACCCTGGAGAATTCTGTCCTTCCATACCATACCTTGGCTGAGATCTCTCCCCATGTAGCTACAGGGAGGCTGATTTCAGTCTCTTGTGGGTCCAAGGCTTTTGTACCTGGACTTACGGTCACTCATGGAGGCTAGAAAAATGCCAAGAGATTTTTGTTTTATTAGGCTTTCCTTTCTTTGGTAATGGTGTGCCAAACTTCTATGTTATATTGCTGTATATATACAGCCAGCTTTCCCCTCCTGTAATTTGAGCACCTGCATCTCATTACTTCAGAAATTTACAATCCTGGCAAACCCAGAGACTGATCCTGATATTTTTTTCATCAGGAAGTCCCATATGCTCACATTAGAATTATAGACTGAAGTGATGGCTGAATCTGGTCCTTGAATTTTGGGAGTATTGACTGGAGTGTTTAAGGAATTACCATGTGAGAGCAGCTAGGAGGGAACTGAAACAGCAAGGCAGGCAACTGCATATCTGTGCTAGAATTAATAGGTATTTCTACGTCTGACACATTTCTCTGAAGATGGTGAATGAAAATTGTTGCTTTTTTCATTATGAAGGAATGATTTGTAGAAGTTGATGCTTAAGATCCAGAAAAATACGCAGGATTTGTTTTGCTTTCTAGTGGTTAGGATGAGGTGAAAGAGCTGACACAAGTGAGAGCAATACTTCTGCCAGTTATTCCTCCCCAAAGTTTTTTGTATTCCAGTATCTCTGGAAGGCCGCCAGGACCATTAAAGACAAGCTGTAAAACATGGATGGTGGAAAATTACAGGCCAGATCAGTTGACCTAATGCCCAGAGTTTGAAAAGGTTACTTAGTTTTCTTGTGACTCCCAAATCAAACTGGTTAAAAACTTCTCATAGTAACAATGAAATTGAAAAAAAAAAAAAAAAAAAAAAAAACCGACCTGAAAAAAGCATTAAAGGAAGCAGGGGATTTGAACTGCCCTATATTTTTAAGATAGTTTTTCTGGANAAAAAAAAGGATGTGATGATGCTGAAGCAAAAATGGATACTTCCCTCAAAAAAAAAGATAACCAGAATTGTCACCTGAAGGAGGTAAAAACAACATTAAAAGTTATATGTATCCCTTTCCTAAACATCAGCTGAAGCACGAATAATTAGTTAAATGTTAGGAAATCTATAAATACAAAGAATTTTTGTTTTCAGTTAGTGGCTTTGAACAGGTTATATGATGTCAAAATAAAAGAGTGTCTGTTACACTCCATGTTCCTGTTCTCTGCTAACAGAGCAATAAGCAAAAGCCTTGTTTTGAATTATTGAACCTCTGCAGGTGTTTGATGGATGGATTCTCAAGGGGGAGAAATTTCCCAGTTCTTTGGACCATCCGCTCACCACTTCTCAAAGATATGTAGACTTCTGTGAAAGTGGAAATATTCAGAGGGGCATCAGATCATCACAGAACGTGGCAATGATCTTCTTCAGGATTCAGCAGCCGGGCAATGGATTTACTGTCACAGTCAAGAAAAACAGCAATCTCTTCCGTAAGTCTGCATTTCATACCACCACAGGAGCTTGAATTTGGGGCAGGAAGCAAAAAGAACATGTTGCTTTGCACTGAATTTTCTCTGTGATTATCTGCACTGACATGGCTGCAGTAAGGCCAGCAGAGCCATGCACACATGCGTGCCCGCAGGCTTGACTCAGGCTCAGTGTGTGTCCAAAGAAAAAAAAAAGGAGCTTAAGAGATCAGACAAGCTTCAATATGCAAGACCATAAGGCTCTTTCTTTTGAATAAGATCTCTCCCAATCTAATATTGGCATGTTCCAACACATTTAGCTAGAACAAATAGTATTAATTTAGCAACTTCAATCTCAGCATTTTTTAGATCAGAGTGAACAATGAGGAAAAAATATTTGAAAAAGTTCAACAGTAAAATCAGTGTATTGAATAGTTACATGGTAGTTATGAGAGATACATGATCACAAGGATTTATTTGCAAGTTCTTTCCCTAAGCCTCTGATCTGGCAACGCACGAATTATCACAAAATCATAGAATGGCTTGGGTTGAAAGAGATCATAAAGATCATCTCGTTTCAACCCCCCCTACCATGGCCAGGAATGCCACACACTAGACCAGGTTGTCCATGGCCTCATCCAGCCTAGTGATGAACTCTTCCAGCAGTGGGGCACCCACAACTTGACTGTGCAACCTGTTCCCGTGCCTCACTTTAACTGTTTTTTCCAGAGAGGACAGGACATTTAACAACTGTTGTTCAGGGCAGTCTGATTTATCTGCCTAACCATGCAAAGTGACAAAAAAAAAAAAACCAAACAAAAAAACAAACAAAAAAAAAAAAAACACAAAAAAAAAAACGAAAGGTGACGGCGTGTCTGTCCTGTCCTTACTCCAAGTTATTCAGACTGGAGCCTGCAAGCTGGGTTCCCACTCTGGTGTGGCTTCGTGCCCATGGATGTGATTATTGTATTCAACTGCTGGAGGTGGCTGGTGTCTTTCACCATCCTGCTGAAGCAGATGCAGGACCCCAGGTCTGTGTCAAGGATCCCTTGGGCCACTCACATAGATGATAAATTACTCCTTTACCTGAACTCTTAAGTTTGAACTTAAAGATAAAATCATGGTCTCATTTCAATGAGATATTTTGTAGGGTAAGGAACTCCAGTTTAGAGGAGCAGAATAGGATTTAGGGGGTTGCTGGCAATATCAGGCAATAAGCTGTCAAAACTTAACAAAATCCCTCCCTCCACCTGTGTTTAGCCTCCTTCAAACTGACAAACTGTATGAGCCCTTGACAGCATGAGCCCCTGATGTTTAGATTTGGGGTGTGAGCTCTCCTATTGACTGCCTCACCCTCAAGTTCTGCCAGACCTCATGCGATGTAGTAAACAGTGGGGAGGGAATTTTTAAGAAACAAATGTTATGCAAGAACCTCAGTAAACCCATATTTTTCAGCATTTGGTTGTAAATCACAGTAATTAAATTATCTCTGCTTTTTTGGTACCAGAATTACGTAGTTTTGCTACATGCAGTGGTAACTGGACGAGTAACTCTTGTACCTTTTCCTGTGTCCCAGCTTGCAATGTCATTTCTCAGACTCCCTCAGGAAGGTTTACCATGGTCATTCCTCACCAGCACAGAAACTGCAGCTTCTCCATAATCTACCCAGTGGTGATAAAAATATCTGATCTTATCCTGGGACATTTAAATGGCCTCTTTTTACAGGTGAGTTCTTTATTTCCTAAGGAAATATTAGCATGTGCGATTTTCCTGGGCATGGAAGAGAGAAGGGGTGAAGCAGGGATAGCCTGTGGCACTGGCTGCTAAGGCATGTGTGCTCTGGACGGCTTGTGTGCAGGCTGAGGGCTCTGGTTTCTCCCCAGAGAGGAGAGCTGGGGCTGTCTCTGCCGCTATTGTCTCTGTAATGTTGCAATGGCAATCAAATTATGCAAAGTACCATTAATGCATGTAATGATTGCTTGCCATAACAAAGGGTAAGGATTTCATTATGAAGAAAGGAGCATTCTCCCCAAGAGCTGTCTGTCTGTATTTGAATTAATGAAAGCAGCAAACGCTCTGAAGAGAGAAAGGAGACAGTAGATAGCAAAGTATTATCACAGAGAAAAACAAACGTGCTCACAGTTGATTGCCTGCTCCACATGCTGAGCATCCTCTGCTCCACCTGCTCTGAGCTGGGGTATTCGGTGCTTAGTGACAAACCAACAGAAGACAACAGGATCTGTTGGCGATACCTGTGCCTGGGAGGTCTAAGAAGGTGCCAATTCCAAAATATCCAGAAGAATAGAGCAAGGAAATTTGTTTTCTCCTGCCAGTGAGTCTGGCAGCCTGAGTTCTTCAAGGAGATTGCCAGCATCTGAGCAAGCCAGGCTTTGAGAGATGGGCAAGTGAAGCAGTTGACTTACTCAGTGGTGGGCAGAAAAGGGACAACAGCAAAGGAAGATAAAGAAACCAGGCACTTCAATAGCAGCATAGGGGTGACAGCCCAAAGGTGCTCAAGGTGTCCATGTAAGATATTTTTGGCAAACAGCATTAATTTCAGGAAAATTGTGAGTCTAATATACAGTAAGCCATTGTTTTCAGACAAAACTACTGGTTTTTGTTACTTTCTACTTTAATTGAACTTTGCCACAATGGTGCATTTCAGTATTTTTTCAGGAATAAGTATGGTGTAGTGGAACTGAAGTTCCTGCCTGCCAGCTGAATGTAGTCATACATGCAGCCCATGCCTGCATTAATTTGATTACATGTCTAAGCATCCAGAACCAGACTGCTTTTCTGTATTAAAAGCAGTTGAATCAACACCTTATCTACTTGTCACTAATTTTCAGAGTCTACTTAGGTCTTTCTTTGGAATCCCTTAAGAAAACTAACTTACTAATGTCAAATCAAGGTAGTACTGCTGAGGATGAGAAATTGATTTCACACAGCTTTGAGCACAGGGGATTTCTAAAACCTATTGTTGGCTGCAGTCATGTATGGAGAACTGCTACATTTTGTAGATAAATGGTAAATAACTTTTAGCTTCTGCCTTTTTAAGAAACCATCTGCGGGCTGTGCAGGAGTGGGAGATTTTGTAGAGCTTCTTGGAGGAGCTGGCTTAGACCCATCCAAGATGTTTCCTCTAGCTGACCTCTGTCACTCCTTTCATGGGTCTGGTAAGAACTCCTTCTTCCAATTACCTCCACATAATAAAATAATTAACCATAATAAGACATGCAGAGACCCTCCCACACACCTGGACTTCCTGCTAGACTGGTGAACTTCACATCTAGCAGAACATGAGAGCTAAAGCTATTCAAGCCTGTGGTTTGGCTGTGTGTTACACCACAGCCATGACCACCTTCATTTCCCCCTTCAGTAATCATTATGACAAGGCTAAATTATACTGATTTTAGAAATTCTTGTCCTACGACAAAAGTAAATATTAGAATGTCAGCACATAAAAAGGTCTGGAAATACACAACAAACAAAGGCAGATTGTTACATTTTCAGTTAAGGAGCTTTTCTCTCATTTATTCAGTGTTTCCAAGGCCTTTTCTGCTGCAGATGTAATACATACCCCAAAAGCCTCAGAGCTCCCATTCTCTACTTTGAACCCTGCTGGGGCTCTGAAACAGTTTCGCTATCATGCCCGTCCAGTGACTTCTTTTTCCCCCTAAAATAAGATTTTCCAATTTCCCTAGTGTTCAACAGCAGACTGCAAAGTGTGGCAGTGATATGATAAACTAACTCATATGGCACCCCTGTCATATCTCAGGAGTATCAACAGGGCAATGGAGAAGTGGCATTTCCACAGAGTTTGAGAGCAGGAATGTGCCTGGCCCCCTTGGTCTCCCTTGCCTTTCATCACACCACACCTTAACAGTCCAGGCACTGTTCAAAGATTTAACTGGCAAGTGGGGCTGTTGAATGATAATACTGAGCACTGGAATGAGATTAAAATGTGTTTTCCTGGTGTTGTGAAGGAAGTGAAAATCCATCTCAGCAGCTCCTGCTCTCCCAGTG
The DNA here is from genome assembly GCA_013397775.1 of Eulacestoma nigropectus. Lineage (NCBI taxonomy): Eukaryota > Metazoa > Chordata > Aves > Passeriformes > Eulacestoma > Eulacestoma nigropectus. The sequence continues at coordinate 284,255 of VZTE01002991.1, forward strand.
ACACACCAGATTTCTCCCCAAGTGAGGAAGGTGCTCAAGTTCCCCAAACAAAAAGGGTTTGCCAAGCCTCCACTCAAATGGCTCATCTAAAGCAGCAGTTAGTGGTACACTTGATTTCCCTCAGAGTGAGTCCATGTGCTGGGCACTGCCATTTGAGTTTGTCTTGATGGGACATGTCTTTGTTCCTGTGAAGAATGTCCTTACACACAAACCCACTCATACCTCTAAAATGAAACATTTCACTGTTGCTTATTTTGGTAATCTCCAGGATAGAGTGCCATTACCCTTACCTGTCGCTCATGGTATCTAACAGTAGCACATAGGTGTGGAGTGGCATTTGCATGAGGGAAGGATACTTGATTAAATACCCAAGCGTTGTGAAGCAAAACTAACAAATATGAAGGTTAATCAGCAGTATCACCACCAGCAGGTCATTACTACACACAAATTTGCTTTATTTCCAAAATTGCATGTATTAATGCTTTATAATTCTTATCATTATGTATCTCTTTTCCCTCACTCTCTCTCATATAAATGTATCTTTATATCTTTTTTATATCTCTTTTCCCTGATTAGCCCAAATGAAGATTGGCTGTGACAACACTGTGCTGCGAATGGTCTCCAGCGGCAAGCATATCAATCGTGTGACATTTGAGTATCATCAACTTGATCTGCAGGAAGCAGAAACAAGAAAGGAGAACAGCATTGAGGAATTCTGCTTTCCTAGTATCTGAGAAACCAGGACACCCATCTTCGCATAGCTAATAAGGTTCTATAATAATGTATTTTTTCCTTTAACTAGCTGGTGGTGCCGAGCCTTTCTATAAGCATAATTCTTTTTTCATACAAATCAGTCATCCCCATGAGCAAGCAGTAAAAAGCAACAAATGTATTAATCTTTGTTATTATCATTACATTCTTTCTGCAATGTTTAAGCTCATTTACCATATCCAAAATCAATGGCAAGAAGGGAAGGGTATGTTTCCTGTATAAATATTATTAGGAAAATAGACAAAAACACTAGTCTGGGGATATATGAAACCTACAATAAATATAAACTTCATGCAGCAGCTTTATCCTTTTATATCTAGTATAAACAAAAAAGAAAAGAAAGATGGTGAAATATGCTTCCAGTTTTGTAAGAGGAAGCCCAGCATAGTGTGCGTAAGAACTACGTGTTTATTTATGACTATAAATGTAGTATTTATTTCTAATGACATGTTTTTAATAAAAATTTATAGCATGAGACTTCCTTACACAAATCCAAACATAAATAAATACATTCAAAGAGTTGGCAAAGAGGTCTTATGTTGTATTTTTTCTGAAGAGGTCTTTTAACACACTGATTAAACTTCCTAAGTCTTGTGCAGTTTTCTGGAAATTAAAATTTTGAATACATGTTGCTGAAAAACCATGAACTATTATGAGCAAAAATTTGGTTTCTCTAGGTTGCTTACACCTCCACACAGAATAAGTTTCAGCTCTACAGTTACTGGTACCTTCCCTCTTTCAGATTTTTTGGTCAAGTGTCCTGCTGGCCCGTGAAGGCCAGGATAAAAAAATATAGATTCATTTTTTTCCAGGCCTTTGGTGTCCCAGAAAAGGAGCGTCAGCCTTGAAGAGCTCTGGCAAGCACAAGCTCAGCAGAGGACCAGAGCTGTGTTTTAGCTCTGAGAACAAGGACTGATAGGTATGTTTTCTGGGAGTGATACCTGGCAGTAACAAGAGCAAACTGTTCTTCCTCCAGAGCTTAATTAATGGTGAAACCTAATTAATCCGGCTGCATTCTTGAAATCTTTCACTCTAAATTATGGCTCTTAATCTCACAGTAATTCACCCAAAATCAAGTGTCTTGATTATTCAGCAGCTCTGCAGTTAATCTCTCCGACTGAAGTGGGTGAAAACCACAGGATGCCTCAGGCTCTCTCTGTTTCGGTTTTGGAAGCCCTGTTTTTGTGACTGACTCATGAACAGATGGATGTGTTTGGCGGACTGGTCAGACTTAGGTGAGCATATCCATCCTGTAGGGCTGTGTTTATGGAAAAAGTGGGGATTGTGGGAATGTTTCACTTTGTTCCAAAGAAAACAGACAAAAGTGCCGCTGGCTACTCCATGACATGAAGCAACCCTGCCTCAGGTCTCTGACTGGGGGGGGCCTTGGCCACTACACCCCTGCTCCAGCCTTATGCAAACCACTGTGGGCTTTCTGAGCCCTGCTGAAGTGCTGGCAGTGTTGGTATCACCACCCAGCATCAGAAACATCAAATCCTAGAATCCTAAAATCATAGAATGGCCTGAGTTGGAAGGGACCTTAAACCTCACCTAGTTCCAACCCCCTTGCTCTGAGCAGGAACACCTCCCACTAGACCAGGTTGCCCAGAGCTCCATCCAGCCTGGCCTTGAATACTTCCAGGGATGGGATATCTGCAACTTCCTTGGGCAGCCTGTTCCAGTGTCTCACCACCTTCACAGTAAAGAATTCCTTCCTAATATCTAATCTAAACCTACTCTCTTTCAGTTTGAATCCATGCCCCTTGTCCTGTCACTACATGCTCTCGTAAAAAGTCTCTCTCCATCTTTCTTGTAGGCCCCTTCAGCTACTGGAAGGCCACAGTTAGGTCACCCTTAAGCCTTCTCTTTTCCAGGCTGAAGAAGTCCAATTCTCTCAGCCTGTCTTTGTAGGAGAGATGCTCCATCCCTCTGATCATCTTGGTGACCTCCTCTGGACTCACTGTAACAGCTCCATGTCCTTCCTGTGCTGGGACCCCAGAGCTGGATGCAGCCCTGCAGGTGGGGTCTCACCAGAGCAGAGCAGAGGGGCAGAATCCCCTCCCTGGCCCTGCTGGCCGCGCTGCTTTGGATGCAGCCCAGGACACGTTTGGCTTTCTGGGCTGTGAGTGCCCATGGCTGGGTCATGTCCAGCCTCTCAGCCACCAGCACCCCCAAGTCCTTCTGGGCAGGGCTGCTCTGATCTGTCCATGCCCCAGCCTGTGTTGATACCAGGGTTGCTCTGACGCAGATACAGCACATTGCACATGGCCTCATTGAACCTTGCAAGATTCCTATGGGCTCTTCCCTAGAACTTGTCCAGGCCCTTCTGGATTACATCCCATCCTTCAGCTGTGTCATCTGCAAATATGCTGAGGGTGCACTTGATCCCTTTATCTGTGACATTAATGAAGATATTAAATCCTACTGGTCCCAGTACAGGCCCCTGAGGGACACCACTTATCACTGATGTACACTGGAACCCTGAGCCACTGACCACTACACTCTGCATGTGACACTCAAGCCAATCCTCATCCACCTAACAACCCACCCATCAAATCCTTCTCTCTAATTTGGAGAATTTCAGGGGACTGTGTCAAAGGCTTTACAGAAGACCAGATAAATAACCCCTGTAACCCTTCCTTTGTCCACTGATGTAGTCACTCCATCATAGAAGGCCACTGATGTGGTCAATCAGGGAGAGAAAAATCAGGGCTCAATGAAAAAGCTTTTTTTCTGAGAAAACTTGACGTGACAGAGCATCTTTGTCCCCAGACATCTCACTCAGCTCATCCTTTCTGGGTGCCTGTCACTGTCAGGGTGGCCCTACCTGCAGGTAGTCCCACCGGCCTTTCCTGAGCACCCTTCAGTGCAGTTTCTGGGTTGTGCCATTTGGGAATAAGATCTTATGTCAAAGTGTTCTTAATCATATGCCTGCCTTCAAACTGGGGAGAGGTAGAGGTCTTTAAAATGCTACACCTTGGTCACTAGGAAACAGAGGGGTTGAAACTTCCACAACAGATTTCAGATCCAACAGCTCAAGACTAAGTCACCAGTGAAGGCAAACTCGGAGTCTTTTGCTTCATGCAGTTCCATAGTGGGATTTTCCACCTTTCAGCTTCATGTGGTATTTTTTTTCAATGCTAACATGGCTTAAATACCTCCAAAACACCAAGGCCTTGTAGAAAAGATTCTTGATGCTAAGGGATTTGAGATTTCATCTTCCATGTTGTACAGAAGTGGACTTCATTAGTGAGAAAACTTATTGCTATAGATGAAGGAGAATGAAAAACAACAGTCTGCTTATGATGGGCAGCACCATCTATTGATACTGTTTCATGGGTAATACTCAAGTATATAGTGGTTTTCTCAGAATTGGTTGTCTTTTAATCAACATAAATTTAGTCAGCACCATCAATGGTATCACTCCTCTCTTATGGCTGTCTTAGACAAACCTGGATCCCAGACAACCAAGCATTCTCTGGTCTGTGCTTTAAGATATACCTCATGCAGAAAATCAAGTCACTTCAATCTCCATACGTGCATTTATGGGGGCCCTCATCATTTCAGGAGTTGCAGAACTTCAATCACAAGAAGTAAGCTCTTAGATGTCAAATGGCATGAATCCTCAAGGGTTTAGTACTGGAGAATTAAGGAAATAAGTATCCTTGTACGTAGGGAAAAAAAAGACAGTAAAAGCACTGTGAGAAGAAAAAACAAAGCAACTGAAAATCTGCAAATGAGTAAAAAAAAAAGCAGGATTAGAAACAGGTCAATAAATTGAATATCTATTGAACGAAACAAGGAGAGAACTTAGCAATTAGCAAGGTTGTAGCCTGGAGGATGACAGGAAATGGAAAGCCTCCTAAGAATAAAGAAAGAAATCAAGCCCCTAAAAATAAAAATGTAATAAAAGTGTTTGAAGAGGAAGTGTTTCAAAATGTTGGCTTTGATAACAAATTGTATGTCCAGTATTTAGATGCCCCATCATTCATCACTGCAGGTAAAATCATCAAATCTCACAATTAATGACAAAACCCACAAAGTCATCGGGAAAGGTGTGAGTGACAGACTTAGTGCAAACTCTGACGTCTGAGAATAAACCACCTTTCTTCATCTTTTTTACTTGGCATCACCACTGACTTTTTCTTAGGGAAGTGATATAAAAGGTGTCATGATACCACAACAGTGCGTGGCACAAGAGCACTGTGCTAGACTTAGAAAGAAAACCACAGACTTTGAACTGATAGGCTAGCCAACACTCAAGCAATGACTGAAAAACTCTTCAGCACCACAAAAACTACTGAAGAGCCTACTATTAAAAATTGTTGTTTGCAGGGAAAGGAAGTAATCGGCAATTCTTACAGGAAATAAACCCTCTTCAAAGAGGGATACAGGGCATGAATCAACTGCATTGCTGGACTAACATTAAGTCAAGGGTGGCTGTTCAGAAAAAATGATGTAGTGAGTTGCCCAGAGGGATTCTGAATTTCCCACCTTAAAAATCTCAAATCCATTGAGATTTGACAATGAAAACTCCTCTACTTAAAATCATGCAGTAATTCTTCAGCTGAAATGTTGGGCTTTTTCTTTCCATCTATACCAGGTATAAATGAAATATGTGAATAATAATGCAGAGATTTAATAGAGACCGCAAAGTCTTTGTTGTTAAAATTATTCAGAAGAGAAGATGGAAATGTTCTGGAGGTACTGGGAAAAAAATCTGTCCCTAGAGAAGTGACCCCAGGCATTTGAAATAATCCGTCAACTAAAAAATGTTTGTCACGAGTTTTTTGGCAGTGGAAAGAGGAGCATTGTTGTGGGACTCACCAACATGGAGCAATCGCAGACCACAGAACATTCTGAGTTGAAAGGGACCCACAAGGATCACCAAGTCCAACTCTTTAGTGAATGGTCCATACTGGGATCAAACCCACAATCCTGGTGTTATTTGCACTGTGCTCTAACAAACTGAGATAACCTCAGCCAAGAGCCTTATAAAACAGGACTTGATACAGGAACAGATACAGACTTGTTCAAGCTGTTTGGGATTTTTAAGGGAAAAAAACCACTTAGAAATTAAGGGTTATTTTCAATAAGTAAGGTGCATTAGAAATCTTTTCTAGAAGTTGGTCTGATGACACTAAATTGGGAGGAGCTGTTGACTCCCTTAAAGGTAGGGAGACCCCATAGAAAGACCTCGACAAATCAGAGGAACCACGTGAAGTTTAACAAGGGCAGGTGCTGGATTCTGCACTGGGGTGGGGCAACCCTGGGTGTGCAGACAGACTGGAGAATGAGATGCTGGAGAGCTGTGCCATGGAAAGAGACCTGGGGGTCCTGGTGGATGGCAAGTTGAACATGAGTCAGCAGTGCCCTGGCAGCCAGGAGAGCCAAGCCTGTCCTGGGGGGCATCAGGCACAGCATCACCAGCCGGGCAAGGGAGGGGATTGTCCCGCTCTGCTCTGCACTGGGGCGGCCTCACCTCAGGTGCTGGGGGCAGTTTTGGGTGCCACAATATAAGAGAGATATAAAGCTATTGGAGAGTGTCCAAAGGAGGGCCACAGAGATGGTGAAGGGCCTTGAAGGGAAGCCTCAGCAGGAGTGGCTGAGGTCACTTCATCCGTTCAGCCTGGAGGAGACTGAGGGGAGACCTCATTGCAGTCTACAACTGCCTGGTGAGGGGAAGAGGAGGGACAGACCCTGATCTCTTCTTTGTGATGACCACTGACAGGACCAAAGGTAACGGCCTGAAGATGTAACAGGGAAGGTTTAGGTTGGATGCCAGAAAAAGGTTCTTTCCTCAGAGGGTGGTTGGGCACTGGAACAGGCTCTCCAGAACCTGTCACCAGGTGGTCACAGCACCAAGCCCAACAGAGTTCAAGAAGAGTTTCGACAATGTTCTCAGGCACATGGTGTGATTCACGAGGATGTTCTGAGCAGGGCCAGGACACGGACTTTGATTCTTGTGGCTTCCTTCCAACTCAGGATATTTTATGATTCTTCAATTCTATTGATTTCTGTCTTCAGAGATAAAAACTCAGAAGAACAATTGTAACTTAGAAAGACTGACAATAGTGAGATATTACAATGATTTCTTGCTTTGTGACGTGACCACCTATTCCCAGAATTGTATTCTTTCTTCATAAAGCAGTAACAAAAAAATCATAGATTTGTTGGCAGTAATGTGCAACTCCCTGTAATAACGCACAATATTTTTTTTAAGTTGAAGTTTTTCTGCTAAAATTATGTTGATTTTTATCTTTCACAAGTGACAATAAAAATAAGCACTCAGAGCAAGACAAGCCTAGTTTTTCTGAATGGCAGTAAGCACCTTCTAAAACATCTTTTAACTATCTGCTCTGCTAACACTGAGTCTGTGCAGTCATGCCCTGCTTTCTCTGTGGTGAAGTTTCGGTCAATAGTTAGGGAGGAGTTGAATGAAACTGAATAGTAAGGAAAGTAGATTTGCAGAACACATAAAGTGCTTGACTGTATAACCTGCTTCCCACCTAATGTCTGCTCCTGCAAATTTAAAATATATCTCCAGTGTCATTACACTGCACTGACTTCACATGCCAAGTAGATTTTATGTATCTGCAGGGACTACATTATTTTTTGCACATAGGGTACAGAAAGCTCTGAATTCCATTGTCCTTCACTGGAATATATGCAGTACCAATTATGTTACAGAGATCAAACTAATTTTTAATGACTCTAAGAAATTTCACTTGCCTTCATGAAATGCACACTTCTTAGGACCGCAAAGCTGTACTTACTCAGTTCTAAACACAGCTAAATTATACTTCAAGGAAGTGATTCATTATAGTCATTTTTATTCAGAGACTCATTACTTCTGGTATCTGAGTAACTTTCTTCTTGATAAATTGACACAGTTTTCAATTTTTTCCCCCCACTTTGCTTCTTATCTTTAAAGATCAGCAACAACTAATCATAGCAACTATGGATTTTGTACGCACATCATTTCCTATTAAAGGAAATGCAGTGTATTACACGTGAGTCACTACAAAATGAAAAGTTTTCATTATCTGTTCTTTTGAATAAAATTGATATTCATGGTACCGTGCTGCTGCAAATTACCATCAAACCATCAATTACAGTGTTGACTAATAGTTTTTTTTATAACTTTGCCCCTCGACAGGAAAGCAAGCAGATTTATAACCAAAATTTGCCTTCCATCTATATATTGGTGCTCAGTGTCCCTCATCAGGACTCACACAGCATTTTGAAGACCCCCTAGCACATCCTTCGGGTCAAGCACATGATGCTTGTTTCATGAAGGGCACATTGGTCATGGATGTCCCACCACTTGGCACCCACTGTGCCCTGGCAGCCAGGAGGGCCACCCATGCCCTGGGGGGCATCAGGCAGAGCATTGCCAGCCAAGCAAGGGAGGGGATTGTCCTGCTCTGCTCTGCGCTTGGACAGCCTCACCTTGAGTGCTGGGGGCAGTTTTGGGTGCCACAATATAAGAAAAATATAAAGCTATTAGAAAGCATCCAGAGGATGGCTATGAAGAAGGGAAAGGGCCTAGGGGAGAAGCCATATGAATGCCTCATTGCTTCTGCCAGGAGCTGACATGCCCCAAAGCTGGAGGAGAAACATCTTCTGAACTTCAGGCTCACAGGCACAGCACCCCAGCTCTCCTCCTTTCCCCTGGTGCATCCCTGGCTCTGCCTTGCCCAGGCTCCTGGAGCCCCATGAGAGAGGACCACAGTATTACAGACTCCTTCTTTCCAGTGTTCCTGGGAGTCTGAGCAAACTTGTCGAGTGAGGGTAATCTTGGCTCTTCTCCTACAGGGCTTCTCCTACCCTGGGAAGCTTCCCACTGCTGGTGGTGAGGATGTGCTTGGAGAGGGCTCTCTTTGGTGGAGGAGAGCAGCAGAAGCTGCTCTATCACTCAGTCTGACCATCATCAAGGCCCACTGACCACTGTGCATACCTTGGACATGCACAGCTAGAGGCAGGCACTGGCATGCATTTAAATAAAACATTATATAAAGCTCAGTTATTAAAACAATATGAGGCAATAGTAGAGGGGATGACTGAGTGCTTACCATACAACAAAAAAAAAATTACAGAATTATCATAATGGCAGATGATAAAAAATTCATAATAATTTGTCTGAAGAACAATTGCTGTCTTTGGAAAACTCGGCTTTAATTAACTGACAGATACCAGTAGACATCTACAGCACAGTAGAATGGGCTGAACTCGAAGCTGGATGGTGATGACTCCTTCTGTCAGCTTGTTCAGATGTCAGAAGTTCAATTATGCTGATGGGGGCACTTGCTGAGAGTCTCAGCTGACCCTACCTGGCTTCCCCCAGTCCAAAACCCCTTCTAGTGGTGAGAAGTCACATGAGGTGCATGGCTCAGCAGGAGCTGGACACATGCAGCTCCACGACCTACAGCTGTCACCTACTGCAAGCCAAACCAGGCCCCTCCTGATACCAGAACTATCTGCATGTGGATTTTGCAGAACCCAAAAAGCCCTTCAATGTGGAGCTGGGTGTGTAGGGACACAATCAAAACCTAACATCTCTGGAAAGATTTCACAACCTTTTGAATTAGGAAGTCTGTATTTACAAGGGAAAAATACTCTCCTGATGATTTCTTTGGGCCCAAGGACTACACCAAGCAGACAGGACAACAAGCAGGTTCAAAGCACTTTGTTGTTGCTTCTGTGATGATACAAGACACGAAAAAATCAGCAGTATCTCTAAGTAGCTGTTGGTCTCAATCCTGCTCAAATTCAGGTGTTGTAGTAAACTGAGCATTAAACTGGGCACCTTTTGAAGGAGGTCCAAACACAGACCCAAGTTTCTGGTTTCTCTTAAAAATATTTTGGTTTGGAAATCTGGCCAGTTTGCAAGGCAAACGAGATTGATAAGGCATGTTTCTTACATTGCTGTAATTGAACTTGAGTTATAGTAAATCCTCCTTCAGTCCTGCCAGATACAATAAAAATAAATTGGAAGCCAGAAATGAAGCATCCCAAATGAAGTGATAACCAAACAGGGTCTCTGATGGTTTAATCAGTCAAGCTCCAGCCTCACCTTTGGGAATGTGTAGGCAGTTTCTTATTGTACTAAAAATCCTTTGTCTTCATGCTGCTGCAAGCTCCTGGGTTGAGCTGAAGCTTTGGGAAGAAGCAGTATTACTAGTATTACTGGTGAAAAAAGACTCCTGGTTAAAGTACACTGGGTTCCTTTAAGTAGAGGAGATGATGAAAACCATGAAAGACCAGCTTAGAAGCAGGAAGAATTGGATCCTCAAAATAAGAGGCAGAAAAGAAGTAAATCTGGGAAGCTTCATAGAGCCATCCCTGCATAATAAAGTCCATTCTTAATGCAGCTGACACCCACATTTATCATCTCATTATATCCAAACATGTAGCTGTTTTTGGAAGGAGATTGTTTTTGGCTGATCCATTTGTCACTACAGCTATATCAGCCCTACCTCTCCAAATACAGTATTTTTCATGTTAGAAACAGATTCTTCACAAAACATGGAAATTTCTGTGTGTGTACTATCATAATCTGGTTAGATTGAACACAGATGACGGGGATTACAAAAATAAGAAACCTGCTCATTCTCAGCCCATCTGAGCTGTCAATCTCTACAGCCAGTGAGTGATACAATTTTGTGGGGAGGTGAGAATACAGTGGAAATGGTGTTTAGATGATCTAATCTAAAATGTAGAATGAACTAGACTGAATCTTGAGAGATTTGTCCCAGTGGCTGTGGCTTGCTCTCATCCAAAACCATCTTAATTGAGGAACGTGATCCATCAGAGTGTGTTCCCATATCTTGGCTGATCTGGACAGTTGTCCTTACTAGTCTTATTAAAAGTGGAGCAGGAGGGGAAAGTTCTGACAAGTGTGTATTTGCATACTTTACAGAGGACACATGAAAGTCAAGTATGTTTTGGAGCCTGCATTGCATCAAATGCAAAAGGAAAATCATTTGGAAAAGACCAAGCTGGTTCATCATAACCCCGAGGTATGATTAGGAGACCCCAGAATTGAAAAACCTTCAGTTCTGCCAGTGACTTCAAAACAACTGTCACAAAAACTGGAGCACAGCTTAATTCTGAATGATAAGATCACACAAATAGATCCCACCTGTGCTCATGTTTCTTGTAGAATTGATTAATTGCCATTCATAATTAGTTACTGATTACTAGTAGGTTAACTACTAATTCCTGTACATCTTAATATTACTACTAATTACTGCTGTTTTTCATATTGGGATATAGTTCCTTTGGTGTTTTCTAATTTGCAGAGGTGTAGTATAGTATGCAGTAAGCTTGCAAAACCCAAAACTGGAGTAAAAGCAAGTGTGTTCAAATGCCAGTGAGCGATGTGCTCACTGCGGGCCCCAGCGCCTCAGAGCTGTTCTGTCTGGACACAACTCAGCAGATCATCTGGGCACTTGCTCATAGTTGCACCAAGTTGCTCAGGGCCCTAGCCAGTGAAGGGTGGAGTTCTCCATGGACACGGAGGCCACAACCTGGCTACTCAGCATTATATGTCCCTCCAATTGTTTCCTAGGTCTAAAACACCTTCTCCATCACAAAGGAATTGGAGGAGCAGTGAATAAGGTAGGCACCCTGTCCAGCACCATGGATCCTACTAAACAGCTGCTGTTCTGTCATCAGCCTACTATCACAGACTCTCAAAGCAGGTGGGCAGGAATGGGGTCCTTAGAGAGGCAACTTGCCCAGCTTCACTGCAAAGGGAGACGCGGCCTGTCAGATGGGTTGGGAGAGGGTTTTGGAGCAAGCTTAATGACCATTTCAATGGCGTCTCAACACTGACATTCTAATGCAAAATGGAAACTGGATGCAGACAGCAACATGGTCACACTGTGTGCTCAGCAGAGGCTGTGGGAAAGGGTTTCCCATCTACTATTACTCCAGTAGTGATTATTGGAGTAATAATGGGGCTGGGAGGTGTGCTCTGAGCCAAGACCCTCTCAAGGTCTGTCTTACTGTATAATCGGAGTCATCCATGGTGTCAGAGCCCTCTCACTGGTCAGCAGGGAGAAACAGAGCCTGGGAACAGCAGGCATCCAAAATGGATCAGGTGACTAGCGCCAAAACCCTGTTTGTTTGGCTCTGCTGAGCAAGGGGCCCAGGACTGTCACCTGAGTTGCAGGCATCCCAGCTTCTCCATATGTTCTGGACATGATACTTGATTAAGCCACAGAGGTGCTTCAAATTCATGCAGCAGTTAATAAACAAGTTTCTGCACAGTCAGATACAAGGATTTATTTGTAATTTCTGCTATACAAACAGTCATTTTCACTGCTTTAGGGAAAATTATTTGATTGAGATTCTTTGGCACATACTGTCTGGGTACCCTACATGTGAGTATTGAAACCTTCAAAAGAGGGAGGGGAAACGCTGCCCAAACTGTGACTGGTATATGATCTACAGGAATGGAGGGTTAATACTTTTTTCTGAAAAGAGAGACTTAAAGAAAGGGCATTGCTCATATGTAGAACAAGAGAACTTACGTAAATTCAAAGTAATGTTCTATTTTTGCCACTGTTAATTAAATGTTATCTTGTGTGCTTCATGCTTACAAATCACTCCAGCTATTGTCAGATATCAAGTAGCTTCCCTTCATTTCTTCTTCTTCAATGAAACCAATTTGAAAGTCTCTTTCAGTGATTTGTTTTTAATTGGAAAACACTCCCAAATGCAAGACTGAACAATATGGTCACTGATGTGCATTGATACTGTTAGAGTGTTATTTGTCAAGCCTGTCTTTAGAAGTGAACATCTGACTGGAATCTGTAGTGTGGTTTATTTTCACCCTTTTGCTTTTTCCCCCAAGACTGCTTCACAGGAGCAGTGAAGGTCAGCGAGCACCACGACTCTGCCAGGGAGCACACAGACCCCAGCCTACTCAAGGAGAGGTGCTAGGAGCCTACACAGACATACCAGCAAATGAAGGCAGCAGGTAAGTTGTGGTCATGCATTCATCATCATCCCTCATGATGGTGGAGACAGGGAGAAGGGAGGGTCTAAAGCTGTTTACTTCTCCTTTAAAAATAAAAGAACCAGGAAAAGAGTAGTTTTTGTCTGCTCTTCTGAGGTGTCAGAGGATGCTAGTGACGGAGGCCGGAGTCACATTGCTCACGTCCTCCTCTTCTCTCCTTCTAGCTTCTCCAGTGTGTCTGACCTTTCTCTGTGCCACTGACATGGAGAACCTCTCACATCACTCCCTGCCAAGCCAGCGAGACAGAGCAGTTTAGCAAAGGACTCAGTGAGCCACTGCAATTCAGGGCCAGGCATGAGTAACTGAGGCTGGGAGAGCGTGGAAACACAATGTCCCCTTTCTGGCAGTGACAGGTTGCTGGAACAGCCTGAGCCTTCCCAGTTTGTTGGGAACAACAGCTAACTAAGGATCTGATAGCACTTTGGAACACACCTTTGCTTTCCAGGGACAACCCATTAGACAGAAGGTTGCAAATGGAATATGTTAAAGGAGATGATTTCCCTTTGCAACCTTCAGAGCACACTCTGGGGCCTAGCCACCCATCCGATTTGTTTTCTTCAGTATTTATACCTAGGAAAAAGACTGAGAATCAACATCCCTCTCATCCTCTGTTGATGCAAGCTGCAAATACTGTGAGGCAAATGGCTCCCCTGAGAAATGGCATACTAAACTCTCTCCTGAGGTTGCACACCTTTAACAAGAGCTATAAAGTGGCACAATCCTAGCTGAGCATTGGAAATATGTCTCTTGTTCTAGATAATGCTGTTCCTGGCTTAATAGCACTCTTAAACAGGTTGTCTGGCCTTTTTAAAGAAATGTATAGTAATGATTCTCTTTTGGTTTTTTTGCAGGACTGTCATGGGGCATTTTTACCCCCTGTAATATATTGCTCAGTGGTAATTCTCATCACGCAGATAGTAAAAAGCCACTTGGTCAGGTTTCACTAGAAACTGAAGTAGCCCCTTCACTTATCTTCTCCAAATTGTTCTGGTGCTCAAATAGGTCCTGCCTTGCCTGTAGTGACCACTGTCACAGGTGTAGAAATGCTCAGCTTCTTATGGACGCACTCAGCACCCACTGAAACCTTGCTCTGTCTGACTCAGCTGTGATTACTCACTCCTCTCTGTTAGGGGATTAGTCTTACCTTTGGTATACCACAGAGTTTTCCCACTGCCACTTACATAAACCATTTTTTATCCCGCTGCTATTTGTGTTTGTAACATTGTCTATTAAATAATGAAAAATAAATTGGTCTTTAACAGGGATCCCAGCAAGGGTCCAAAATCCCTGACCCGTTTTCCCTCCATGCTGGCTTAAAGACAATGATTGCAGGGATACATAGTGAGATCATCTTTTAGCTGTAATGATACTAGGTTTTTCTATCCATTTATCTTTACTGATACTTGAATAAAGTGGAAGGAGATAGTTCTTTAGTATGTGTGTAGGAACTGAAGTCTAGTGGTACAGGAGTTTAATAACAAAGATGCCTCAAGTAGATAATACATAATTATTCTAAGCCACAACCTGAGTTTGCATGCATCAAATAAGGTAATTGCAAGTTGGGAAAATCTATGGGTCAAAACTGAAATACAATGGGTCAATGCTGAAATACAGCTGTTTTGGGGAGATCAAAACACAGAGAAGTAATTTCTCCTTTTTATGGCAATCCAGTTAAGTTCATAAAGCAGGAGGACATGTTAACAGAATAGCATAAATTTGTTATCCTGGATGCTGACTCTTGAGATTTACTGAAAACATTTATATCATTTAACCAGAGGGTGCCAGCAACCGAAAAGGGCTGATGAACCATCAGTCTGGGTAAGTGTTGACTTGCTGCCAGCCTCTGTTCTGTACCAGATCTCTTCAGCACAAAACCTAGGCATGTTTCAGGGTTCCAGGCAGCATGGACCAGCCTGCATGACTGGCTTACTCTGCCAAAAATCAGGCACCAGTAGGATTTGTACCCTCAGGCATCCCCCAGACACAAGGGACAAGAGCTGTTAGACCATGTTATGATGGCAGGTCAAACTAACACTTCCAATAGTAAAATAGACAACAGATATGTGGCTGGAAGATATCATCCAGCTGAGGTCAACAAGAGGTGCTACCTCCATGCTGTCCCACCTCTGCTGTTCCCTTTACATCAGCCTTGCTGAGAATGCTGCAGAAGCTGATGTCACATGCTGGGACATATCTGTCAAATGTGCTGGGGGGTACCAAGTATACTCTGGAGAGGTCACTGAGGACCAAGACTTGAAGACCCAGATGGCCTGGGTGTTCCCAGACTGACGTGGCCTCAGTGACCATATGAAACTATCCAGAACTGGCCACTGTGTTCAGCAAGATGCTGCCAGCTCCTGAACAGACAGCTGTATCCTCAATGGGGTGGGAGATCTGAGTGTTCCGCCTCATATCAGATCTTTTTCTTTATCGCATTAGTTGACTTTCTTCTTCTTCTGAGCATGCCCTAGTTTGTATCTTTCACCAGTGAGCTGAGCCTTTGACCCAGAAATCCAGAAGATGGGTGACCTTTAAAGTTCCATATGACCTTGTGAGACCAGAGAAAGTCAGAAAAACAGGTTTAAGTGTTCTACATCTGAATTTTGCTTGCAATGAAGCTGAGAGTAAGAGATGCCAGAAATGGAACTGGAGTTTCTGTCTTTGCTGTTGTTTCTTCTCATGGTCCCTGCATGTTTGTCTTGTCTAAGGCTTCACAGTCAAAAGGATGCATCAGCTGCCCCCCTCATCTTTCATCTACAGACTGCTCCTTAACAAATCTCTCAACTGATTAATAAATATTAATGTTGATTACATGAAAACCATTCTTAACATTTCAGATGCCTTTTACTGCACTGGCAAAATAGGAATGGGAATGAAAAATGGTTTTTGTGTTTTGTAAGAAAGCTGTTCATTAACAGCAATTGTTTTCAAATTACAAATCTAGTAAAGGTCTCCATCCATCCCCTAAATCTTATTTAACTTTCAAAGGAGGAGATCAGGCTATTTGTCTTACTGAAACACTTGATGATGTCTTGTACATTACGTGGCAAAGACCAAGACTGGGGTACAAGAACAGAAAGAGCTGACAGCAGCACCAACATTTTGAGCTCCTGAACGCAATTACTACTAGTCCTTTATGACTAGAGCTATGACCAAAGTGGTTTTTTAGTAGCTGTGAATATGTTTTTACTTCAAGGAGCAAGAAAATCTCAGATTAATATCTAAACTCTCCATATTTTTTTCTGAGTGCTTGTGAGTCATGGAAATAACTGTTGTTTGTTTTCTCATTTGGGGTGAATGAGCTTCAAGACTGTACAATAAGCAGGATAAACAATTAAGAACATTTAAAACTCATGTTTACTTCTAACCACCCCTCAGTGCATTTCTTAACAAATGTGGTTGAAAGGTACATTAATGACATTTTGATGTTTAAAAGAAACAAATACTTTTTGTGCTGGGAGAAGGAAGGGGGTTGGTATTCAGAGCATCTGAACTGCTACTTTGAATTTCTGAAAGATATGTCACGTTCAATTAGCTTTAATTTTTTTTCAATTTAAAATACTTTACTTCAAAACTGGCTGTTTATGATATTTCAGTGCCCATTTAATGTATTAATTATTTGAGTCAGAGGTGAAGTTAAAACATCAACACAATTCAGGTTTCAAATAAAACATTTTCAATTAGATATTAGTATACCATCACTGTAAAAGTTTCATTTTAAAGCCACTGAGTCACTAATAAAGTAACAGAAATCACCATTATAATAGTTCTAGAGCAGACAGAGAAAAGAAACTGAAGACAAATAAGCCTTACTCCTGGAAAAGGAAATGTTAGCCATGACCTTGACATTAGTGATGGGAAAACAGCCATTTTATCCTCTTTCTGACCAACACCTCACCCCTCTGGGTTGCAAACCAAACTTTCCATGTAGCAAGGAGCCCATGGTGGAGAGGCTTTTTGGTTCCAGAATCATGTTTCCCCAGGTAAGGCAACTTCTGCACAGGAAACAGATCTTAATATTAGTTACACTTTAAGGCTCAATTAAATTTGCTTAGTGAACATACAGTCAAGACTGAAGACGTTAGGATGGCATTTGGCACACTGCACTTCCCAGCTTCTTCCCAGCCTCCCCAGGGCCATAGGAGTTTTCTGGCTACCCTTGGCAAGTGAGGCAGGTCCCTGGGTCCAGTCCCATCACAACCAGCATGGTCCCCCAGGCTGAGAGCCACTGCACCTGCCCCTGCCTTCTACTTGCCTATGGATGTAAACACAAATCCCCTCCTGGGGGGCAGAGGCATATGCTGGGACTTCTTGCAACCCTTGGCTCTTGCAACTGGTCCAGCCACCTACCTAAGCTCCTGGCTGGCTGCATCACAGTAGAAGCAGCTGTTAGGGAGAAACATTTTTAAATCCGTCTTTTCTGCTGAGGAAGGGCTTGACTGAGTTCATCACTTGGGATGGGGTACTGGAGATCTCACCTGGTTACTTCCTACCACCCAGTGACACATGGGCAACACTGTACAGCAGAACAGGAAAATGAGGCAGGATAAAAGCAACCTTTTTTTTTTTCTAGCTATTGCCAGAAAATGTTGGACAGACTCAAACAGGAGGTTCACAGTCTTATGGTAATATGTGGCTGCAATGCAGAAGGTGGAAATGCTTGTTTGCATTGCAGAAGAGGTGTCTTTGGGAGGTTATGACTCAACCAGAAAGTCCTTCCAAATTTCAAATTAATCACTTAGCTTTATGTATGACAAAGCCCTCAGATCCCAGCTGATTCTCTGAAGAATCAAGAACAGATGAGGACTGAAATGAAATAAAATCCTGTAAATAAAATATAAGCCCACTTCTCCAATATTGTCTCTCAAATGCACTCAAATGTTCATGAGACTGTTTATGCATTCATAGTGTTTGGGTTTTTATATATCTGCTTTTTTTCTCACGTATTAAGAAAAAAAACCCCTAAATCAGACCAGTATTTACTGATATTCATGCATTACCAGTCATCAAGGTATCTCTGAAATTGGTCTATTCAGTTTTAGTTCCCTAAAGAGACAAACACAAGCAATTGTGTAGAGGCAGCACATACAGCATTGAACCTTTCCCAGGAGAAATCATGGGAATTGTTTTGGTAAGATGTATGTAAGTCTCCCTTGAAAAGATGATTCAAAAGAAAAATGCGTATTCCAAATAGCCATTATTCTCATGACGAATATTTTCTGAAGCCTTTTATTATTAGGCAACTAAAGAAAAAACAAACATCCTCAGTTCCATGAAAAAATCCAGAGGAAAGGCTTTAAAAATTGTATTTTTGTCAACTAATTAGCTAAGGCTGTAACTTCATATAATTAAATATATTGCATTAGTTATACAGTGGAAGACTTTATTTATTTATTTATTTATTGCCTTGTGAATCCCTTGGGTTTAACAATTTGTACCTTAAGGAGAAAGATCCTGTAGAAACTATGAAACATGATCAGTCAAAATCCAAATAAAAAGTCCCAGAGCTCACAACAGGAATGCAGAGCTTTTCCCTCATTTCCCTTTTTTGGCCCTCACACCAGCTTCTCCCAAGAGCTACCAAATACATCTTTCATTTTTGCTGTTTTATGCCAGAGTCTTACCATTCCACAGAACAAACTGGAAAGCTGCTACACATGTTCATCAGTTAGTCTAGAAATCAAGCCTGTTTTTTGCAGGTTTAGATAGAATCTTGCAGAGAAACTTTTAACTTCTGCATTTTAGAAAAATATCCTGTATTTCTTAGCATATAGCTGCCACTTTAATATGAATGTCCTGAAAGAAATCTATTTTTATATAGTATAATTACATTTTTTCATAGTACCTGCTTCCCAATTCCTTGCACATATTTTCTGCTGTGCTACCTGCTCTGCTTGCTGAGTGATAGCTTTGTGATGGCATTGGTGAAGCAGATAAGGGGAGGAGGTGGAAATGAGTCTCTACAATTTACAGGTTTTAAAAATGATTAGTTATGTTTCTCTTATCATACGTTTTATGTATGGGGCTTCTTCTGGAAACAACTATCTGAGTCACCAGAATGAAATTTCAGCATGAATCCTCTGTGATTTATATTTCTTTTTTTAGCCCACTGTATGGAATAATACAGATTGTTTCCATTTTGAATAATTATTTAGAACCATAGAATCATAGAATTATTTAGGTTGAAAAAGACCCTTAAGATCATGAAATTCAACTATTAGCCCAGCACTGCCAAGTCCACCATTAAACCACACACCAAGCACCACATCTACATGTCTTTTAAATACTTCCAGAGATGGTGACTCCACCACTTCCCTGGAAAGCCTGTTTCAATATTTCACAACCCTTTCCAAGAAAAATTTTTTTCTAATATCCAGTTAAACTTCCCCTGGTGCAACTTGAAGCCATTTTCTTTCATCCTAATGTTTGTTACTTGGGAGAAGAAGCCAGCTCCCAGCTGGCTAGAACCTTCTTTCAGGTAGTTGAAGAGAGCGATAAGATGTCCCCTGAGCCTTCTTTTCTCCAGGCTGAGCAACCCTTTCTATTTCTATACTTAGAAGTTGGATTTTATGTAAGGGTTTCTATTATGACTACCTGCTCTCTCAGGTATTCATAAAAAAATGTGTATCTTTTGATTTATCAGTAACAAAGCCTCTTCTTTAACTCCTATTAGAGAAAACTATCCCTCCATTATTCTGTTTTTGAATGCAATTCCTTTACATGAATTGTTTCAGCCATTGTTTCCTTTTTCCTGGATGCTGTTTCCGTATTTCCTGCCTTTAGGCAATGATGACAAACACAGACTTTTTTTGGGCAGTGACAAACTTACAGCACTTCTCCATACCAGCCAGCACCATGATGCAGCAAAGTTATGCAAAAGCCACTAATGCAGCTCAGCTCAGCCTTGGTTGTCCAGAATGGATTTTTGGGGCCTGTAGATAGATATTAAAAGTAATGGGACCATTTAAAGACATCCCTCATAAGCACAGAGGCAAAAGGATTGTCTGTTAAAGTTACTGTGCAAAAGGATGGCAACAACAGCTCCAAACATTTGTGGCCTGCAGAGTGCTAATTATTTCACAGAAATTGCCTTGCTATCATTTTTTCTTCCTATGCTAAGTTATTCAACATACATCTTGGTCTTGTCCAGACCGTGTTTTAATTAGTCCTGAGCAGATGGATAAGAACTGGAATTTTGTCTCTGAAAAACTTTAAGAGCTCCCTGACATCTGGTGGAGTATAATGATTAAGACTCATGAGCTTCTTGAAATACATCGGTCTCAGTCATACATTCAGCCCAAGATGAGAGCTTGCTTGGTAAATAGAATCTGAAGAATAGGCAAAAGAAGTTGTGTGACTGCTTTCTCCTAACTTCCAGCGCTGGTAACTTCCAGCATTAACATTACTATTTGCAGGCATCTGGGAGCCAAGTCTTTGAAGGCCTCTTTGAAGCAGGAGGGGAGGGCATCCAGGCTGCTTCAGTGCAGAGCTCATTCTCCATTTTGGTCAAAGATTGACTCCTGCACAGACAGGAAGGAGTGGTGATGATTTGGAAATGTTTCTGCTGGTATTTTATTAAAGATATACCATTCATGGATAAATAAATGGAGGTATCTCTCCAAAGTGCATAAAAGAGTAAGATCATCTGTTTAAGATCTTTCCAAGGAACATTAATGATGTACTGAAATAGAGTAGCAAATTCATACACCTTGTAATCAACTGACAAAGCTGGACTGTAGTATCAACAGCAGACATCTTTGATCACACACAAAAAAAGAATGTCTGTATTTGAGAACATAACAGACATATGTGAAAGAGATGGCAAGCCAATTGATACAGACCAGTGACTAGTGTTCAACTCAGAAATATAATTCTGCTGTATATAAAAAAATAATTTTTTAAGACATGTTATAGTGACAGCTACATGGCAAAAAATATGGCACATTTTTGCAAATGTTTTTTAATGCAGAAATTGAACCCTACTCTGTGAGATCCTGTTTAAGGCTGAAGAAAGGTGGTGAGGCAAGAATCAAAACTAAGGATGAAATGAACCAACTAAATAAGGTATGAATGAGCACAGAGGCATTTGGCATTCTGTTTCCCAGTATTTTGCTAATATGTTGTAGCAGGACTTCCTCTCTACCCAGAAGAGCTTATCTTTTCTGTCTATCAGCTGGTGCAATAATTCAGGGCATTTTCCCCCTCACATGAATCTGCTAATCGGTGAGATAACCCAAGCCGGATATCTGTCCAGTAGTGAGTTATCTCTGGTGCCATGGAGGTGGCATTCCCAGCTGACAATAAACATCTCCCTTGAGAGTAGATTGAAGAAAGACAAGCCTTCAATTTCTGACTGGCAGACACTTCACTTTACAAATTATAAAAGCTACACAAAACTTCCACAAAGCAGAAGTCTTCCGCACGTTCCCTGGAAATGTGTGGGGACCTCTCCTCAATATGAGGATGCCTGTCTTGTGTTATTTTCCCAGGAATTGAGTGAAAGGAAAGTCATGCGATTCATCATCAATTTGGTGGTAAGTTAAATTGATTTCCTAAATCTATACTATTTCTTCACTAGCTCTAATATAGATACCTTTATCACGCACTGTTTATGTATCTACTAGTAGTTCTTTTGTTTATCCTGAGTAGTAAGTAGTCTATTAAAATCTTTTTTCTGTTAATCTTGTGTCTATTCAAAAAATAATTCATTTTATAATAGACCTAATTGGCCATCCTTAAGGACTTGCAAGCGAGAGCAATTTGGGGTGCAGGTCATCTCAAATAAAGCCACTGCCAGAAATCTAAGCCTAAGGCAGGATTTGTCTAACCTCTCACTCCATTCACAACATATATATATTAAACATGTATTCACTTTATTTAGTGCAAACTTGGGAGACTGTCATAGAATCATAGAATTGTTAATGTTGGAAAAAACCTCCAAGATCATCAAGTCCAACCATCTTGCTGTATGTGATCCTCAGATTGTGCAGGAGGAAAGAAGGTGAGGGCAAGGATCAAAACTTTTGCAGAGACCGATGGACATCGAACTAACATGACAAATCCTGTATAATCTGGTTTGACCTCATTGCTGTCTCTGTTCTGGGCAGGCATTTGCTCTAAGGATCTCTGAAGGTCCCTTATGACTTGAATCCCATAATCAGACACACTATATGGATATTGTTGCTGAAAAGTGGAGATCTCCACATTTTCCTGAAATCAGTTACCACAACTGACTTCATTCAATTCACAAAATTCACTTTATTTATAATTTTGATCTCTATATTTAGTGTGTAACTACACTTCTGAATAAGAGGGATGACTCCAGAGATGGCTATCTCGAGACACAGCATCTTTTAAGTGTTAAGAGTTGGAGTCAGATTTGCATTCAAACACTGCATAGCCCATTGGTACCTGTCATGGCTTGACAGTTTTACCACATCATAGAGCTTTAGGCATGTGACTACTCTTTAAGGATTATTTTAAGAAAGCAAGACACCTACATCTGGAACCCTCTTTGTACAATATCCTAATTTAAACTTAGCTTCAAGTATGCAGCTGGGGATTTAACTGGAGTCATTATAAGCTACAGTGGTGGCCTACCTGTCACCCACAGCCTCAAATTCACTTGTGATGGGAAGAAAGTATCCCCTGCTGATCTTTGATTCAAATAGACACAGCACAAATCATTTCCTTCAGTCTTCCTAAGAGAAGGCAGTTCCCAGCCTGAGCAGCTGGGGTTGGCTTTAAGCCCAAAAAAGGCTGAATGGATGGATTTAGGGACAGAGTCATAAAATGACTAATCGAAACAGCAGTGCCTAACCCTCTCAATAGTCACATGCTGTGCTGACATTTTCAGGCAGGTCAACTCCAGATGGCCCAGTTACTCAGTGGCATTCAAATCAAACCTTACAATGTGGCCCTATTAGGTGCAATCATTAATACCCATTCTTGCCAGTGCTAAAACACTTAGATGAGGCTCCAGGAGACTCTGCAAGCTCTCAAGATGAGAACCAGTAATGAATGCATAATCTGCTGAGTAATAAGGCCATTTCTAGGTAGAGATGAATGTTTACTTGGGAGCAATCTTATGGTTCACTTCACCTGAAAACCTTCTCAGAAAAATGCAGATGCTGCCTCAGTGGATTCCAAGGGGAAACATTACCCAAAGAACCCTCCAAGGCTCTAAATTTTAAAAATTTTTATTGTAAAGGATTTCATAGAGCAATAACTGGGGGGAAAGACATTTACTTGATCAGATTTTCCAGGATGAAGCACTTTATTACCAAAGTTAATTTTTGGCTATAGGGAAGAATTTGTAACTTGTGTAACACTACCATGGTGGCTGAAAAGATGGGTTACAAGCACTGATAACATCTGCATGGAGCACTGAACATTAAAGGTTTGCAAATTCTTATAGGTAAGATGGATTTAAAGCTGCCCTGCATTTTTATTTGGAAAAAAAAAAAACAGTCTGGAGCTGGAATCTTACATAATGGAAACAAATGTTTTCAGTAAACTCAGTACATACAGAACTGTTTGCACTGGCTCACGTGGGCTTGTACGAAATGTGCAGTGACTGCTCATGCCCTACATGTGTAGAGTATGCCTTCTCTCAGCTAGAGACGCCTTCACCCAGCACTGATGTGTTCTTACACATATTGTTCTGTTGGGTTTCTGCCAATCTTCTGCATCTGTGGGGCATTGCAGGGGAAATGTTCCTTCTCATTTCTTGTGACCTGGAAGATCTTTGTGCACCAAAGGCCAATGATTATAAAAACAAGAACTTCCTTTTCCCTCCAAATCCTGCCCCAGCCTTCTCCTTTTCTCTTTCAGTCAGTGACTGGCAGATTTTCTGGCTATGATAGAAAATTCAAGCCTGACTATCAAATGACTCCCCCTGTTATGACCCCATTAGAACTGCTGCAGTTCCATTTGTGCTCACAGGCCAGGGGCTGGGGCTTACCTAGGCAGGTGAAATAAGCTCATATCACCTTGGAAAACCATGCTGTCAGCAGCATGTACTTGCACTGCAGTCTACCAGCACCTCACAGGATCCAAAAGGTTTTTCTGAACAGACTAGAACAATCACATTTTCAACCACTGTAGTCAGGTATCTCTGAGGTATCTTAAGAATCACCACATACTTACATACTAAAGAAGTTTCTATTTTATTCACAGGACAACCCTGAACATCCATCCTTTGTGAATATCACCAACTTTACATACCAATTCTGTGTAGGGATAACTTAAAGAAATAAGATCCATATATGTAACTTCATACTTCATCTGCTGTTTTGAAGAGAAGTATGCAAAACTTTTCACAATGTGCTTAAACTAGTAGGCAAAGGCAGAAGACAGACACATAGTCTGTCACATGTCTTCAATACTTCAGCATGGGCTTTCTAATCTGGTTAGGGGAGCAACTGAAGGGATATCGCAGCTGTTCTTTGTATGTGCTGGATGCTTTGTAAGACCCATCTCTGAAGCTTTATCTGTGCCGTACAGTGTGTCTTGCATTAGTGATTTATCGAGTGGTTGCTAGCAAGCAGGTTTATTTACAAAGCACAGTGACAGCCCTGGTGGTGTCTGTTACCAGTTCTAGGAGTGGTTCAGCTGTGGTACTGTGATACCTGCCCAAGTTAAATTACATTTCCATGCATGGACCAGATCCAAGTACGTCAAAGGCAGCAGCAAGAGCTAGCTCTACCTTAAATCTTTCACTAAAGGATTTGAATCCCAGCTAAAGGTAATTTATTGGTTTTCCTTGAGTGAAGACCTGGAATGTATGCATACAAGAATATGCTAATTTAAAGTAAGTTAGTCCCTGGTTGGTCTGCAATGTTTTGAGGATAAAAAGTTAGGGACAACTACACTTCTTTACATAAAACCTGGGCTTAGTCACAGATGATGGATGAAGCAGAGCGACAGGTATTTCCTGAATCCAAACACAAAACCATGCTGTGCTCAGGTCTGAGCTGCAATTCTTCATGGCCACAAGATCCTGCACATCACCCTAATGACAAGATCTTTTCTCTGAGACAGAGCATCTCAGCAGCCCATATAAGTACTCAAATACTCCCCGCCTACAAATTTTGTTAGAAATGCCTGAAAAAAATCTCATTAATCTCAAAATTTTACTACAGCATCTCAAGAAAACTGGTCTCAAGAAGCGAAAGGCACAAGAGTCTTGAAGAGTCCTCTCACACACATTCAGTATTCGCATACAGCTATGTGAGGGCAGCGAAGGAGTAGTCTTGCTTTGTGACTCTGGAAGCTGAGAAGAAGCTGGTGGGGGGCTGAATAGTGATACAGCACAGTTGCATCGACACCAATAAATTCAAGCACACAGGGGGACACTCCTGAGCACAGGTCCCCAGGACAGCACCCTTGTACATCACACTGGCTGCACCTGTGACCCCGCTGCTCCTGCACAGGAAGGCAGGACCCTACTGGCCACTCTTGTCCCGGGGTGGTGGGCAGCTGGCAGAGGAGCCAGTGCCTCTTGGCTCTG
Source organism: Eulacestoma nigropectus (assembly GCA_013397775.1). Lineage (NCBI taxonomy): Eukaryota > Metazoa > Chordata > Aves > Passeriformes > Eulacestoma > Eulacestoma nigropectus. The sequence goes on from VZTE01002991.1 coordinate 309,565, forward strand.
ACTGTGCCAAGGTGAGAACATGAGGGGCACAGAACCACCAAGGACCTACTTTTCCCTTCCCCATTCAATTTCTGCATATGCCAGAGGCACTCATAGAATTGTGCAGAGGCTGAGGACTGGGGTCATGTAGGATGTAGCCACTTCTGCAGCTGTGGCCTTTACCTGTTCTGTCAGTTCTCCACTCCTGTGAGAGGGACTGACTTTCCTTTGCAGTTTTTGTTCACCAAATCCAGGCTTGAGGGCCCAGATTTCCAGCTCCTGCTGATGGCTTTTGAACAAGTTAGCCCCTGGCCTCAGGTATCAGCACTGAGCCTTTCAGAGAAGATCTCTTCTGTTAGCTGTAACCACCTGTAGTCAGGCCTGGCAGTCCAGCTCTCAGCTCCTTCACATAACCTTGAAGGGTATCAGAAAGACTGCAGAGAGAGAAAGGATTGAAGTGGCCAGGGGGAAACTTCACCACACCATGGAACAAAGCGGTCTGAGATGCTTGATTATAAGGAAGAATTTTTGTGTTGTGAAATTTTCCAGTTTTCTCTGAAGAGCTATTAGACAAGGATGCATGTATCAATGTCACAGACCTTTGCCACCGACAGTGGCACCAACAGTCCCTCTGAGAGTTTTAATGGCTTGAGAATATATTTATTTCTCAGTACATTATAGCTGAAATAAGTTCCTAATTCTTGCCCAGTTTCACATCAAAATCATCCAGTATTTTTTATCTCTCTGTCCCTCATGGCTACTTTGGCAAAAGATAAATTGTTTGCTGTTAAAATATCTTGACAATTCTAGCTAGCACAGGGCAGATTTTTTTCCCCTCTCATCTGAAAAGCTATTAGTATGTTCCTCAGGGTAGAGGTGATTAGTTTACACCGGCAATGTAGTAATAAAATTCTCTCCTTAACCCTCTCATTATGCACAGGAAAAATATAGATGTTTGCACCAGAATTATGATGCCAGGACTGATTACTGACAAAGAAGTCATTTGAACACAGGCATGACAGTGAGTAGCATTACACTTTCATATTACAGTATTCCTGGCATGAGTAGCTGGGTTCTGAACATCATTGTGGGCATGAATAGCAACTTCTAGAAGTGTTTGTGCCCCATCTGCAGTGAAAAAGAGGACTGCTGAATGACTTGGCACAGGCAACACTAGCAGCAAGGAAGAGGAGAGAAAGAGAAGGAAAAAAAGCTAGCAGCCTCATATATAATTTAGGTTTTCGTTCAGTTTTGCTACTATTTCAAAGTTGGCTTGTCATCACTAATTCAGTAGCTGGATCACGTATCAAAAACTGCAGTAACAGTGAGAAGTTTGGCTTTCTCTTGGTCTCACTTGTAGCCAGTCTCATACTCTTCAAAAACTGGGCAGGCAAACTGGCACTCTGGTGTGAGAACAAGAAGTCCAAATAGGGAGTTTTGGTGTTGTTAATAACAAGGCAGCTGTCATGCTCTGCAGCTGATGGGGATCCAGACAGAAATTTTGGGGTGACTTGTTTATTTGCACATGTAAATCTCAACAGAAATTTAAGGGAATAATACAGTGGCAAACAAATAGTATAGGCTAGTCAATATCAAGATAACTCCAGCAAAGGAATTTGGTGTATTTGTGTTGGCAAAGAGAGAAAAGTAGCCATTACCACCTGGGGAACAACCTTCTCCTACATGTTTCTTTACACACTCACCCTGAGATGCCAATTAAAAAGAAGAGCCTGGTAAATCCAAAGGTTTCAAAGCAGCTGATTTGTAAGAAGAATCTCCATGTGGAAAGAAAACATTGTAATAACTTCTGGGGAAGAAAAAAAGCCATACGAACTGAGGACTGCTTTGAGACCATGGTCTTGGTGGAATTTTCACTAGCCTTCCTGTTTTCAAAACACAGATGCATTCCTGCTTACTTGCTGCACTTTTCTAACACACAGCAAGAAAAGAACTTTTTCAGAGCTCTGTTCATATTAAAAAACACTGATTTTTGTGATTTATTGATGTTTGGGAAGCCAACTAAGCAGAGTGGTGAGAAGAAAAAGACACCACAAGTTTCACCATCACACAGAGCAAACCCTCTGAAACACTTGCTACATCTCCCTACTCTGGCTTATCAGCAGTGTTTTTGGAGTTGAGCTGAACCTCAGCTATTGGCACAAAGTACAGCATGTCCCTTTGAGATCACAACCCTCCTAGTCATGCATTGTGTCTTCTTTGCAGTAAATATTATTCCTGATCTGTTTTAGGACTTGATGGAATACATTGGGAAAATTACATAAATATTTCTGAAGAAGATTATGTAGGGGGAATAAGGTATTCCCCTTTAAATAGAGTGACTCAAAAAACCCTGCATTTGTCATAATAAAAGCTCTAAACCCTCCTCGATTCACATGTGTGTGTGACATGAAAATACAAGTTAAACGCAGATACAAATTCTGACAGTATATTCACAAATGCAGCTTTAAAGTTTATACTGAAAGACCTGTTTCATATGGCAAACTGAAAATACTACAGCCTGAATGTTCTCTTCCAGGACTAACAGGCCCCCAGAAGGAGAAACCACAGGAAAATCATAGGGCTATAATTGGGAACAGGATATCATGTTGAACATTGCTTATCTGACACAACTTTTGTTTCGTTCCAAAGGGATGGAAGCTGTTCTGGATGTGAGGAATGAATCAGACTCAAGAGGCTGCCGAGAATGAAAAAAGCTAAAACTCCACAATCTTAAATGTTACTTTATGATAGAATAGAAAAGATGGTAATTTTTGCAGTAAAAACCTATACACTAGGAAAAAATCTAGTATGTTTCGCCTATGTCAACCCAAAGAAATGCAAAAATTAAAAATCTGGCTTCGTACCAAAACCTCTGATAGCCTGGACATTGAATTGCATTTGGTTATCATTTAATTATCTAATAATTAATACTAAAATTTGACTTTTTTTTTTTGTTTTAACTAGATTTAATTCCATTTGGCTCCAATTCAGATAATAAAGCTATTGAGATCATTTTAACTCATCAGGCTTCCAGTGGAATGTCAGGTAATTCATATAGCATATGTATTAAAACATCTCACACTTGATTTGTTCTTAATTAGAGCCTCAACACAAGAGTATTGCAATATGAAGAGTTACACGCATCTGTCCCTGGCTGTAAATGACTACAGCAGTTCTGAGATCACTACTCCAGCTACTTTTAAATACACCTATAGAATTTCTCATGAAATACGAGTCAGGAAGAAACCTGCCAGTTTAATTAACCCGGTGATGAGTTTGCTTCCTTTGCTTCTGTTTTCCTTCACAAAACTATCTCTTTTGCTTTTTTTTTTCCCCCCACAACAACCCAGATGGAAAAGTATTGCATTTGCAAGAAAAATTCCTTCAAAGAGAGCTTTCTAATTGTCAGCAATATGTTTAAGTGTTTCAAATTCACACCTTCACATCATCCAGTATTTTTGTGTTCCTTTTGATTCTTTACTAAAACCAGAACTTAAAAATTACGCAACCTGTAGCGTGATGAGAGGAAGTGGGAATACTGCAACTTCCACAAATATGTGTAACAATTAATACTACAAGTATTATAGTATTATTAGTAGCAGTTACTAATATTTAAGCATTGCTGATCAAACAGGTGTAAAACCCTGTTTGACGTTCTTACTGTGTGATTGGCCATGGAGAGATGGGCACGTTTTCTGCCCTGCTATCATGTGATAAAAAAACCCACACAAGCAGTTTTCTTGGTTTTAGCCATCTGCTTTTTATTGACCTGCGTGACTGCTGTGTAACTGTTTCTCTTCCTGTAACAAGCACTGGCATCTTCGATTCTGGGGCATGCTACAGGCGGAGAACGGCCCATAGGCAGTGTGCAGGCAAACCACACACTTCTATGTCATTGCCTGGCCATTGTTTGCCTAAGGTTTGCCAGAGGGCAGGGTGAAGAGCAGGAGAAATGTCAGCAGGGCTGGTGCAGAAGTGTAGATGGAGCAGATGAAGTGGGTTTGCACATAGGTACTCGGAAAGGGCAGAGTGGGAAGGCATGTTCCTTGGGTGCAAGCACATGACGGCCATTGGACACCACAACACCATACCCCAAGAGAAGAAAGAACTCTCTCTCCTGCTGCTGCACTGACAAAGGGGCATGCATGACACAAGCTAGCAAATCCACCACAACTGTCATGCTAGTGGGATCCTTCTGGGATGGGGATGTAGCATGGAAGAGAGGGTTAGCTGCAACTATTTTGGCATCATTAGCATCAGATGTTTTTTCTGGGATCTTCAGCCTGAGCCCCAGATACTGAACTCAGTGTCTTCAGAGACCAGCCTTCATGTACTGCTTTGACCCTTACCTGCATTAATCTATTTTTGCCTTTGCAGCTGAGCAAAGTTGTCAAAGTTTATTTGCAATCACTAAGCAAAGATGTCAGATGTTTGGAAGCTTTATGCCACTGAAAAAAAAATGTGTTGAATAGCCTTTATAAAACATGCAAGCAAAGTTAGCATCAAAGCCAAAGAGTTTAGGTTGATGCAGTCCCTGTGACCTGTCCCTGCTGGCAGGTGGATGGTGACTCACACATGCTCTGAACGTGCATGTGCTGTTTGAGACAAGCTGCTCAGGGGGTAATGACAAAATGCAGGCAATGTTATCTCTGCTACAGCAAGAAAAGCACATCCATATTTATTCCTCTGCATCAATAGCAAGTTCAGAAAAGAACATTGTGACTTTGGAGCAACTGGGGTGTCTCTGTTAAGGTATCTGTTCACTCTACAGCACTAAGGATAGAGGTATCTCCCAGCAGCAGAGATTCCTAAGGAGAAGGGTAGAAAGAAGCTGTCCCTTAGAAGCAAGTGATTCACTCTTTCTAGGGTACCAACTCCTATAGACACAACAGGCAAGTCTTGCTCCTTTACTCTGCTGGCAGCCCTTAGATCAGATCATCTCAAGGAACAGCCAAAAGTCAATTTCAGTGACTGTCTCCAGCAGCTGCAGAAGAGAGGAAATGAGGTTACCAATCCATTTTGCCTAGTTAGGCAATTTTCAATACTGTGTTTCAGGCCGTTAAAAAATAAAAACAAATAAACAAAAAACCAACCAAACAAAAACCAACCAACCAACCAAAAAACACAAACAAAAAAACCCAAAGCAAAAACACACCAACAAAACCACAAAAACCACCAAACACAATCCTTAAATGCCACCTAGTGGTAAAAGCTATTTTCTTTTAACATCACTGCTTCACAGGGAAACGCAAGGGGAAAAGGACCACTGCATGAAGTCATGGTTAGATAAGTTTGGATTTTCTGAGTTCACTTCACATTCTTACCCTTGAATGTCTCAAGGTCAGAAGCTCTAGGAATATTGGAAATATGTTCACAGGGCTCAAGCTCTGCAGTGCTGTGTGCTGTGATGTCTCACTTTCAAATGCCTTGACATGGGACGAGTATCCCCAGCTGCAAACTGAGGAGCCTGTCCTTGCAGTAGGACAATGGGTAGGTCTACTACATGCAGCTGGTGTCTGTGTGAACCCAGAGACCTTAAGATGCTGTGAAGGGAGACAGCCACCCACGGTGCAGACACAAGAGGAATCTCACATGCAGAAAATTTAAAGCCTTATTAATACCAGTATCTTAAAATTGGTTCAAAGTTGCTGCAGCAAGATAGTAACAAGTAGTTCACTAATTCTATTTGAAATCTCTGTGCTGTCGCAAAACAAGCTGTCAACACTGGCTGAAACGGTCTGCATAGCATGAATTCCAACTAAAATTACTGACCTTTTGGTGGTACCTGCAGCCTTTCACAAGCACTTCCTGGTCCTGCCTGACAAAATCCCCATGCCACAATATCCTCAGTAGCTATCAGAACAGAGGTCACTGACCAGTTGTCTTTTGTTTGGATACACAGTGTTCTGGGGCTGCTTTTCTGCAGAAATACTCCTCATGTCTCTGAGAGGATGCTGCTGGGATCCCTGATCAGCTGGGACCCCAGACCAGAGCAAAGCTGAGCCAGCGATCTGCCCAAGCTCTGAGGAACTGCATGAAGATCTCTAGCATGACACATTCTGCTCTCCTGTAGTTTTAACTCCACATTACAGCAAAGGAGCCTTTAATCTACCCACAGGCAATTTGCCTTCTTCAAAGCAGCACCATGGCAAGAGGTAGACAATGTGACTCCAGTGGACGTACTAAAGAACTTGTTCTCTGAGAAGTGCCACTCTAGACAATGTTGCCAACTTCAAAAAGCTTAGGACCACACCAGAGAGCCTAGATCAAGTTTGGAAGCATCTATTTTTCAAATAATATACATCCATATGAAAAGGAGGGTGCTGACACAGAAGAAAACCTCTGGATTCCCTGCTGAAAAGATCTGTAGTTTGATCTACTTCAACTGGTTTTCTCTTTCATTTCCCTGTAGCTGACTTCTCTTTAAGATATATGTGTAGGTTGTGATGTGTGCAGTAGTGCTCGTATTACTTAAAATAGGTTGTTAGGGCACTTAACTTGGCATTTGTCATTGCCTCATCAAATGTGATATGCTGATGAAAGAACCATTAAGTTCCAGGAAGACTTTTGAGGATTTCCCTGTGAAAATCCATAGCTCAAGGTAAGCTATCACCACCTGAAGAATTTTCTCGAGAATCTCCATGTCACTGTAAGGCTAGAAACAAGTATCTGCCAGGCCCATGATCACCACTTCCTAAGAAACCTCAAACCAGAAAAGAGCAGCCAGAGATTTACCCCAAAACCTGAAGTGCAGTGGGGCTGACACTCACATGGAGAAAGAGAAGACAAGACACAAGGATACAGGACTACGAGCACTGAGCTTACAAATCTCAAGGAATTTGGAATCATTATGTTTAAGCTCAGTTTTACAATAGAGAACACACATGTAATCATACTCATAGCAGCCTTTACCATTTCAGCGGTGGGACAATGCCTTGAAGATGTGATGGCAAGAATGGCTTCAAGCACTCCTCCATATCTGTGCACTGCCCCTCAGAAGGAGAAACCTGCAAAAAGCAATAGATGAGGACCACATCCTCCACTGGGGTATGGGAATGAGGGAACAGAGAGCAGTCCTGGAGCCATGCATGCTGGGCTGGCATGTGCTCCTGCAACTCTTGGTTGTTTCTGCATAGCATCGGTATAGGGAAAGAACAGCTGGTAACAGAGCTCTGTGTCTTCACTCTTCCTACACCTCCAGGCCCTCTCTGACAGCGTTGGGCTCCTGAATTTTGCTTGTGCAGGCAGCATGCACTGTGGCATTTTCTTTCATGGAGGTCTGGGCTTGTGATAGCTGTTTGGTGAGTAGAGCTCTTCTGGAGATAATACCCTTAGCCAGACAATCTGTGTTTCAGCAGCTTTGCTGTCCCCACTTCCTACAAGCCACTTCATCTTTATTCCACAGCCCTCTGTCCTTTGGTTGCAAATGCCCGTGACTGAAGTCCTCACCGCCTTTTAATACAGAAGGTGCAGGAGCTAGATACCTGTTTTCTGTCTAGCTGGATTGGGATGCTGTCGCCGAGGGTCTGGTGCTGGTCAGCACCAGTACGCTGCAACCTTCCTAGAGAGAGCATCCCGCAGGGAACAGCCCTTCCAGGGTCACTGGCAGGCCTCCCTGGGCAACAGGTGATTTCAGCAAGTGTAGCAATCTCTCAGCTACAAGTGATTCCAGCTCTTGTGATTCAGCTCTTTGTGAAATCACCCAAGGCAAACTCGGGGACAGAGAGACAGGAGCCTCGTATGGCAGTTCCACAGGAGTAGCCTTTATTGTCCAGCCACCCCGCAAAGGGGAGGCCAGGGACGAGAACTCCCTGTTGTCAGGGGTATAAGCAGGGGTTTATATGGGAAAAACAGGGGGTGGGGTGGAAACCCATTAGCCAACAGGGTACAGGCTATTACCATGAAGAAACAAGGCATGTTGGGAGGTCACCATGATCCTGAGGAAGGTTGCTTATCTCTGACTCCTCCAGGGGAGTGCATAAGGCTCTTGCTTTGAGGGCTCACAGCCCTCCACAGGATGCCACCTGCACTTCCAAGTGTAACTACCCCATCCCAAAGCACCAAGGAAGAGTACAGACAGAGTGGTTGCAACAGCAGTTCATGAGTCCATGTCAAGGGTGCACTAAGAACATAGGAAGGAAAGTGGCATATTCAGAGGCACTGACAGATTGGTGGCAGGGATGCACATCACCTCCACCCTCTCCATTTTCGTCTGCTGCAAACCTTTAGGAACAGGCTCTGTTTGAAGTGCTGGCATCACTTTTCATCTTCTTTTCACTGCCTGAATTGCAACATCGATTACTTTTACAACTTAACTTGCAGATCGAAGTCCAGCCTTTTAAAAAATAAGATAGTGCTATTCCCTAAACTTAACGCAATTTAATACAGGGCAGTGAATGAAATCTGCTCTTTCAGGAAGTATCTCCCCCCAGCTCAGGTCCTTTTTTACTTATACAAATTAAGTGAAACCATCCTGATACAAATAAAAGCATTACCCAAAATAAAACACTTATTGATAGAGACAATACACTAATTCTCAACTGATGAGACATACTTTTCCAATGAGAAATTACAGAAGAGCAAAACTGAGGCCTGAAACTCTGCTAGTTATCTTAGTATCTCTTACGACCTCCAGTCCACACTAGAGCTTTACTTCCTTTTACAAAATGCTTTAAAGAAGACAAAATACATGTATTTTTTTCCCATTTCCTTTGAGTTAGGATATGGACAGACATACATTTGCTTCTTGCCTGCTCATGTAGCCCACTTTATAGAGATCAGGCATTTGATTCTAGTGGCTTCCAGTCAGAACAGCACGACTGCATGTCTTTGCACTGAACAGTAGCATTCTTGTTAAACAAGCACTGCCAGGTACTGTGGTTTTTGGACTCAGGTGTCTTTGGACTTACTATTTTTTGGAAATTTAATATATTAAAAATATATGCATGTAAATAAAATAAATACATTACTTGAAGAAACCTGGTGAAACCCAAAATCTGAGAGTGGTACATCATTCAGGACATACCTGAAGGCAGATGTAGACGTCCATGTATGCAATACATCCACTATTGCCAGATCTAAAAGCTATTAGACTATGATCTACTACAATACGCTTCTCATTTCTGCAGCAAGACGCAAAAGCAACGGAGTGTATCACACAGTTTATTAACGACTGAGAAGCACTGCGTTCAGCAGAGAAAGCACACTTCAAATAAGAAGTCTGTGAGGTTAAGTTTGGAAAATTATGATATTTGAGATGGGGCTCAGGGGGAAAACCCAAGAACCTTCTGCAGCTGCTTCCAGAAATCCCAAGAACAGAAATTTATATAGGGCTACAGTACTGCAGTTCTCAGCACTGACTCCAAATGCTGTTTAAATGGCTCCAACTATTTCTAGCCAGGATGTAGTGTGGTTTGCCACACTGTTGACTGAGAAGTCTCAAGAAGCTTCCCCCTCCCCACGACAAAACAAACACCAAAAAAACCAAACAAAAACGTGCCGTACTTTCGTATGAAAGTAAACGCTAGAATTACTTTTCATTCTGTTATATGATGCAGCTGCAACCCTGAGGCCCACTACCAGCAGCAAACTCTGCCTGGCTCGAACAAGCGCAGGTGATGGTGGAGGTCGGGAACAGATTCGAGCACGCCCGGCCCCGAGACCGCCCCGCCTCTGGGGGCTGCTGCTCATCCTTTCAGCTCCCCCCCCGACGCTGCCGCTGCACCACGAGCAGCCCCGCGGCCCCGGCTCCCGGTGTGGGCCCCTCCCGGGCGCACGCGCACTGCCGCGCGCGCCGCTTCCGGCCGCTGCCACCGCCTTTCCGGGCCGCGCGCCGCGCTCCCTCCCCGCGGGACGGACCCTC